>ML675613.1:32520866-33089781 GCA_007922155.1 Mesoclemmys tuberculata | reverse complement strand
CTATGAGTCTATGAGTCTATAATCTGGAAGAACATATTGAGTGGTGTCCCACAGGGATCAGTTCTGGGTCCAGTACAGTTCAGTATCTTCATCAGTGATTTAGAAAATGGGATGGGAGTGCACTTAAAAAGTTTGTCGATGATACCAAGCTGGGAGAGGGGTTGCAAATGCTTTGGGGGATAGGATTAAAATTCAAAACTTGTACAAACTGAAGAAATGTCTGAATTAAATAGGATGAAATTCAATAAGGACAAATGCAAACTACTCCACTTAAGAAGGAACAATCAGTTGCACGTGTACAAAATGAGAAATTACTGCATAGGAAGGAGTACTGTAGAAAAGAATCTGGGAGTCATAGTGGATCTACAGTGTACCACTGTTTTTCTCCCCTCCTTCCCTTCCCACCCTCACCATCCCCCCAAAAAGAAAAGCAAACATAATTCTGGGTTGTATTAGTATGAAGGTTGTAAGCAAGACCCAAAAAATAATTCTTCTGCTCTACTCCATGTTCATTAGGCCTCAACTGGAGTATTGTGTCCAGTTCGGGGCATCACACTTCAGGAAAGATGTGGACAAATTGAATAAAGTCTAGAGAAGTGCAGCAAAAATGATCAAAGGTCTAGAAAACATGACCTATGAGGGAAGATTGAAAAAATTGGGTTTGTTTAGTCTGGGAAAGAGAAGACTGAGGGGTGACCTAACTATTTTCAAGTATATAAAAGGTTGTTACAAGGAGGGAGAAAAATTCTTAACCTTGGAGGACAGGAGTACAAGCAAAGGGGTCAAATTGCAGCTAGGTTGGTAGGTTGGATGTTAGGAAAAACTTCCTAACTGTCAGGGTAACTAAGCACTGGAATAAATTGCCTACAGAGGTTGTGATATCTGTCTAACCTGCTCTTAAAAATCTCCAGTGACAAACATGGATAAGGGATGGCCTAGGACAGGTAATACTAAGTCCTGCCCTGAGTGCAGAGGACTGGGCTAGAAGTTCTTTCAAGGTCTCTTCCAGTACTACACTTTTATGATTACAGGGAATCATCGGCTTTGTCTCTCTATCAGAGCATGCTCAGTCACTGAGTGGGGATGGGTCATGTACTATGTTGATAGTTGCAGAAATAATATGGCCAGTGCTTAATTTGTGTCAGGGCTGAGCCCCAGCACCTCAAGGCTTAGCAGCAGTTCATAGCCCCAGTACCTTTGGGCTTACTATGTCAGTTATGAAAGTAAAAAAAAATTGCTTGAGCCAGCACCTAATTGCTTGAGCCCAGGTACCTCTTTCATTACAAATTAAGCTCTGAGTAAGGGGACGAAGCATGTTCAGTTAGGATGGAATCTACAGTGATTTCATCTGATAAGTATGAACTGTGACTTTTTTTCCAATGGCTTATAACTTGGCCAGATGTGGGCAGATTTTTCTTAGCCTCATTCTCCAAAATGGCTGAACAACTCTGGCTGAAATTTTCCAGAATAATTCAGCCTGAGGCAGACACACCCAGCATGTAAAATTTAAGCCCAAACAATTAAAGTTATTCTATAAGCAACTTAAAATAGTCTTATTATGGGATGAGCTGGGCCATTGTAATAAGTGATCTAACAGCCCTGCATATAAGGGAAGGGAAATCAACCTATTATGTGTTTGAACACTGAGATTAGCTTTAGCTAGGTATGTTTCATTCCACTGCACTTCGCCACTCTTCATGTAGTATTAGCATCAAATGTCTCTTTACTTTAGCTCTGAAGCGTAACAGTATAGCTTGCTTTATTGTGGATGGAAGTCATTTTGGAAAGGATATTCATTGGAGCAGAGGGATTGACTGGTGTCAGGCATAACTGGTGTCAGCCTCGTATCAAGGCTTTATCAGTCACTAGACATGATTTTTTTACTGAAGGCCATTCAACGCCACCAAATCTATATCATCAAGAGATAGGCAGGCTTCTTGCAAGTACAGTTTTATGTGCCTGATGGATGACTTCGGAATGGGAAAAGGAAACAAGATAAATACTGCATTTTTAATGAATTTATGCCTCTATCCTACAGTATATTGTTCCTTTTTGTGTTTACATTTAATAAATAAGGTTCTGCTGCTCCCCACAGGAAAAGTTCCATTGTCTTCAAATTCAGTAGGAGCAGACCTGTTATACAAATACAGCTTGCCTAGATTCTAGTTTTCAGTGAGACATGGGATTTTTAAATTCTCAGAAAACAGTGTAGAACAAAAGCATATCTACATACAATGTGTAACTACAGTATGCATCTCCGAATGAGACTGAGCGGCAGCATACAGTTCTCGAACTCCACCAAGGTTGTGGATTTTCAGATCTGACTATATATTCTAATGAATAAACTAGCTCCACAATCTATTGGTAGTGGAAGTACCACAGCGTAATCATCCAATACAAATAGCTCTGAGCTGCTTTGATTTGTGGGCCAAAGGAATAGTTCTTACTCTTCAGCTTTGTAGTTCTGTTGTCTTATTGGAAGCTGAACGTGCAGGTTATTGTGTCTAGCAAGTCTTTGTTTTTTAAATTCATAGAAAGAAAAGCAATAATCCTAACTTACTTGCAAAACTAGCTTTTTTAAAAAAACAAATCCTGGAAAACTAATTATTCCTGAACAAGACTCAGTTGTTCTATTATTTTTCTGACAGAGACTTTCATTCTTGCTAAAGGAATTGCTACAATGTTATAAGAGCATGTGAATTAAAATATATTTCTGATTAATACATGCATCCTGCCAAAGTAACATTATTTTAAAATTTCTGTAGTATTGTCCTAGCAGACAAGGTGAAAAGATAGCCACATTTCAGAAATACAGCAAACTCATCACTCCTTTGTTCTCATTGAACCATCAGCAGAGAAATTCAGATTATCACATTTTAGTTCTTAGTTTAGGTGGTGTCTGGTGGTCTTTAAAACTTGGGAGGTGGTGTTGCTAACTTGCTAGCACATATATGGTAAATTAGAAACGTCTTAGAATCCTAGAAAAATCAGTTTATTGCACTCTGATATATTGTAGGAGACAGACGTTTTTTATAGAAAGATGTCTACATCACTCTAATCTTTATCTTTGTGGATTTCACCACACTGCCAACATTGTGGTAGCATACCATATCAATCGGCTTACAATGCCTAAGCCTGACTGCTCTCTGGAGCTGAAGTGCCATGTGTCAAGGGAGGTCAGCAATTAGAAAAGCTGAATACAGAAATGAACAATAGTTTTGAGAACACTTTATTGCAACTCTCATTAACAAGAATAGCTTGAATTTGCAGTTTGACTTGTGCATCTTACAGTGGTTATGCTTAAAGTCATCAAAGGTAAAGCTGGAAAGTTTTAACTCCATATTTGCAGTAGTCCACGTACTATATTGCAAATATGGCGGTAGAGATGAGAAGTATAAGTATGACCATTTTGGAAGTATTAAGTCTGTAAGCTCTGAGTTAACTGAAATATCTGTTGGGACTAAACCTCTTAAGTTTGTATCTAAACTTTGCATCAGAACTGGTGATGTCTTCCAATTTCAGGTTTTTGGTTTGGACGTATGTCTGTGAGAAAGTAATGTCCAATATTCAGTAGATTTCATAATCAATAGTGTTACCACAATAAAGTGGAAAAGTTGCATGGCCTTGCCTATGTGTGTTCTGCTGGAATTGGGCTTTTAATTTTTAATGCACAAGTATAAAATTGTGATTCCTCACAATTTGTCAAAGAATGGAATTTTGCACCTGATCGGTGACGCTAAGGAACCTGAGGTGTTTAGAGATCTTGGAGAGGTTGCTTTTGCTAAAAATTACATTAAGGCAGAATGACCGTGATGGATCGTGTTTCTAACACTACCCTGCTCCTACTGGAATCAGCATTTTGCCATGACCAGGTGACATGTTGAACTTGCCTTCTCTATGAACATTGACTACAAAGTTGTTGTCAGCATCATGTTGGCTAGTGACTTCTTGAGGCTGTGTTTTAACTCAAGGTAATTGTCAAGTGAAGATAAGCCCAGTAAGGAAAAATGTGGTAGTAAAAGGGGACTATTTGAACAGACTTAGAGGAGCTAATTCCTATTCAAATAGTGGGAAAAAATTAACTTTCTAGATTGAAGCTTGCTACCAAACCAGAGTAAAATGAGGGTTCAGTGACTCTTTGCATGCTATTCCTTGTAACTTACAATAACAGTCACTCAGCACAGTGTGCTTCTGTCTCTTGTCTTCTGCCTTCTGTTAAGAAGGGAAACAGTGTTGCATGTTTCTAAAGCAAAATAGAAAAGTGAAAAATTCCGAAAGTCGACATCTGAGTCAAATGTTAGTTGATATCTCTAGATATGTTACAATTCCTGTAACAATTCAATAATACGTACCAGTCCACTAAAATGTGATCCATTGCTGAGGAATGTACCACAAGAGATTAGGGCCTGGGCTTACAAAGGGACTTGGGTGATTGTGCATTGCAATGCCTAACTTTTAGGTGCTTAGAAATTCACTGGAATCTACAAAGCCTGAGTTAGGTGCCTTTCTCTCCCATGCACTGTATTAGGGAGCCTAGGTGTCTAAGGATGGGTTCTACAAAATCCAGCACACTAGGTGGGCAGCTGCCTAAATGAGGCAATGGGAGATGCTGGTGGAGGGGGTGTGTCTTAAGCCCTGCCCTCTCAAGGAGTTGGCTAAATCTAGGCTGCAGAGAAGCATCTATTTCTGCCTCATGATCCACAAATGGGAACCACTCTTGTGGAATCAGGTGACTTAGGTGCTTAAGCCATTTCTTGTAGAGAACAAGTTAGGCACCTTCCTAACTTCTCACAAAACAGCCTATGGGATGAAGGGAAGACTGCCTTATAATGTTTAACGATTAGACTACTTGCCTTGGATGTAGGAGAGTCCAGTTCATGGTGAAGCTTTAGATGCCTAAGTCTTTTATGGAATGGGCATGGATGCCTAGTTGAAAGATCAGCTGCTGAGATGCTAATATATTTGCTTAAATTACTAATTGAACTAATCCACTGTACTGACAGAACTAACATTTGTTCAGATCCTTAGGACATGGTGCACTTGACACAAGACTCCCCTCCCCCAGCCCCTAAATACTTCTGCCTGTGTCAGAGGTTGAACTTTTTTTGTTTCTGTGGAAAATCTTTGTTTTGAATCTTTAAGTTCCTGCTGTTTTATGTGTAAAAACTGTGTGTATGCCCACATGCATCATTATAAAAAGCTGTATAGAAGTTATAAAATAGAAATTATATATGTATATAAAGATAATTCCTTCTATTTACAGTATCCAAAATTCTCTGCATGAACATTTTGGGATCTGGTCCATATATGTAACTCTTGGAGTGCAAAAATAACTTCCATTCCTAGATATTTGTGGTATCCCTAAATCTTTATGGATTGGTCCTCAGAATAGCCTATGAGAGAGGGAAGTTTTATCTCCTTTTGTTGTAGATGGGGGACCTCAGACACAGAAAAAGTGACTAATACTAGTTCAGATAGGAAGTCAATGGCAGAGCTACAAATAGTCAAAACAGATGGTCTTAGTTACAGTCTAGGAGGTTAATCACAAGACCTTTATCCTTTCTATGAGAAATAATCTAAAGATTTAGAAAATTTAGTAGCTATTGTATGTTACAATGTCTTTCATAAATTAAAATTAATGATGCATCTTATTCCTGTAGTTGTGTTCAATAGGTGGTCACTAGATGGCATTGTTTGGGTGCGGAAGTTAAGGAAAATATCAGTAATGTCTAAGTAGAAGTCTATTGATTCCACAGTATTTCAGGTCACTGTCTTCATGTACATGTTTAAGAACTAAACTAAAATAAAACCCTTCAAAGTAAATTCTACATCTTCTGTTTTTAATAAAATCAGTGGTCATATTTCTAAAACATGTTGGCTGAAGGGGAATCACAACATGACTGTAATTAAAACACTGTCTCCCCTACTGCAGAAGGGCAATCCCATGGAGGGATTCTGGGATTAAGGAAGGACACTGTTTTAATTACCTGCTCTTAACTGCACATTGTTACCAGATTTGCCCGTCACTTTGAGGTATGCTTATTTATTAGGGTTACCTTCCTGGAAGAGGGGGTGTGATTCTATTAATGTGCTGCTTGTGTTACTTGTGTGTTCATATGGTTACAAGTCCCCTCCCAATGGAGATATCCTGCAGGACCTAAGGTTTTCAGATTCAAATAAACCCCCCACAGATACACACAACCATTCCAGATGAACTGAGTGCGTCTGAGCAGACGGGGCTATCAGCACTCTCAGCTGACCCCTTATACGTCCCTGAACTCAGCAGGCTGGGTCACACAGCACTGTCAGCTGTCACCCTCATGTGCCCGTTGCACCGCACCAGAATGGAGCACACTTATAAGCAGGCTGGGTCAAACAGCACTTTCAGCTGTCACCCTTATGCGCCTCTGGACTCCGTAGGCTAGGCAGAGCAGCACTTCTCAGCTACCCCCTTTATATGCCTCTGCAACACAATTGTTCTAGCAGTAATCCCCTTGATAAGCAAGCCCCATAGGATTTTGGGCACTCCAGGGATCTTTGGCTTAGGTAAAAGAAGCATTGCTGCAGAGCAAGGTAGGGAAGCCAAGAACGCAAAGGAGTAAATGCATTTGGAGAGAGAGAAACTGGCAGCCAGCTTGATTACAGTAGTTAGTTTATTGCCAGGTGTATAAAACTTATGATACTAATAGTGATGCCATACAAGGAGAGAGAGAAACAATCTAACACTTACAATACAACAAAATTACAGTAGGGGTATTAGAGAAGGCTAGCCCAGGTTTGATTACAAAAGTAGAAAGTTATACCTGGATTAGAGAGAGAGAGAGAGAGAGAGAGAGAATTGGGGAAGATTGTGGGGGTGGGAGGGGGGAAATCTCACTAGTCCTTGGAGCTCAGAAGTTCCCAGGAGACAGGCTGTTCAGCTTAGGGTCAGGAACACTTGAGGGAGAGGCAAAACCCACAACAGGATCAGTCAGGAAAGCATTTGGGTCCAGGTATCAGAAGAGGAGAGCAAGAGAGAGATTTGAACTTGGGTAAGGGTTTTTTGTAGAACCAGGTATGTTTGTGGGTAAACAATGTCTCAATGAAGTACCCTCGGGTGGTTTTCTCTATGCTGGACAATAGGAGCTGATCACTCCCAGCTATGGTCAATGTTCCTTGGGGGAGCTCACAATGCAACCTGGCAGATTCAGTGTTTTGCATATCAATACTAGAATGGTCTGATAACTGCGGAGCTGGATGGGTGTAGGTGTGAGTTCATTTACATCAAGAGCAGAGATCTCCCATAATGCAGTGTGTCCCTGCCTTGCCAATCCCAGAATTCAGTGCGGTTCCTGTTTTGGAGCTTGGTTCTCCATTCTTCATGCTAATTCTTGTTCCATCTTCGATGTAAATGAGGCTCCAGTTCTCCATTCAATGTGCTAATTGAGATGCCTCTTTTTACATCTTCTATGTAGATGGGGCATGGGGAGTTGTCTTAATCCTGTCACCCTTGTTGGGAGGGTTTTAGGTGTCTCCCACAGCCTTTTCATTGCTTTTGTTTTTGGTTCAAGCAGAGGCTGGGGGGGATTCAGGTGAGCCAGAGAGAGAATAGGGGTTTTTCACCCTGGTTCCCCAAGAACACAGAGCTGCCAGGTAACAACATGGGAGGAGAAGACTCGTTCAGTTGATTGCCAAGCACTCTCCCGCTGATTCCAGTATTCCACCGGAATGAGACATGTAAGGTATATTGAAGGGAGAGTCGCTCCCTTCAACATAGCATAGCGAAGACAGTGTGGCCACTTGATGCCGGGGACATCAACTTCAGTTGTTACGTTACATAAGTAATGAGGATACCTTGCATCGACAGAGCTGCACAGTGTAGACAAGCCCAAAGGTATGTTGGATAGGAGTGGTGGTAAGATAGAAGTTTGTCGTTTCCCACATAAGAGAACTTGTAGGGGGGAGGTGAGCAATTTCCTGACTCTGACCTCTGGGACTCTCAGGATAAAATGGAGCCACTTGAGCAATTCCATAAAATCCCTGCTAGAAACTCCAAACCTGTCCTTTAAATCTAATGTTTAGTGGCATTGGGAGACAGCTGACAGATCTAAATGAAGCAATATGGTTACTTGATCTTTATTCAGTACTGGGAGGAGGTTCAGCTGCTGCAGTTTCTGTAATGTCCACACATCTGAATCCAGCTTGACTCAGATAGAGAAAAACTGGGGATTTTAGATACCTCCAGTTACTTCATCACAACCTTCTAATTTGATAGTTTGAAACTGACTGGGAACTGACAAGACCGTTAATGTCAACAGATAGCTTCTTCAACAAGGTCATCATACATGCTTACCCTCCTAAAGCTTTTCTTTGAGGGACCTCCTACATATTCCCACAAATGAAATAAGCACAGGCAATTACCAAAGAACTCCTGCTGTTTGTAAGTAACCTTCATCTTTTCCTGGTGACCATTTCTAGATGGTTTTGGTCATTCAGTATGTGGCACTTTTCCCTCTCACTCAGTAGAGCACAGGTGTCAAACACAAGGCCTGCGGGCCGAATCTGGCCCACTGGCTTGTGTTACCCGTGCCAGCAGTGTTTTCTGAGCCGAGCTCAGGAAACGCGTGGGAGATCTCACGTGAGCTCAGGGCACCGTGAGATCTCCTGTTTAAAAAGGAAATATCTCCTCTTAAAAAGGAAATGGCCATCGGAGTCTTGCACTCTGCTGCCCAATGTTACCCTGCAGGGAGATTTCACGGCAGAGAGTGGAGTCTGCGAGCCCCTGTGAGTGCCTGTTCTTATTCCCGCTGTCCTACTCTGCCGCCGAATTTCACCCTGCGGGGAGATTTTTCGGCGGAGAGTAGACTATTTAAAAGTAGAGTAGAGTGTGGTATGCGTGGCCCCCCTGAAATGAATTTAATCTAAATGTGGCCCGCCATATGAATTGAGTTTGACACCCCTTCAGTAGAGGATAGATGGTGGTACTGAAGGACCTATAGTTCAGATTAGATGTAAAACTGGTGTCCCAATTCCATATTGTTGGAAATGCCATGGGATATTTAATAATCAGGGAAGCAATATTCTGTATCTTAAATTCCTTCTACCCCATCCCTTTGCAATTTCAGTTCTAAATAGTATTTCATACTACTTATGCTATGCTATTGTGTAGCACTGTCATGCAGACCTAAATAATTTGCTATGTATTGCACTAAATGTTACTGGACTTCAGTGATAGGTAGAATGAAATACTTCCTACAGTTTATCACTTGTTGGCTTAAAGCACTTTGAGATTCCGCAGAATAAAGAAGTGTGTGTGTGTGTCTGTTTTACAAAGGAAGTTACAAGTGTCGGTTTCAGCTGAATCAGTCTCTTTCCACTGTGTCTTTCCATATACTACAGTGCAGTGTAACTTGTGAGTCCTGAAGCTGGTAGTTCTCTATATTGTATTTTACATCCCTCTCCCTCCTCATGTTAAAAGAACACAATTATGATTGAATAGTCAAACATTCAAAAGGAGTGCCAGATTTAAGGTTGCCTGTGCAACCCTAATTTGGCCCTTTAGTGAGCTTGCATTATGATAGTCTTTAACTGTTTGATCACGTACTATTTTCTCTTTCCATAGGAAAATAATAGGCTGTCATCCACTATGTGGACGGGAAAGGGAATGGGTGCTTTGTCCATGGGTTTTACAGACATTTGCTCAAAGCAGAAGAATAGTAAGACTCCGGCATCTTAGGTTCTGTATCAGCTCTGCAAGAGAGTGTGTTGTGGTGAGCCCAGACACACTTGCTCATTTCCCCCCAAACATGACCTCATCTGCCCCATCCCCTCCAACCTGTCTGTTCCCAGTCTTGACTTTCCCCACACCTGGCTTCTTGTCCCAGTCCCATTCTGTTCACTAGCCAGTCACCATTCTTCAGGTGTCATACCAGTCTACCTGTCCAGCTAGCCTGTGTTCCCTTCCCCTGCCTCCTGGCTCCATTTTCATTTGTCTATCTCGCTCCAGTTTCCCATTTCCACTGGTGTCAAGTCCCACTTTCCTTGTCCTTCACCTGTTTCAGTCCCCCCACCATTGACTATTCTGTACAGATTCTTCATACTGCACTCACCCTAGATTCTGGGAGCCTTTCAGTACTGAATTAAGCAATGTGACTAACATCTTTCAAATGTTTGTTCTCTCATCCTCTCCTCAGTGACAGAATTGAGTGCAGTGGAGTGTTTTGTTTTGGTAGGGTGACTTTTGGAAGGGCAGGGTTTTTTGTTTGGTTTTTTAATATACCTGTTGCTATGTATCTATGTTGAAGAAAGGGAGGACAAAGAATTATGCCTTGTGCTTGGAACGGAAGGTGGAAAAGGTTTGTGATAGCCCTTACTTCCTGTGGGAGTTCATTTTCACAGTATTTGGCTCTCACAGCCAGTTCTGTCTGCCACACAGACAAGCTTTACTGTTGTTACAGTGAGGGATTTAGTGGTGTAGGTGCAGTATCCCATCACTATTCATTGGGTGCATCTCTCCAGGAGGCTCTCATGCTATTTTGGTGTGTTACCCTGGATGCTTGCCAATTCTTTCAGGTGAGACAGCAGTATCTTATGGTTGACTCCCTCAAATGCTGCAGAGTTCTAGGAGAGTTAGAACAGATGTGTATCCTGTAGCCATGGACAAGAGATGCTTATTCTTAACTAAAGTAGCTGAAGTTCAATGTCCAGGCTTCAATGCAGATTGCGTTGTTAGGGGTCAAATATTAGCTTCTATTAAGTGAGTTTATAATGTGTCTTTGGCTCATTTCTCCATGAGCTTGCTCAAAAATGGGGGGTTTATCACTGGTTGGTAGTTGGCTATAATCGATGTATGTTGAGTACGCTTCTTCATGGTTGGTTGGACTATTCCTTTTCTCAGCCACTGAATGAGGCATGGGATGGCGTAAGTTGCTCATGATGCTTTCACAAGCCAGGAAGGGCATGAGTTGAATTCACAAATCTTGGATTGAGACTTCCTTAGCACTTTTTGCTGAGACAATGTATTGAGCTCTGGGAACACAGGTAGGCTATTGGTGGGTGAGTATAGGAAGAGCAGGTCTGTGCCATTTGAAAAGGCATCCCAAAAGTAAGTGATATTTTCTTTTCAGTGAAGTAGGTTGACAGTTTATCATAGCTGCTGGTTCTGGGTATTGAAGCAGGCTGTAAGCACTTGAGATTGATGAAGCGGTTTACCAGTCTACATAGTTAAGCTCCTTAGGGAGGATTTGGTAACTTCAATTAAATTGTTGTCCTGGTGTCTCTGCTTAGTTAGTGACCATAATCTTTATTCCCCCCCACACGCGCACACCCCACTGGGTCCTAGTCCCAGTTTCCCTTTCCTATGCCCCCAAATTTCTGTCAGCCTCCAGTCCCACTCTACTGTCCCCATCCCACCAGGATCTGCTCTTGTCCCCTCTTCATTCAAACTGGGCAGCTTCCTCCTCCATGCTGCCTGGGACCAGTAGGGTGTCACTGAGAGCACAGGACAGACAGATTCTTCCTGCTCTTGGCTTAGACCTCCAGAGCTGCAATTGCAAGTTGTGTTCTGTTCCTGGCTGGAGGTGACCAGTCTGGATGTAATCTTCAGAGAATTTAGCTGCAAAGCTCTAACAAGTCTCTACAGAGCATGTATGAACTTTGTCTGTTTCATAGTTTTGTAAGCTGACCAAATTTTTGTGCAGATTTTCACAGGGATGGGAAAATTACAGACCACCCCATACCGAAGTTCAAATTCCTACTCCAAGGTTAGGGACATTAGAACATTTCAAAGGAAAGACTGCCCGAAGAGATTAACATGAGGGGGGACTGCATTTTTTCTTAGTCTCATTTTCAGAAATGATTGAACTTCCAAATAGTTCAGCCTGAGCTAGACATCCACCATGGAGAATGTCAGCCCAAACAGTTATGGTTTGGGAAAGCAGTTTAAAACTGGTTTATGTAATGAGAAGGATTGAGCAGACTTAATATGTACCTATACAATACAAAGATATTATAGGTGGTAGCATCACTTATATTTCATAGATTAATTCTTGTTCCATTCTGGAGAATGATTCAAGTAGCAGTTTGCTTCCACCCGCCCCACCATGAAAGACTGTGACCAGGCATAGACACCATAAAAAGTTTTAGTAGGCAGGAGACCTACAGAATATTGTTGCCCTAACTTCCTAGATGAAGAGGAACCCTGCTGTGTAGAAGTATGGCTGGGGTTAATTAGGGTAATGGGCCCTAATTGAAAGGTATCCCAACAAGGAGTAAATGTGGCTGAGCTAAGCTGGAAACAAATTGCTTCATCATCCTGAGCATGCGTTATCTCTCTGACATGACACAAACAGCTATGCTTTAGAAGCAGGGGCTCAAGTTTCCAGCTGTGAAAAGAGCAATTTGTGCATAATTACTGTTTTAAAAAAACCAAACAAACCTGCTTTCTTTTCTGCTCTGATAAAACAAGAGACACTTAAATCCCAGACATGCAATTTTTTCCCGTGAGCCAGTGCAGAGCTGACCAACTGAATGCTTTCTCAATGATAGAATATTTGGGGCAGCTTAAAAACTTGAAGCTAGTTTTAGAGTTTTACCACTTTAAAAAACAGCATGAAATAAATTTGGGCATATAGTTATAGAACTGTCACTTTGCAGTGCACAAATATCTGGTCTATGATTGTTCTAGGTTAGATCTAAATCTTGATGTTTTCTCTTCTGGGATGCTCTGCAAATTCTCTTTGGATTTAAAGGTTTATTTGTTTTTCCCCCAAGGTAGAAAATGTTTATATTTGCTTTGCTAGTTGTAAAAATGACACCATGCATTCAGTCCTAGAGTATTATTTTAAGTCAATTGAACAGGCTGCTTCACTCTACTCATTTACTCTGACTGCAGTCCTAAAATAGAGTATTTAAGGATGCTGGCCTTGTGCTCTTCTGAAATTCTATAATGTGTTCTTAGTTTTGTTTGTTAGTTTTTTGTTTTTTGATTTAGCTTTGCAAATGTCTTCACGGAGAAAGATGGTCCCTGCCCTTGGGGAGCTTGTAGTCAAACTCAGAGAAAAGTTTTAACATTAACTTTTTAAAATAAAATTGGAGGAAATTTTAAAATGACAAGTTATTACAAATTGAAATATTTCACTTCAAAATGTCAAAATGAAATGTTTTAATTTGAATCCTTTTTTCCCCCATACACAGCTGGGCAAAACAGACACAAATTGTAAAACGTCTTGGTGTTCTCAAATCTCTTTCAACAACAACAAAAGATTTTGAAAGAATAATTTTGCTCAGCTCTGGTCTAGATGAGGAGGCTAGTGGGGGGGCAAGGGGAATAGGTTCCTGGAAAAAAGTGAGTTTGCGTGGAAAGACTTTTGACATGAGTTTCTGCACCCAAGATTTCACCCAGGGTGAGCGGGAAATGGAATGCTGTTCTAGGAGCAAAGGTTGTATGAAAAAGTGTAAAACAGAAGCTAAGGAATCCCTTATTAAGAAAAGAAGAACACGTAATGAGGAGGAGTAAAATGGAGGTGAAGACAGGCTACTAAAAATATTTATTTCAAATCAAGGGCATTTTAATAGTGAAGACAAAGATAACGCTGGACGACAAACTTTTTCAAAAGTGTTGCTTCCTCAGAAATTTTTTTAGATTATGCTAGTCTGCTTGAAGCTGAACACAAATATAATTTCAGACTACTTGTATCACGTAGGAATTTGGAAAAACAAGAAATTGACTTTTATTGAATGTAATGTATTTAATCGCATAACGGTGCTGACGCTTTGCAATAGTCCAACTGAGCTAAAAATGTTTTGTTGATGATTTTTGTTTGTACTCAGTGTCTGAGGCTTCTCGTTTGTGTCCAACAATTATCGGCCAGCATTGATAGATTCCAGTTGCTCTGATACCATTTTTCCATGATTGCAATGGTCTGGTGAAACCTTTCACCATGCTCGTCACTGACTGCACCAAGATTTGCAGGGAAGAAGTCTAAATGTGAATGCAGAAAATGAATCTTTAGTGAGATGTTGCACTTCGTGGTTTTGTATGCTTGAAGCATGTTGTCAATCAGCTGCACGTAGTTTGGTTCTCTGTAGTTGCTAAGAAACATATCGTGATTGTTGCGACATTAGTGAGACATTTTGCATGAAACCTCCTGAAAATACAATTGCTTTATTATTGTGAGTACACACAATATGCTATGCGAGTAAAGCATGCACGTCAACATGAACGCAAACTGATATAAACGCAATGCATAGAACTGTGTGTGCGAAATGCTTTTATAGCTTTTCTAAAACCTGTCCCGCCAGCATCTGCCCTGCCTAAGCCTTAGCATTCCCACTGCATGTTGTGTGGCCTGCGCTAGGTGCAGTATCACTACATGCCCAGGCATGCTTGGACACAAGATAGAAAACTCTTCAGCTTACATTGTGGGCAACATTTTAATAGACTTAAATTATGAATTGAAATAACAAGTATAGGTGATTTTAAAAAACGGTACGTGATAGGGAAATTTCATGGTAATTTTTTGTAATTAGCAGCCCAAAATCCATAAGATACACCCAAAGACATCCAGGAAGCAAAATCTTCGTTGTCCAGTGTAATTTGGCAGGTAGATGGTGATCTCTGTCAGGAAATGAATACTCTTTGGTGTATCACTCCTGATAGACTAGATTATTTTTTAAAGTTGCATTATCTTTTCCGGGCTGCAGTGGTGGCCTCTGGCTACCTCGTCAGCTGACACCTTACTATATTTTTGTTTAGTGAACAGCTGAAAAAGGATTCAGAATTAATGTTTGTTAGTAAATTGCCACTTCCCCATGAATTTTTGTGGTTGCCTGAGAGTTCATAATGTGGTTTATGCTGTAGTTTTTTGTGACAAACTGTTTTCCTTAGGCCTGTCTCTGTCCTTGACAGCATAATATTTTAGATCTGCTTTGATTTAGTCCTCCTTTATTGATCTTTGCTTTCAGAAGAATGTAGATTAGGATATTGTCATTTGATTGTGTTGACTTTGTTGGGTGAAAAATTAGATCCACTTCAATTTAGGATTAAACAGTTTTTTTAGCCCTTATTTCTGTATGTTGTAAGATGATGATATCACTTATGATTTACATATAAAGTACATGCAAAAACAGATAAGGCAAGAAAGATAAATGATCAAATTACCTCTCCTGACATGACTCTTCAAATCTGGTTTCTCTGTTTGGCTATTCTTCCCCTATGTCTTCTCCACTCACTTGTTGTTTTCAAACACCTATCTTTTATCCTTGTTCTGTAACTTTGCACAGAGTCAGTTCACCAAGTTACCTATCTGGCACTTTCAGCTAAACTCTTAAATGCTGCATTAGCAGACACACACAAAAAGCAAAATTTCATTTTTCTTATAATACTATATAATTTCTCTAACATTATTTAATACATTTATTTGGCTAACACAATTCATTACACAGTTTTCTAATAATCTTTTGTTTATATGAGGTAGCACTCAAAATACGGTCGTGGTGGTAGCTTTTCAAACATAAGACTCCATTCCTGCCCCAAAGAAAACAGTATTCACATTGATGGTGGGCACATGTCATATTAGTTATATATATTAATTTGAATATCTCTTTTAAAACAATTTCTAACTCTACCAGGTTTCCTCCATCATTGACTCCCCTGGCTTTCTCTCTTACTCCTTTAGGTGAGAGACTGCTCTTCCTCCAAGCTAAGAGCAGTCAGTCGTAAGATGGGTGAAGGGAAAGTTAATGGCTGATTAGTTGTAGGCACCTCCAAGTGTGGGTCTTTGGAGGTATTTAAATGTGGAGAGGTCAGTGTCTTTGTGGACCAGCTCAGGAAAGTGATCCATCCTTAAAGTGGGGAAAAAAGCACGGAGATGTGAAATAATGGGGCTTTCAGGCTGGCATCACTGGTGGAGTAAAGGAAGCAGGGTTGGTGTGGGATGCAGTAGGAGATAAAAGCAAATAGGTAGAAGGGGTTAAGTTGGATGTTCCCTGACGTGAATAGCAAGAAGGTTGAACATGATGTGGTTGTAAGGGGGAGCCAGTGCAGGGATTAAAACGGGAGAGAAATAGTTCAAATAACAAGCAAAGAACAAAATATTGGTGCCTTTGTTTCCATACAGCCTGTAAAGAATGGGGAGCAATAGATGTGTTGTAGAAGTTAGAGATAGGCAATTTATAATAATCAAGGCAAGGATCGAGATCTGAGACAGTCTGGCTTTGTGGGCAGAAAGAAAAGTCCAATCTTAGAAATGTTATGAAGGGAACTGTGCTCAGTGTGTGGTAAGATTAAGAGAAGAAGGGATATGGTGGCTAAATAGGTAGAAACACTGAGTTATGTTGAGAATACATACTTGTATGGAGGGGGTAAGAGTTTTAGAAAGGAACTGGAAGGATAAAAATAAGAAGTGGGGGAAGTATTGCTATGTGACAAGTAATATGGTGGACCAAGAGGGAGAGTGAACTTGTTTCAAAAGTTGTCTCATCAGTTATGAGGATTATCTCCAGAAGCAGAGAAGTTCAACATCATATGGAGTAATTGGAAATTTGTGAGTATGAGAATGGATGAAAAATTTGAGGGAAGGGATTTAATATAATCAATGGAGAAGTTCATAGGAAGTTGATGAAGTGACAGAGAAAATATGAATATTGATAGACTGAATGTTACAGAAGGTCTGGATGAAGGATGGTGCAAGGAGGCAGATAAGCAATGTTAGAAGAGGAGCTGATCAGAGGGAAACAATTCAGATGCTATAAAAGAAGAGAACTCTAAATTTTGTTTCTTGATCTGCTGTCTGTGATCTAACACTTAGATTACAATTTTTACTTTAAATGTGGTGTTTGTTTGTTGTTTTTTCTGGTATAATAAAGCGGCCACTTCCTGACAGTGAAACTTATTAAATTGTGGAATAGATGCTTAAGAAAGGGAAGTTGTTCAGTCCCTTGGGAGGGCAGACACTCACAATATGTCTAGAAAACCACTAGCATATATACTGCTTAGAACAATCTTGCACAATCTGGGGTGAGGACTATAGGTGACTTAACAAGCCATCTTTATGTTGTAATATTTTAATTGAAAAGTAAACCATACTGTTTGAGTGTTCCATGCAGAAGACAAGTGATTTAGTGTCGTGGTCAGACTGAGAAATCAGCTACTCAGAGATCCGTAAATGCAGCCTTCACAATAAAATATCTAGCTTTGATATCTCTTTACATCACTCAGGCCTGATCTACATTAGACTTTTGTTGATCAAAGTCAGCTTTTTGTGCCAAAGCAGTGGTTATGTACACACTGCAGTCCCCTTCCTACCCCCACTGACTCAACTCCTTTGATTTTTGCAACAAAATAAAACCACCTCTACAAGAGGCCAAGAGTTTTTTGTGCCAAACTTTTATCGACAAAACATCAATGTAGACACCATGCTTGGTTACGTCGTGGTAACTGGCCTCCAGGAGGGGTCCCACACTGCCCATCCTGACCACTCTTGCCATCCATTTGAACTCCATTGCCCTGCAGCCATCTGCCCCTTGCCCTTTTAAAGACCTGGGAATTATTGAAATTCCACTTCCTGCTTGGTCAGTCAGTGTAGAGAGCTCGCATCTCACCTTCCCAGCTGACCATGGCATGGCAAACGCTCTCCCACTTGTAGCACATCAGAGCTTCTGGATCTGATTGGCATGTGGGGAGAGGAGGCTGTGCAGTCACAGCTCCAGTCCAGCCAAAGGAACTTCGATAAGGATGGTCCGATTTCTCATTTAATGGTGGCGAAGGGCACATGCTGCAGTACTGTGTGAAAATCAAGGAACTGCAGCACTGGTACCAGAAGGCTAGGGAGTCCAACCATTGCTCTGGTGCAGAGACAAAGACCTGTCACTTCTATAAAGAGTTGGAAGACATCCTCGGTGGCAACCCTATTTCCACCACCAAGAGACCTGTGGATACCTCTGTGAGCCTGGAGGCAGCAGACACTGGATTAACCCCTACAAAGTCATGGAAGAGGAGGTCGAATTGGAGGACGATATGGAGCAGGGGAACAGGTCATTTGCTGACATGAGGAGCCGGATCACCTCTTGAACCCCCCAGCTCTGGCATGCAAGATGCAGGAGAAGGGAGCTCAGGTTTTTTTGACCTGATGCTGCTCAGTTACATGAGGTACCGCTGTCCTTTGCCTTGTTGCGTTATACATCTGGTTGAAGGGATAGAAATGCACAACAGTAGCTGTGTTTGCATGTGTTTCCCATTCCCCTGTTCAGCTAGGCAGTACAGCAGAAAAGTGTGTTAATGCACGCTGAGATTTCATAGGAATTCTCCAGCGAGATCTCTAGGAAACTTCCCTGGAGGTACTCACCAATCCTCTGCCAGAGATTCCTCAGCAGAGCTGCTTTGTTTCTATCCCCATTGTAGGAAACTTTCCAGTGCCCATCAGCAATCACTTGTGCAGGGACTAATGTGGCGCACACAGGCAAGCAGTATAGGGACCTGGTTTGAAGCTGCTTGCATGGAGGAGATGCATCCTAGGATCCCTGCTTACTCTCAGGAGTGAGATACTGGCTTATCTGGCCCCCATCTGTGGGAAATGGTGGCATAATTTGAAATATTATTCCTATCTACCTGTATTTAATACCCCAAACAACCACCAGAACTTTTCCCTGCTTCAGTGCCGCCTCCTCCAGGCACAACTCACCAGGTCCTAGTTGATCGACGAGCTGTGCACTTGCCAGGGGATCGTGAGAAAGGGGGGTATTTTATAGTAATGTATCAATGCTGTTATTGCACTCTCAATCATGCGTCTGTCTCTGTGCTTCTACAAATGTGCCCTTGAGGGCACACCCCTTCACACCTGCCAAGTGCCTGCAACTGATAAGAAAATTACCATAGAGAAACACAGAGGGAGATGTTCCAAGAACTTCTTGTTCTGAGGTGGGGGTGGAGGGAAAGAAAAAAAAGATATGGAGACACTGTCTGAAAATCAGAAAATAAATAGGCAGGAAAGGTGGGAAAACCGAGAGCAAGTGATAGCAGGCAATGAACACATGTTAAAAGCCATGGAGGAGCAAATAGAGCTGCTATAGATGTTCCAGACTGAATTCATGTGTGCATTCCCCCCACCCCTTGCAGCCAATCCAGAACTACTTTCTGTGCCCTCCCCAAAGACCAATCACACATTCCTCCCAAACTGCCAGACCGTCTCAGTAACTCATTTGCTCCACCTCTTCGACAGCTTCCATAATGATAGCTGAACTTACATCCAGCTGTCATAGCTCACTCTGCCCATCACTGTTTTTCCCCCTCCAGCTCAGCTTTTAGTGTGTTGTGAATAATTGTTATTTAGTAAACATAGTCTGTGAAGAATAAGCAATCTTTATTTGTCTCTTACACATGGTTGTTGTAGCTCACGTTGAAACATAGTGCGAGCTGGATAGCAGTCATAGCATGGCACAGTGCCATTTATAAAGTCACCTTATTGGTGCTCATTGTCAAATGACTCATCCAGACCTCCCTGCTTGGAATGGCCCCTTCTAATAGCCCTGACATCTGGCTGTCTATAGTCAGCCACAAGATGATCCGCCTCTGCGTTCCACCATGGGCAAAATTTCACCTTTAGCTTCGCAAATATTATGAAGCGCACAGCAGATGGTGATAACCATGGGAATATTTTCCTAATTTAGGTCCAACCTGCCATAAAGGCATTGTCAGCAAGCTTTTGATCTGCCAAACGCACATTCAACGGTCATTCGGCACCTGCTCAACCTGTTATTGAAGCGCTTCTTGCTGCTATCCAGATTGCCCATATAAGGCTTCATGAGCCATGACAGTTAGGGGTAGGATCTCCCAGGAACACTATGGGCATTTTAACATCCCCCATTTCAATCTTTTGGTCTAGAAAGAAAGTCCCTGCTTGCAGCTTTCTGTACAGGCAAGTGTTCGTGAAGATGGTTGTCATGCACCTTCCCTGACCAAACTGCATTGTCAGTGAAACATCCATGGTGAGCCTGCAGTGCCATAGAGAGGTACCCCTTTTCTATTGATGTTCTCTTTCATCTAATGCCCCCCACACACACACAGCTCCAACAGTGGACTTCTGACTCCAAACTGATTAATAACCAACCGGTAGCAGTCTGGATTTGCCAGTTTCCACATGGCAATCATCACGTGCTTCTCCACTAAGCTGGCAGCTCTCATTCTGGTGTCCTTGTACTGCAGGACAGGGGCGAGCTCTGCACAGAGTTCCATGAAGGTGGCTTTGCGCGTTTGAAAGTTCTATAGCCACTGCTCATCATCCCAGCCCTGCATAACAATGCATTCCCACCATTCAGTGCTTGTTTCACATTCTAAAAGTGGCAGTGCACCATGTGCAGATGCTCCATTAATGCAAATAGTAATATGGCGTTGTTTGTTTGCATGGCACGCAGCAGGTCAGGGACTTTAGATTCCAGTTCTGCTTTGGAGCTCATGATATATACTGCATGACCAGCTGTAATGTCTTCAGAATACTGACGACAACAGTGGAGAGCAGTGCAAGATCCATTCTCTCAGGGATGGCCAGCGCACAGGAAACAAGAGCCACTGAAAAATTCTGTGAAACGCAGTTGGAAACCCCTGGAACAACAGGATGGAAATCACTGCATCATGGGACGTTGAGCCTACACTCACGAAGCACTGCAATTCTCTCTGCCTTCCCACACCCCCTAGTGGCACAAGGTGGTGAGTTGCACGGTGTGATACCTGTCCGCAGTACACTGCTCTCACTGTCAATGCTAGAGCACCAACTGTGTGGATGCACTTCGGCATCACAATGAGCACTGTGGACAGGTACAACCATTGTAATTACAGCACATTTTAATCCTCACTGTAACTTGCGTCAACAATACTTTCTAATGTAGACATGGTCTCAGTTTTTGTCAATCTGCCATCCTGTCTGTGTTCTTTTGAGGTTGTAGAGTTGGCTATATAGCAATCTTTCCTCCAGGAGCTGAAGAAAAGGGCTGAGGGTGGAGGCTCAAAGTAGAGGCAGCAACTGGAGGAGGGGGATTATGAAGTTTGTGTTTTGTGGGGTTTTTTTGTCCTCTTTCCTTCAGATCCCACTCACTCCCCCACCCCTTTTTAAATCACAATAGCTTTGTCTGAAAACTGCTCACCTGTAAATAACAGGAATATTTTTTCACAAGTTACCACTCTGCCCCTTAAACTTTTAACCTTCATGCTTTATTTCCTGTCTGGAGTGCTGTTTTTCTTGCTATTGTATTAACTTCACTACTAGTGCTAGGATTTATTCTAGGAGGGGAAGAATATAATCTTTAACAAGTGTTACGTTATAAACATCGCCATTGATGCTTATGTTCCATGATTTGAACCTTTTGGCTTGATGCCACTGGAACACACAGGAATGTAATACTTTTTTTATATGGAGATTTACACTAAAAAAAGAGTACTTCATGTTTGCTGTGCATCACTTAACTTGGCAATAGCTAAATGCATCTACATTAATTAGATTTTATCACTATTTAGACTAGGCAACAGTTATTACCATTTCACGTCATTTAGACTTATAAAATGCACTAATCAAACTTTGTACAAATACAAAGGTAAAATTATTAAAGCAAATTTTACAAATCGGTACAATAGTTACACCAAAAACCTCACCTCACCTGGTTACTCCAAAATTCCATGTTCTCTTCCCCACAGCCCAGGAACAGCATGGGAAGCTCTGCCTTGAATTGTTTTTCTTAAGGTCCACCAATCTGGATATTCATGGACTAAGGGAGAAAATGAATTCCAATGTGGAGAATCCCTCACCATCAATGCCCTGCCAATCGCTGATATTTAAAGCAGGGGACTCTTAGCGCTTTGTGTGACAGCAACTGATATGGAATTGAGTGAGAGAGAAGGGAGGGCCAAACTATGCAGGGCTTCATAGATCTTAAACTTCACTTGGTTAAGAGTTGATAAACAGTGCAGATCATTGTGCACAGGAGTAATATGTTCCCTATAGCAACCCCCCTTTTAATACATGGAAAACTGCAATAGATGAAAACTACTAACAAAAGTTCACGTCTGATTCAGTGATACCCAGTTAATGGACTGAAATTAGTCAAATTCAACTAAATGCTTGTATAACTGCCCACGGCTATCGAAGTATTTAGAGACTGAAGTCTCACTTCCTCTGTCATCTGAGCAGTGGGTGGTGTTTCAAGTCATTGGTTCTGATTGCTGACAGCTTCGGCTGAGGCCTCAGCCCTTCAAATGTCAACTAGGGATCAGTGAGAAGACATTGATGGCAATAAGAAAAATGAGACCACATCATTTAGAGCTAAGAAAAAAGTGAAGTTACAATTCAAATGTTCAATGACACATTTCTCAAGGAAAAAAGCAAAGGCTGAATGGATTTGACTTGGGAATGTTGTCAAGCCATTTTTTAATTCAGGTAGTTCTCCTTTGAGTGATTGCTCATATCCATTCCACTTAGATGTGTGCGCGCCCTCATGCACGGCTTCCGGAGAACTTTTTCCCTAGCAGCCCCCTGTAGGGGCCAGTCTCGATGCCCCCTGGAGTGCCGCCCTCATGCAGCAGCATATAGGGCGCCGCCGGCCCCTCCCCTCCTCAGTTCCTTCTTTCTGCCCGTGACGGTCATCGGGAACAACTCTTGCTCCTTACAAGCCTTTCCCTTTACTGTAAGTAGTTAGTTAGCAGTTCTCCCTGAACTCAGTTAGTTTTTCAATTAGTTACCTACATAGTTAGTGTAGGAAGAGCCTTAGGGCTCTAGGCGACCCGGCTATGCCAGGCTCGCCAGGGTTCAAACCCTATGCTGGCTGTGGAAAGGCCTTTCCTCTCAGTGACCTCCACGATTGCTGTCTAAAGTGCTTGGGGTCGGTGCCGCATTTGTAAGGCCTCTAAGCCGCAGACCCAAAAAGAGAGAAATCCGGCTTAAGGCCATTCTCATGGAGTCTGCCCTGCGTCCAGTCGACACGGACTCCCTCTGCACCGAGTGTCTTGTCGGTGCAGAGCGCTCCGCAGGTGCCCCGGCACCGGATGTCCCCGGTGCCGAGAAGAAAGAAGCACCGTCCGCGCATGGAGTGCTCCCCCGCACCGCAGGAACGGCCAGGGTCAAGCCCTGAGGTGCTTCGGCTCTCAGATGTGCTGCCCCCGCTGGCATCGGCACCGTTATTCAGGGAACCTCCCGCGACTCCTGGGAGTGGGGGACCCCCTGTCCAAGACCCTTCCACACCGGAGGCGTTCGAAGCGGCTCGAACCTTGCTGGCCTTGCCCACGCCTCCGGCCCCCGGAGAGAGCCAGGGCCTGTGTCCCGGGGCAAGCCCGCAATGGGTGTCCCCGAAGGGTGGGCACGCCCGGCACCGGAGGAACAGCCGCCCACCACTTGACGTCAGAGAGTCGAGCTCGATAAATCCTCTCCCTCCTCGTTGTCGGACGAGTCGTCCCGGCACTGTTCTTGTTCATCGAGGCGGCGCTGCTCACGATCCAGCTCCAGCCCGGCACTGAGATGCTGTTGTTGGCACCGCTCACTGGCACCGGGGAAGAGAAGTCGCAAGTCTTCCGTCCCTCGGCACCGGTCTTCATCCTCGTCCGCATCACCCAAGCATCGGCACCGCAGACGACGACGCTCCTCGGGATCATCCGGTAGTGGGTCCCGGAGCAGCTCTTCCTGGCGACACCGCCGGCACCATTCACCTGGCTCAGGATCTCGGACCCGCCTCCAGGAGGAGGTACACGTTCCGGCACCGGGCTGGCCCCAACCCTCTTGGCAATGGCCATATTGGGGTCCGTGGGCAGCCCAGATGGGGCAGGGAACTATGTCGGCCCATGCCTCGGTAACCCAGATAGCTCCCCAACAGGCACCTTCGGTGCAGGAGAGGGCCCACTCCTCAGAGGGGGAGTCAGACCCCGGAGAGGGCCCCTCCCCTGGACTCCGCCACCTGTCCTCTTCTTCGTCGCCATACGAGGCGGCCGTCAGGGACCAGGGGGCCCCTCTCATCAATTTCAGGGCTCATCAGGAGCTTCTGAAATGGGTAGCCTCTAACCTTGGCCTGGAGGTCAAGGTACTGGAGGAAGAGGTGAACCCCCTCTTTGGGCGTGTGGGGACTCAAGGACCATCCAGGGTAGCCCTCCCCGTTCATGAGAGGTTCCTGCACCTGGCGAAAGCCATTTGGCAGACCCCTTCCTCGGTCGCCCCAACCTCCAAGGGTTCTGAGAAGAAGTACTACGTGCCAGTCAAAGGGCATGAGTACTTGTACACCCACCCGGCCCCAGGGACTCTGGTTGTGGACGCTGCCAACCAGAAAGAGAGGCAAGGGGCTCAGAGCGCCTCTCCTAAGAACAAGGAGGGTAGGAGACTGGACCTTTTCGGTAGAAAGGTCTACTCCATGAGGGCGCTCCAATTCAGGGTGGCTAACCACCAGGCCCTCTTGGGCAGATGTAACCTGAACCTTTGGAACTCGCTGCGAAGGTTCACAGGGTCCCTACCCCAGAACCAGGCTGCAGACTTCGCCACGGTCCTGGAGGAAGGACGGACTGACTAGCCAGTGCAGCCTTGCAGGCTGCTTCGGTCACTGCGGACACGGCCAGCAGGGTGAAGGCCTCAGCCGTTGCCATGCGGTGCGCAGCGTGGCTACAGTCCACGGACCTGTCCCAGGAGGTGCAGCACTCCATCCAGGACCTGCCGTTCAATGGAGCCGGCCTGTTCTCGGAGAGAACAGATGACAAGCTGCACGCCCTCAAGGACTCGAGGGCCACTCTCCGCTCCTTGAGACTATATACCCCTCAGGCGGCAAGGCTACAGCGCCCGCGGCAGCAGCAGCAACATAGGCCACCGCCTACACCTTCCTCCTCCTCCTCCTCCTCCTCCTTCTCCCCCCCTCACCCCCTTCCAGCAAGGGGTAGGGATAGGGGCAGGGGTTCTGGACGGCGCGACCGCCCCACGTCATCTACAGCTTCCCAAAAAGGACCCTCCCAGGGCTCCAAGGGAAAGCATCAATTTTGACGGTGCACCCGAGGGTGGCACCAGCATTCTTTCCCTGGATTCTCCCCCGCCTTTCAGAGACAGGCTAAAGCCCTACCTTGGCCTGTGGCAGGGCATCACCTCGGACCTCTGGGTCCTTGACACCGTGCGCCAGGGTTACGCCCTCCAACTGGTGGCTTTCCCCGTCCCTCTTCAGGGACCTATCTCACGAGCAATTACTCCTGCAGGAGGTCTGCTCCCTCCTGCACAAGGGAGCCATAGAAGCGGTTCCGCCGCTCGAGGTGGGGAAGGGGTTCTACTCGAGGTACTTCCTTGTTCCCAAAGCCAAGGGAGGCCTCAGGCCTATACTGGACCTGCGCAGGTTAAACAGGTTCATAAAGAAGCTGAAGTTTTGCATGGTGTCCCTAGCGGCCATTATCCCTGTGTTGAATCCAGGAGACTGGTTTGCCACCCTCGACCTGAAGAATGCATACTTCCACGTGTCCATCCTTCCCGCCCACAGGTGCTATCTAAGGTTTATGGTAGCTGGTGGCCGCTACCAATTTACAGCCTTGCCCTTTGGCCTGTCTTCCTCCCCCAGGGTGTTCACCAAGTGTATGGCAGTGATGGCGGCCTTCTTGAGGCGCAGCAGGATCCAGATGTTCCCCTATCTGGACGATTGGTTGATAAGGGGCAAGACCAGACCTCAGGTGTGCGAGGCGGTCTCCCTCATCCAGGCCACCTGCAACGCCCTGGGGCTGCTCATCAACAAGCAAAAGTCGACGCTGTCTCCAGTGCAGCGCATAGAGTTCATAGAGGCATCCCTAGACTCGGTTTGGGCCAGAGCCTCCCTCCCACGCTCGAGGTTCGAGGCCATGGCAGTGATCATATCGCAACTTCAGAGGTGCCCCACGATGACAGCCAGGCAGTGCCTTCAGCCATTGGGCCACATGGCCTCGTGTACGTATGTGGTGATGATGGCCCGCCTCAGGCTCAGGCCTCTCCATGGTTGGTTGGCCATGGTATGTGTGCCCAGCAGGCACCCTCTGGACAGAGAGGTCACGGTGACCCCCGCAGTACTAGGGTCACGGCGTTGGTGGGCAAACCCCAGGACAGTGATGGAAGGGGTTCCGTTCAGGGACTTGACCCCCTCAGTCACCCTGATCACAGAAGCGTCGGACCTCGGTTGGGGGGCCCACATCAGCGGTGGCCTGAGTACCCAGGGCCGCTGGTCGCAGGAGGAGACTGTCCTCCACATCAATATAAAAGAACTGAGGGCAGTCAGGCTGGCATGCAAGGTGTTGCTCCATTGTTTATTGGGCAAAATGGTACAGGTGCTGACAGACAACACGGCTGCAATGTATCATATAAACAAGCAGGGGAGAGCGCGCTCCTTGGCTCTGTGCCAGGAGGCACATTGTCTGTGGAACTTCACGGTGAGACACGACTTTTGTTTAACTGCTTCTCACCTCCTGAGGGTCAGGAACGACGAGGCGGACTGCCTCAGCAGGTCGTTTCTACCCCAACACGACTGGTCATCGCATCCGGAGGTAGCGGCCAGGATTTTTCACGAATGGGGTGTTCCCCCGACTGGACCTGTTCGCATCGTCCTGGAACAGGAAGTGCCCGAGGTTCTACTTGCTCTGGGGTCACAAGCTGGGCTCCCTCTCCAACGCGTTCCTCATCAAATGGACGGGGACCCTCATGTACGTGTTCCCGCTCTTACCTAGGGTCCTCTTGAAAATCAAGAGGGACAGAGCGGACGTCATACCGATTGCACCAGCGTGGCCGAGGCAGTATTGGTTCAGCATGCTGCAGGACCTCTCTGTCACCCCACCGATCGAGCTCCCGAGGCGACTGGGCCTGCTCTCCCAGGACCACGGTCGTCTGCTGCACCCCAGCCTGGATTCCCTGCACCTGATGGCCTGGAGACTCTCTGGCTAACCAAGGAGGAGAGAACCTGCTCGGAGCAGGTCCAATGTGTGCTGCTGGGAAGCAGGAAACCCTCCACGCAGATTGCCTACGGAGCCAAGTGGAGGAGGGTCACCTGCTGGGCGGAGTCACGGGTCATAACCCATGGTATGTCCCCCATGCAGGCTATTCTCGAGTACCTGCTGCAGTTTAGATTCCAGGGTCTAGCGTTAGCCTCCCTTAGGGTGCACCGAGCGGCCATCTCGGCTTTTCACCAGCCATTGGAGGGGCGGTCCCTGTTCTCCCACCCCATGTCGGTGAGGTTCCTCAAGGGGGTTGAGAGGCTGTACCCGCAGGTCCGTGACCCGGTGCCTCCTTGGGATCTGAACCTGGTCCTCGCTAGACTGACGGGGGCCCCCCTTTGAGCCCTTGGCCACCTGGCCCCTGCTGATCCTGTCCTGGAAGGTGGCCTTCCTCGTGGCCATTACCTCGGCTAGGAGGGTCTCTGAGCTAAGAGCTTTGACCTCGGAGCCCCCCTATACCATGTTCTTCCGGGATAAGGTGCAGCTGAGGCCTCATCCAGCTTTCCTGCCCAAGCTAGTCTCCCAATTCCACTATAACCAAGACATTTTCCTCCCCGTGTTTTTCCCTAAACTGCATGGGTCCGAGGACGAGAGGAGACTACACACCCTGGACGTAAGGAGGGCTCTGGTGTTCTACTCAAGAGGACAAAGCTGTTCCGGAAGACCACGCAGCTCTTCGTCGCAGTGGTGGACAGGATGAAGGGATCCCCGGTTTCCACCCAGTGCATCGCCAGATGGATCACCGCCTGCATCAAGTTCTGCTACAAGCGCGCAGGCGTCCAGCTTCCCGGAATGGTGATGGCGCACTCAATGAGGGCCCAGGCCACGTCAGCAGCCTTCCTGGAAAGGGTTCCCCTGGATGACATCTGCAGGGCTGCCACTTGGTCTTCGGTGCACACCTTTGCTGAGCACTACGCTGTTGTCCAACAATCGAGGGAGGACGCACGAGTTGGCAGAGCCGTGCTGAGGACAGTTCACCATTGACTCCTACCCACCTCCAGGTTAATCACCTAAGTGGAATGCATCTGAGCAATCACTCGAAGGAGAAAACATGGTTACTTACCAGTAACTGTTGTTCTTCGAGATGTGTTGCTCATATCCATTCCACACCCACCCTCCATCCCCACTGTCGGAGTCGGCAGAAAGAAGGGACTGAGGAGGGGAGGGGCGGTGGCGCCCTATATGCCGCTGCATGAGATCAGCGAGACCAGCCCCTACAGGGGGCTGCTAGGGAAAAGTTCTCTGGAGGCTGTGCACGAGGGTGCGCACACACCTAAGTGGAATGGATATGAGCAACACCTCTCGAAGAACAACAGTTACTGGTAAGTAACCATGTTTTATTTCAGAACAGTAAACCTGCAAGCATCATTTCTGTAGCCTCTGTGATGCTGGTAAGCCAAGTGCCAGCTCTGGCCTCAGCATCAACTGAGAACTGACTCACTCACAGCTGGAAGTCAGGTCAATTCACCTGTGTATTAGAATAGATCAGAGTGTATTATTTTAAGATATTCGTCTATTTTCTACTGTGTACTGTCTCTCTTCTGCTTGAAGTGGAGGTGGGAAGTTCTCTAGCATCACCGCCCTTCAGCTACAAAGGGATCCATGTTGCAGTCCATAGGCTGAAGTATGAGTGATGTTCGTAACATCATTCTTGCGTTGCTGAAGACAGGGTCAGAGTATCATTTTGCTGCAGCTGGGCAGGTCATCTGCATGCTAATATCATACCCCATGACTGGAAGAAGGGTGTTAGTCTGCTTTTGTTCAAAAAGGTATAAGGCTGAATGTAGCAACCATATATGTATGGTTCTGTTGTCGGTCCCAGGGAAAATATTCATTTCCGTCTTCATGTCTTGAATCAATGTATTTTATGGGAAAGGCCAGGATACTTAGTGCAGCTTTAGGCTTGCTCATTCCACTGTCAACCAGACTTTTACCTTCAGACAGTTATTTTAGAAGATGGCTACACACGGGCCTTTGATTCAATGCATCAAGTAAGCTTGGGGGATCTGGTGAGGCAAGTCCGAGTTCCTGGGAAAATAGTCATACAGATAGAAGAGTGATATAATGAAAGAGAGATTTGTGTTCAAGTTAATGGTAGATGTATGGCATGATTTTCAATTTCCTTAGGAGTTTGGCAAAGCTGCATCCTGTCACCATTATTGCTCAATAATGGGTTGATGGATAAGCTTGAAGAGGCAGCTGTCAGTGGCCCTGAGATTAATGTCGTTTTGCTTTGAGCCCTGAAATATACACACAGCACTATCTTGCTGGCTTAGTTAGGTGAATTGATGTAGCAGTTGGTTGAGCAAGGAGCAGTTCTTACTGGTTTTGTTACCATTCCTAGCCATTACCATCAAGGAGCCTTCAACTCTAGCTTACAACCAGCTTAATGTTAACCTGTCTGAATGGATGATGAGTAGGTGGCAACTGTCAAAGAGTTGCAATGTCACAGATAGTATTGGAGGATGTTTGAAAGATGTGGATGCTCATTTAGCACTCTCTGCTGCCACGTTCATGGGAAATGGGGTTGCTGAGGAAGGTTGACAAGGTGGATGGTTTTCAGTTCTCGTCTCATCTTTAAATGGCAAGTCGAGACCAGAAATGAGGATATTCATAGCCAAACCTGCCAACAGCCTCCATCGACACTGGTTCAGTTTTTGGCAGCTCTTTTTGTTAGGTAGACATGTTGTTAGCATGGAAGATAATGAATTATGAAACATGTTTACCAAGAAATGCCACCCAATGGCCAGGAATAACAAATTGTGTCATTAAGGCTTTTGGCAACCTAAGATCATTTAATGACAAAATAACAGTTTTGAATATAGAGCTAGATGATCTTAAGGAGCTAGCTAGAGATTGACTCAGGTGCTGCTTGATATGCAAGATGGCTCCATCCCTCTGGAATTTGCCATTATGACAATGATGATAAAGCATTAGATGAAATTTTGAATATCTTTAAAATGATGCCAAATGATTAGTGCTTTACAGTAATTCAATCTCAGGGTGACATTGGCAAGGTATGCATCTTAAAGGAAAATTCACAAGCATATAGTGAGGCAAAAAATATAAAGATTTTTGGTAACCCTTGCTAACTGAACACCCAGCAGGATCACTTGAGAGCATCTGTATCGTTCAGCTCAATCAGTGTTTTCCCCTGGAAGATATCAGGAAAAAAGGAGCCAGTGCTCCAGCATGTCTCACTTAAGTGGAATATGTTGCATAGTACTTTTCATCTTGAGGCACTCAGCATACATGTTTTATTGCAATAGGGAAGACAGAGAGGATATTTAACACCTTTAAAAATGCGTCATGGGGTTTTCAGTGCACGTAGAATACAGCTTCATGGTGTTTAGCCTCTGTTTCAAGTGTCTGAAGAATACGAAAAGTGTAAACTACATAAAAACTGAGTTTATCCAGTTTTGATGATGAAGGAATTAGTCAATCATACCTGTCTACGTTTGAACCTGTGGCTTCAGCAAGATTAAATATTTCAAACCAAATGTTGAGACTACTAAACTGTTCCTCCAGTAGAGCCTAAACAATTTATTTCAACTGTGCGCGCATTGGCCTCCAACCCCCATTCCCTTTAATTCTTAATTTGCTGCTTTCTTCCCTTCCCTGCCCGGAAAATGCTTGTCAGACACCTTGTCTTCTATTCCTTAATTTATATGCTTTTTTTTTTTTTTTTTTTTTTTTTTAATTATTTAGCAATTATATTGCAGTAGCACTGAGAAACCACAACCAGGTGGGGCCATGTTCAGTGTTAGTTCTTTTAAGGATTTATATTTCCATAGCATTGTGTGAACACCAGTTCTCACAGCACCTCTGAGAAGTGGAGGTAAGAACATGGGGGTTTATCCCTGTTTTCAAAGATGGGGACACTGAGAGGAAGAAAGATGAAGTGACTTGTTTATAGCAAGCTGTGTCTCTGCTATTAATACCTACAAGCCCATTCTTGCTTAAGTCTCATAAGTGACAATTTGGCCTCATTCTAGATTCTGTGTTGTTGATCCACATCCTGAAAACACCACACAACTTTGCATAACTGTCAGCCTTTCTGCTTGGAAGAGAGCCAGGACTGAAAAGCAAAAATGATTACAGGTCAGGATTGAGGTACATTTTTAGGCTGCCGCATTATGCTTGGCTCTTTCGTGTTATCAATTCAGCACTTCAGTGAGACCTAAATTCACATGCTTGTGAAAATTTCATGAACTCAGAATAAACAATTTTAAATCAGCTTTGAAATTAAATCTCCAGTTACATTTCTGCAAATAAACTATATTCCATTAAATTTATTTCCTCTTCCCTTCCTGTGTGTGTGTGTGTGTGTGTGTCTCTCTCTCTCTCTCTCTCTCTCTCTCTCTCTCTCTCTCTCTCTCTCTCTCTCTCTCTCTCTCAATTTACATAGTTTCTATGGCTTTCATTCAACAAGGAGGTACTGTCCTCTGAGTATTATATTTTGTTGCACTGCCCGAAGTAGATGTCTCTTAAAACAGCCCCAGATATCACTTAAGCAGTGTAATAAACACCATTTAAAATGTTGCCATTTGAAAATGAATAGTGTTGTACTAAGTTGCAAAAGTAATTTGCTTTTATAGTTTAAAAAAAAAGGCAAGGAAGGAAATGCACATAGATCAGGAGAATCTATACTGGTGATCCTTAAACTTCCTATTTTTACTTAAGTAAAGTACTTCAATATCTGCAGTATTCATTTGTACTTTTGGAAATGCAGGAAATATAAGCCCAAATATTTTAGAGCACTGTACAGGCTGACTTCAGCATAGTTCCCTCTGTAAAATCAGGGGCTTAGATTGGTAGCTAAATAGACGTTGTCCCTGGAGGGAATCATGCTTTTCTATTTGTCCTATTCTGCATCAAGACTTCTAAAATATTGTATATTCACCTCACAGGTACTAAATATACAGTTCACCTGTCTTAATAAAAAACCTTATATTAAAAATGCTATAGTAGCTTCTACTTTTCCTCATGAACAGTTTAAAGTAAGTGATAAATTACTGAAGGCCATTTGGTCTCCCATTCTGTGGGTGGAGAGAAGCAAAATGGGGGCAGGAAATGTGTGGTGTGGCTGAAACAAATGGCCTGTTCCCACCCACCGTTCCACCTGTGGAAGCCCCTCCATGACTGAAACTTTGGGCATGTTTGGGGAGCAACTGCTCCATATGGCCTGTTCCCTTGGGACCAATGGATTTCTATGGGGAAATATATCTCTAGGAACAGCCATGATTCCCCACTTCATATTGTCTGCCTTCCCTGAAGAAGGGGTTGCAAGTGTGTGTGTGTTCAGGGTGGAGGGAGTACAATGCATCTGTAGTACAATTGGCTGTTACCAGCACAGCTCTTCAGGGATTTACTGCAGGTTGGGTCAGTGTGGCCTGACATTTCTTAAAATGCATTCTTGTGTCCAATTTATTTAATTCTTGGGTCATTTTCTAGGATTCGATCCAGAACAACCTATGCTAATGTAGGCTGTTATGTTCTTAAGTAAGTTTAATTTTGTATTCTTTGCTAGAAACATGTTACCTTCTGTACGTTCACCAACCTCTGCTGTTACCCTGATCAGTGTCTTAAGTAATTAAATCCCTTGTAATCAAAGGATTAGTCTCTTTAAAGGTCTCCGTTTACTTAGAGTTATTTTCCTGATCTACTTTCTTCAATTGTCTTGGAGTACTGTGAGACAGCTGATTAAGTCTTTGGGCCAAATACTCCTCTGAAATAGTAACATGAAAATTAATTATAAGGAGAGCTGAGCATATGAACATTATCTGCATGGAGGACTTTGGCCCTTGATTGAGTAACCTTCTCCCCTGGATCACATGAAAATAAAGATTAACATATATAATATTTTTATAAGAAGGGAATGGAAAAGAAAAACATCATGGATCCCACAAAGGAAATGGGCAACTCACTATTTGGCAGTACTTTAGAATTTCATTTGTACCTATAAAGTAAGGGTGGGGGCATCTATGTGAGATTCTAGGATATTTATGGTAGAGATTACCAGGCAAGGAGGAATCAGATGCGCTTTCAAGATGATTTTCATTATGAAAATATCTTAGAAAACAATTATTAATGCTGCATACCCTTCAAAAAACATTGATTCCACTTCATACAACCTTAGTGGTCAAAACTGTATACAGAGCGTAGGTCTCTAAATACTAGAGACACTTTCATATCAATACACGCAAAATTAGTGGAGCAGAGGTACATGGTTGGTGCAAGTAGGGATGGATGAACTCCTTCTGCATAATTTCAAATGTACTTGAGCATTGTGGTTTGAAATATTCTACATTTTTAATGTTACTGGATGAGATTTGTTACATTGTGGGAATTCTAACTGGAAATAAAACAGTGGTCCAGATCTTTTAGCTATGGCTGAAGAGCACTTGTGCAGTGGTAGTTGTCAGAGTTTCTCTCCACGCTTACCAGAAGTTGGGATTGCAGTAGTCTGATCTCAAGAGGACTGCATAACCTGTGTTAGGTTGCAAGAGCCGCAAGGAGCCGTTAAGGTAACCAGGTGGTATTAGCATATGTAGAATCCTTGGCCCCTAGTCTTTAGCCCCCAAGCTGGCAACTGCAAAAGGGAGAATGGTAAAGAAAGCCACAGTTGTAGCACTGCATCACTTAAAGGATTTTCTCCTTCAAAAGAGGGTTTTTTTCCCCCCCAGAGATTACATCTGTGATGTTTAGGATTACTTAATGAAGTGTGGTGAAGAGTCTAGCCCAGAATCAAGGCTTTTATATGTAAACCTCTCATGTGCCAATTGACTTTAGGAGAATCCATTTTTAAAATGTATTAACTTCTAAAATTGATGCAACTTTGAGGAAAAAAACTTTATTTTTTAAATAAAAGATAAAACTTCCTCATTCTCACTGTGGCACTAAATTCCTCATTTTTGAAATTTGTAACTCAACAGGTTTTGTCCATTCAAAGTCACTTCACTTTTTTCCTGCAGGCTGCTTGTACTCCCTTTGTGTTTGCTATTGTCTGCTGTTTGTGTACCTTTTTTCTAAAAAATGCCAAGACAAGTGCTATTAACACTGTTCTTATTGCCATACTTGTAATGAAAAATAGACCGTTTTATCTAATGAGCTGTACTGAGGTTTTTAAAAATGCTTTTAAAATGAAACCGTTTCTGTTTTGCTATGTTTGTTCAGTAGAAGACAGGATTAATATATTGATTCAAACGTTTAAATGTCCTAAACAGTATCAGTGTTACAGCTTTGTTCGTATGGAGACATGTCACTGAAGATCGTGCTTCAGACACTTCACGTGAATTATAATTGTATGACATATTCCATTTGCACAGTACTTGAGCACCAAGGGAACAGCTAGATTAGAAACACTTTTCCTCACAAGAAAAAAACCGAGTTTCAATTGCATCTACTAACAACCAACAATAATATTATTACAGTATCTGTCTTGAGTTGCAGTCAGATTGAGTCACCTGCTGGGCCGAGTTCTGTTCACATACAAACGCCAGTCTATGGGGACCAGATGTCCTGATTTTATAGGAACAGTCCCAATATTTGAGGCAGTCCTATATAGGTGCCTATTACCCCTCTCTCGTCCACCCTGTCCTGATTTTTCACACTTGCTATCTAGTCACCTTACAACAATCCTGCAAGCTGATCCACACTGGTAGGTAGGCTGTTAAGGCCTGTGCAGTATTCCAGTAAAGTCAGTAGTACTCTGCATCACCCTGGGCCTACATGCATCTGAGTCATGTGTGGGACCCTAAGCCCATGCAGAGTTTATGGAGATATTTGCACATGCATTGAGGGCTACCAGCATCGATCAGATGATTGCAGGATCAGGGCCGCAGTAAGGGACAGTCCCTGCCTAAAAGTTCTTACAAACTGAATTAGGAAAAGATGCAAACAAAGGAGAGAAAAATAAACACACACCCTGAGACAGAGGAGAGGGCATGGGTAACAGTGTTCGCTAATATGCATAGATGTACAAATTCTATTTTCAGCAATGTCTGGAAATCAGGAGGGGCCATATTACAGTCCTCTTCGCGTGCCTGGTGACAGCTCCTTTCTGAATGCAGACATTGCCATTCTGTTTATCTGTCTCAGGCATCCCTGTTTCCTGAAAACTGATATTAAATACAAAAAATGAATGACTTAAGTTTGCACCATCTTTGGAGAAACTGCACATGGTGTTTATACAGAGCTTCTATTCTGCAGTCTGGAGAGCAACACCAGGGAGGTCGTATGTCTGTAATAATTAAGGACATTTCGTACTTTCTTGATACCATACAAATGTTAATCTACTTTCTTTACATTATTTCTTTCAAATGGGCTCTTCCAACTTCTGGGTGTCAACCATAACCAAGGTAATGATAACCTTACAGAAAATCTTCTAGTGCAATATTTGCTCTCTTTGATTTCCATAAGACTCTTTAAATGAGGGAGATATTGGTTGCAACTTTAGTGGCAATGTAAATACATTGCTGTCTCATGCTGCTAAGGTAATTCCACATATAATTTTGACTTGGATGTGGAAGGAGGCTTTGCTCCTCTCCAGACCAGAGAGAGTAATACATAATTCTACAAAGCAAGCAAGTACAGAAGTTTGATTTTTTTTCCCCCTGGGTTTAGAATTTCCTTTGATCATAGTAATAGTGGATGGGACAAACATCTTGAGGTACTCAGACAGGCAGAATTGGGGGAGAAATATGGCTGTCTTCATGAGTCATTTGAAAGTAGCTGGACATTCCTGATATCCATAACAAGTTCAAATTTAAAAATGGAATAGATTTATGAAATCTCCAAGAAGGTTATATTTTTATTTTTTGTTCTCAATACTTTGTACGAAGTTGAAGAGCCTTTTTCTCTCCTGGGAATTCAACTCCTTAGCCTTTCTGGGTAGGGACGTCCACTTCATGAGCTCTCTAATTGTGCATTCATGAAATTGCTAGTTCTTTTTTGGCTAAGGAATGCTCATTATAGTTCTGCTTTCTCAGAGGAAAATGTGTGGCTTTTTCTCTTTCCTACAGAATAAAGCAGATGTCTTTTGAAATTACAAAACAAGTTACAGGTGTATGATGATATCCTTGAATGCTAAACTAACACTAGTAACATGAAAAGGGGTTGGTAACTAAAGCAATTGCCTTAACACTGATTTTAACTACAATAAGTTGGGGGCAGGGAGGGAGGATAAGCATTAAAGCCATTAGAGAAGTGGTGATTTTCCTGATTTCTATGTAAAAATCTTACATGACCTTGTAAAGAGGGGAAAAGGTTCTTGCCACATGAAAGCTTCTTTAGAGTGTCAAGCAGTTTTCTATTACGTTATAAGATGTGGATCAGCTTTTCCAGTTTAAATCTTTTCTGCTTGCTGTCCTTTTTACCATGTCTTTCTATGCTGTCAGATAGTTTTTGCTTTTCTCTTAACCTTTTAATCTTTCTCTCCTCTTACAGTGTGTTTGCAGTGGTGTTTGATGGCATTACATTGACTACCGAGTTTGACAGAATTCTTTTAAAATGGCATTTAAATAGGTGCTTTTAATCTTTTGTAGAGTTCACTCCTTACGTTTTTCTTGGTTAAATATCTTATTCCCATATGTGTTCAGATATGCCTTATGCTCATTTATCTTCTGCATGGGCATTTTGCCTTCTATTTTTTTATCCTAATAGCTCTGTCTGCAAATGACATAATAAATGGCACCTTCCCATAATCACTCATGGCTCTCATAAGCCTTTATCACATCTCTCCCTTGTGAGTGAAAGGATTTCCAAATGAAAACTTTACATCTTCAATTGTTATCTACACAAAATGGTAACATGGAATTCCCCTTCTATTTGTGCCAAAAAAAAGCAACAACAAAAAACAACTTTAATTATTATGATGAACTAGAAAAAATGTGACTTATGAAAGCTGCTCTCTACAACTAGCTAGAGAAAAAAGCCTCAGTAATTAGGAAAGTATTTACTGAGCCTAAAGTCAGAGGATAAAATAGCCTTTAATAAAAGGTTCTTGTGAGTAATCAGTTGCTTGACTGTTAATAGAGATTAATGCTTCAGTTTGCACTGCAAGAATCCTCTCGTTGCCAGTCTTGGGTCAATTACTAGATATTAGTTTCAAATTTATCAGACAGTTTATCAATGTAAGGTAAACTATTTTCATTGCTCATTATATAAATTTTTCTTAACCAGCATGGGATTAAATATGGATTAGCCATAAATAACTCGACTGAAATGTGCTGTTTTCTCTTCTTACCCATGTCCCTTGCCTGCCTACCTACCACTGATGTTTCAGCTGCAGCTTTTGAAACTCCCAATCCATAGGCTTCCAATTTTATGACCATCTTCAGTTTTCTAAATATTCTCTTCATCCTGTGTAACGGACTTCTATCAAAGAACTTCTGTTTTGATTCTGTTTTTGCCCTGCTGCTGCTTTCACTTCTTAGGCAATCAGGTTGAGAAGATGTCAGAAATTCTCATAGTACAGATTTATGTAAACTTCTCACTGGTGGACTCTTTTTTAAAAAAAAAAAAGGAAAAAAAAAATCAGCATTTTCAAAATGCCAGCCAGCAACAAATATGCAGACGTGGCATCTCGCTCCCTTCCGTTGAAACAGGTAGACTCCCAAAATCCAATTGTGAGGGATAGCAAAACAAAATTAGGAAAGTAAAGCAGTTTGCAGTGTATACATCTGCCGAAACCCGTACAGTACATGCTAATTCATGTTGCTGAATAACTGCTACTCTAATCTACAAATTTGCTTTCTCCATGGAGGACTGAACTACCTCAATTTGTTTCTTATCCTAGCAAAATACCTACTGTTTCTTTCTTTTGTATTTCTCAGATACTCTGATTCTAAAAGGGTCATTGTGGCTATTGAAAGTGATGGAGAGCACAGAGTACAGCTTGTGTGCTCCTATGTCTCGATCCCCTACTTAGAGAGGGACTGACTAAGGATAATAGTCAATGTCTCCCTAAGTAGAGGATAGTCAATAGCGAGACAGTGACAAAGGATTGGGAGTCAGGTAATGAGAGGGTCTACTCCTGGCTCTGCCACTTACTCATTGTGTAGCCTTGGGCTAATTATTTCATTTTCCTCTGGGAGGCTAATATGAGAGGGAAAGGAGTCCAGGAGAGCTGGATGTATTTTAAAGAAACCGGCACAGGAACGAACCATCCCGATGTGCAGAAAGGATGGCAAATATGGCAGGCGGCCACCTTGGCTTAACAAAGAAATCTTTGGTGAGCTAAAACCAAAAGGGAAGCTAACAAAAAGTGAAAGTTTGGACAAATGACTACAGAAGAGGAGTATTAAATATTATTACTTGAGTATGCAGGAGTGAAATCAGGAAGGCCAAAGCACAATTGGTATTGCAGCTAGCAAGGTATGTGAAGGCCAACAAAAAGGGTTTTTTCAGGTATGTTAGCACCAGGAAGAAGGTCAAGGAAAATGGAGGCCCCTTGCTGAATGGGGGAGGCAACTTAGTGACAGATGTGGAAAAAGCTGCAGTACTCCATGCTTTTTTGCCTTTGTCTATGAAGACAAAGGCAAAAATCTCCCAGATTTCTACACTGGGCAGCATAGTATGGGGAGGAGAAGAGCCGCCCTCAGTGGTGAAAGAACAGGTTCAGGACTATTTAGAAAAGCTGTACAGGCACAAGTCCATGGGGCTGGATGCAATGCATCCAAGGGTGCTGAGGGAGTTGGCTTATGTGATTGCAGAGCCATTGGCTGTTATCTTTGAAAACTTGTGGTGATCGGGATAGGTCCTGGACGATTGGAAAAAGGCAAATATAATACCCATCTTCAAAAAAGAGAAGAAGAATCAGGATTAGTCAGCCTGACCTCAGTCCCTGGAATAATCATGGAGTAATCCATTTTGAAGCACTGGGAGGAGAGGAAGATAAGGAACAGTCAGCATGGATTCCCCAAGAGCAAATCATGCCTGACCAACCTGATTGCCTTCTATGATGAGATGACTGACTCTGTGGTTGTGGAAAAAGCGGTGGATGTGATATACCTTGGCTTCAGCAAAGCTTTTGAAACAGTCTGGCCCAGTAGTCTTGCCAGCAAGTTAAAGTATGGGTTGGATGAATGAACTATAAGGTGGCTAGATCATTGAGCTCAACGGGTAGTGATCAACGGCTCAATGTCTATTTGGCAGCTGATAACAAGCGGAGTGCCCCGGGGCTGGTGCTGTGTCCAATTTTGTTTAACACCTTCATTAATGATCTGGAGGGTGGGGTGGATTGCACCCTCAGGAAGTTTGCGGCTGACACTAAGATGTGGGGAGTGGTAAATATGTTGGAGGGCACGGGTAGAATGCAGAGTGACCTTGACAAACTGGAGAATTGGGCCAAAACAAATCTGATGAGATTCAACGAGGACAAGTGGAGAGCCTTGCACTTTAGGAGGGAAGAACACCATGCACTGCTACAGACTGGGGACCAACAGGATAGGCAGCAGTTTAGCAGAAAAAGACCTGGGAGTTACAGTGGACAAGAGGCTGAATATGAGTCAAGAGTGTGCTGTTATTGCCAAGAAGGCTAACGGCATATTGGGCTGCATTAGTAGGAGTATTGCCAGCAGATCGAGGGAAGTGATTATTCCACTCTAATCAGCACTGGTGAGGTCACATTTGGGGTACTGTGCTCCACTACGGAAGCATGTGAACAAATTGGAGAGAGCCCAATGGAGAACAGTGAAAAGGATTAGGGGAGTGGGGCACATGACTTATGAGAAGAGGCTGAGGGAACTGGGTTTATTTAGTCTGCAGAAGAGATGCTTGCGGGGGTCGGGTTTTTTCATAGCAGCCTTCAACTACCTGAAGTGGGGGGTGGGCTTGAAAGAGGATGGAGTTCAGCTATTCTCAGTGGTGGCAGATGATGACAGAACAAGGAGAAGTGGTCTCAAGTTGCAGTGGGAGTGGTCTAGGTTAGATATTAGGAAAATCTTTTTCACTCGAAGGGTGGTAAAGCCCTGGAATTGGTTACTTAGAAAGACGGAGGAATTTCCCTTCTTAGAGGCTTTTAAGGCCTGGCTTGACAAAGCCCGAACTGGGATGATTTAGGCTGGGTCCACACTGACGACGGCGAATTCGCTACCATCAGATTGACTGCTCTGGATCGACTGAGTGGTCTGTGTAGACCCGCTTAGTTGATCCAGCAATCAATGCAGGAAAACCACCCCGGTAAGTGGCGTAGCGCTGCGTCAAAGGGAATGCAGTTCCCTTCAACGCAGGGCAGTGTGGACAGTGTGCAGAAGAGATGCAGGGAAGTCGACGGGAGATACGAAAGTGATTTGCCACCAAATCCCAAAGGTAAGTGTAGACGAGGCCTCTGTTGGGTTGTGTTGTAACAGGATAAAAGCATGTTTGTACAGAACAGCGTATGCCCCAAGGCCATTTTGAGAGATGTTACAGACCCATGTGTGAGGAACTCATAGACAGCAAAAGACCTTGATCGAGAATTGGCTGAACTGAAGTAAACCCAGTTAACTGAACTGAAGTAGACCCAAGATATGAGGACCTTGCAAGCACAAGAGTTCCAGGCCCAAATATGGAAACTTGCAGTCGCTGCAAAATCAGCTTTGCAAGTCAGCAATAAACTTTTGGCTAGGGGGCTTGCTGATAAGATAGTAAAGGAAGTGTCCATAATTGGCTTGGCAGATGTATATGCTGGAGTGGAGATAAAAAGGGCTGTCAGACAAGAGCAAATTGGGGAGCCACACATCAAGAAGGGGGTGCACCAGAATCGTGCCACCTAGGGGGTCTGATCAGCTGTGTCACCTCCCTCCAGCCCATCGCCTCAACACTACCTCAAATAGTATATTGGGCATTAGGGCTAAGTTCACGGATGGTAACCCGGGTGTTAATACTATAGAGGTTCCACCTGGATGAAAACATAGCATAAAAGTAAGGAAAACTTGGTCATGGCATGCTTATGTTGCTGCTGCTGAGTTTACTCATATATGTGGTGAGTAGTGAGTGTGAATGTAAAACTAGTAATAATTCTACTTGTATTCCAGGAGTAATTGTCGCTGTAACCGTTGGGGTAACTGCTTTGTGTACACGTTATTGTAATCAGTTGTTTTTAAGCTTCATTTGCATATTAAGAATCTGTAGAGGAATAAGGGAAGACAACTTATGGTAAAGTGTAACTCTTTATGTTAACAAGTAACCCTTGCATTTATAGTAATGTGTAACTCTTATATTTAGATTATAACCTGTAAGCCTTGTATTTAGATTATAAAAGCTAAGGGGTATCCTAACAAAAAGAAAATAATAAATAAACAAAATAAACCAGATGAGAGCACTCTTTTCTTTCCAAGCCTCTCCCACCCATCTGAGGAGACGAAAAATAAATGAGCCGCAAAAAAGTTTTAACTCTGTCACCTCAGGTTGGTCCTGCTTTGAGTAGGGGGTTGGACTAGATTACCTCTGGAGGTCCCTTCCAACTCTAATCTCCTATGATTCCATGAATATAGTGTTGTAGAACTAGTAATCCATGGGTTAACTGAATTCAGTGCACAATAACAAAGAATAATATCACAGAATGTGGCAGTATAAAGGTATTGGATTTCAGGAAAGCACACTCGGTGGCATTAGGAAATCCTAGTGCATAACATGCTGTTGAAGAAAATACTAAAGTCTATGACAATAATTAGCATTTTAGGATTTCCCAGTTTAAACATACTACACTACCTTAGGAAAAGAGTGGAAGAAATGAGAATCCTGTTAATATTACTTTAACCCTCATAAAGTAGTTGATACACTTTCTGCATACTGCAGCTACAGAGAGACTTAACATTTTACTCATACTTGATTGTTTACTCTGGACCTTGCTAATGGTCCTGTCACAGCTGTTCAGGCAGCAGACTGTCTGAATCCCAGAGCAGATAATGTCTACCAATTCATGGGCATGTCAAGAAGCTTAATGAGTTCTCTGAACAGCAACATTACTATTAAAATGGTACTCCTTAATCAAGAATTTCTATTAAAAAGAACAAAAGGTCATCAAAAAGGGGGGGAGCAAGAAGGTTGAGCTGTTCCATCATTTGTCAGTGCTGTTTAGGGATTAACTCAGATCTCTCCTAGTGCACAGGTGGAAGTGTGGTACTACATATCCAGAGCTATAAATGAAAAGAAAATGTTAGAGGTCTTCTACCTCTCAAACTATTGACTTTTTTCAACACACTTGTGTCCATGATGAATATCATATTTTGTAAATACAATCTCTATAAAAGTTAAATGTCTCAAAATGTTCTTACACATAACAAATTAGAATTTATACCATATATGTACAAAAGTGGTTATAGAAGAACAAGACTGCTGTCTGATTTTCAACAATAGTTCAATAGTTCCTGTTAGTGGGAGAGCGAGTGAACTTTCCTATGTCAAGATGATAGCAATTAATGTCTTTCTCACAAGAGCATTTAATAAGCATTTTATACTGGTCATTTTTTTTTTGAGCATGGGTGGGTGTGTTTGACACCTATTATTCATTCCCCATTAATTTAAGCAGTTCTTTAACACCACCCACTGGTGAAAGCTGTATTGTTATGGCAGAGTACCATGCATATTTTGACTACTACCATTCTTACAAAGCGCAACTAAAACAATGGAATCCTATCAGTAATCAGCATAGTCTGTATTACGTTACAGCTGTGGTACATCATCCAGCTGGTGGCAGGCAGTTGCATATTTTGCTTGTTCCTAGAGGAAATCTTTGGGCCAGACTCTCCAGCATAACTAAACATTCACAAGGAATATGAATAGAAATCTAAGATCAATTAGTCAAGCAACCTTAAGGAAATATTAGTTATGTTTCATCAGACTGCATTTTAATCGCTTTTAGCATGGTCTTCAAAGCACTATTAATTTGAGTGTTGCCCCTAATTTGAGTCTTGTCTGTGCACAAAAACACTTGTGTGGTGGTGCTTTTAACTCAAATCTGCTGGCCTGTCCGGGGTTAGAGGCTTACGTTTGAGTTAGCTACACAAGGTGATTGCTAGCAGCTAATCCAATCATTCTGTGTACTTCTAGTACTTCATTTTGTAGTGTGACAACTCGCACTTGAGCTAAGCTAATATGAGGAATAAACTTGAGCATAGATACTGCAAGTTAGCCCTGCAATGAACCTGTCTGTTTTTAAAAAGCCACAAACTGTAAATGATTTCACTTTTTAAGTATAGGAAAAAGCTAATGAACATGAAGACAATTGTCTTCATTTTCCTGATCAGTCCCAAACTTCCTCACTAGGGTTTGTCCAATGCTGTCAAAGTATTTGCCAACATCCATACAAATAACTCTCATTCTGTTTTTGTTTTACTTCTCATACAAGTGTTTTTGGGGAAAAAAGAGACTCTTTTATACAAGAATAGTTGCAGAAAGTGTGAACTTGATTTATGTCTATACAGAGGTTCATAAAACTTCATAACTAAGAACAGTAGGACAATGGAAGACTACCTTAGGGAGGTCACAGAAGCTCCTTCACTGGAGGTTTCCAAAAGGAGGTTGAATAACCATCTATCTTGGATGGTTTAGACCAAACAAATCCAGCATCTTGGCAAGGGGTTAGACTAGATTTCCCTTGCAGTCCCTTCTAACCTTATGATTCCAAGTCAAGTGTGAATGTGGTAGTCATTAATATTGCCTTTCCCCTCACTTACATGTGTTTAAAATAATAGTAATAATAATCCAAGCAGAAACGGTCATGTTGCTAAATTGGTGGTAGATTCAAAGAAATCAATTTATTTAGATTAAGAAAGAGATGGTTAAGGGGTTACTTGATTATAGTTCGAAGTATGTACATAGACTGACGAGCTTGTTATCAAATATGTTTCCTATCAGAGAAAGGTGTACAACGTCACCTAATGGCCAGAAGTTGAAGCTATCCAAATTCAGATTGGAAATAAGGTGTAAATTTTTAACATGGTAGGGTAATTAACTATTGGAACATTTTACTGAGTACATGCTCTATTGGCAATTTTAAAATCAAGATTGGATTTTTTTTTAAAAGATATACTTTAGGAATCGTTTTGGGGAAGTTCTGTGGTTTGTGTTACACAAGATGTCACTCTAGATCAGGGATCTCAAACTCAATTGCTGTGGCGGGCCGCATTTACATTGAGTGGAGTTCAGGGGGGCCGCACATGACACACACTACTCTACTGTACCTTTCATGCTCTACTCTCCGCCGAAAAAATCTCCACGCAGGGTAAAATTCGGCGGCACAATAGAGAGAGGCTCTCACAGGGACTTGCAGGCTCCACTGTCCGCCGTCAAATCTCTCTGTGGGGCCCACATTCGGCGACCATTTCCTTTTTAAGACGGCCACAGCTTCCCGGAGCTCCGCTCAAAAAAAAATACCAGCACAAGCCTGCAGCCGGATTCGGACTGCGGGCCGCATGACACAAGCCCGCGGGCCGCAGTTGGCCCGCGGGCCGCGAGTTTGAGACCCCTGCTCTAGATGATCACAATGGTTCCTCCTGGCCTTATAATCTATGAATCTGGCATAAGTCAACTGTGCATATGGGCAGAGAATAGTTCTTACTACAACATTTAGGTAGGGCTCTATGCATTTTAGAGCGGTAGGATTTGATCCTGAAGCAGAATTGAATGGCAATCTTTTAATTAAAACAAAAAAACAAAAATTAAATTTTTCTCTCTCATGGCTGTACAGAGAACCTTGAAAACACGAACAGAGCGTAACTGTGATGCTGTCTTCCTGAGTGAGCATACAGATTGAAACCGTAGCCCTTGAATGATTTGAATCATCTCTTCATCTCAGTTAGGTTTCAGATTTAACACCCCAGTGTGACAGTTTAGGCATTGTCAAAAAAGAGAAGTGCAGCGTATTAAAACTGAAAATGTGGCAACAACATAGAATTGTTTAATATCAATATAAATAATTATATGGCTGCTCTGATTATATTTTCATCTTTAATTCAATAGATACTTCATTTTTTAAAAATAAAGATCTGGATCGGCTGCAGAATTTTCAATGGAGCGCCACAGAATCCAGGCACCTTGCCATGAAACTTGAGTCCATCTCTCTGTGGAGTACACAGAGCCTTAACCTGCAGTGTGGTTACATAAAGTTTTAGAACAATTGAAAATAGCAACTCCTGAACATAAAAGTAGAGCTAGGCAAAATGCTTCAGTATAATAGGTGAAGCACTGAAAAGTGTACTTTGGGTTGATGCAAAACTGTTCAGAAATTGGACACATCAAATAGTTTTGGCCAATTGTTTGGGGTGTGTATGTGTGACTTAGGTGCCACACTTTCAGGAGGGCACCCCAACTCCCCCCATTGTGAACTTCTGTTCAAATGTTTGAATCATTCACCTGGTATGTGAGAGACCCAGTTTTAATTCCTAGCCCCCCTCTGCCTGATGTGGAGATAGAATGTGAACTTGCATATTGCAAGTGGGTGCAAGGGCTATGGGATAGGCTGGTCTCAAGATCTCTTGCTTTGAGGCTGTTCCATTTTATGTAAATAAATAGTCATTGGGCTTGAATACGGGTGTCTCTCAACCTGGGTAAGTGCCCTAACCACTAGGCTATAGTCACTTTCATTCTTTTTTTCACTCTTTTCCTGGCCCAATGACTCTTCATTGTCATTATGAATAAATATGGATTCCAATTACAAATAACACACATCCAATGGGAGTACCCTAACTGCTGGGCTAAAAGTTGAAGGAGACAACCATCACCTCCTCCCTAGTTGTTTTGTGAAGGTAGCTTTTTAAAAATACCTGAAACATAATGTTTTGGATTGAATGACATCTTTTTGTTTGACCCAGAATGGACTTCTTAGATACACCAAGATATATTTCACAATTTTTTAATTCAGTTTGAGATGGACTTTTTTTTTCCAGAACTGCCAGTGAACCAAAAAGTTGATTGTTCACCCAGCTCTACATATAAGGTTCCATTTGTCTATAAACTACTCAGTATGAATAGTGGGTCCAGACTAGTCCTCTCATCCCTGCCATCTAGCTTCAGATATGGGCCTATTTTCTCTGTTGTGTTAACTACTTATCACTTGCACTTCAGGATACATCAGAAAAGCACACTTAAAAATAGTTCCATGCATTTTCTTTCTAAAATTATTAAGTCTTCGTATCTAGGTCAAAGACTTGTCTAGTACATTCCTGTAAAAGATATTTAGAGCGATAATTAATCCATTAAATTGCAGGTCCTTCACTGCCTATCAAAACATAATTGTTGTTCATCCAGTTAGATCATTTTGAAGGGCAAAAGAAGAATTCTTAAATTGTGTAAATCTTTAGTACAGTTACATGGTTCTTTCTCTTTGCTCTCTATCCACTGGAATAAGACTAATAGATGAAATGGTTTTAATTTAAGCTAAAATATCATGCTTTTTATTTTTAAAGGTAAGATTTATAGGGATTAATTCTGAATTCTTTGCGTGATGGTCCCTATTGTATTCCACTGAGGGTTATACATATGAGAATTTGAAAATAGTAGTGTGTGTTGGTGTGCCCTTGCTCCACCACATGGTTTCATCCAAGGTGATAAAGGGCAGAGCAGACCAACCGTGCCCTTCATTCCTTCTCACTGCCACATGGTCAGAGTTGGTGCTGTTTTGTGTCAGAGATGAGAGGACACTTTTACCCCTAAAAAAGCCCCCAAACCTTGTTTTTTGGAATAGAACATAGTTAGTCTTTCATTTTTATTGTAGTTTATTAATTAAGAGACTTTGGAGACTCTGTTTTCACTGATCCTAGGACATATGCCAGGTATTGGATTTATACTGAAGACGCCGGGGTTCAAGATCTGCGCCTTCTGTCTGTTCATGCTCTGTCAGTGACGAGCACCAGTGCTGCTTGGGAGAAGCCCACATTTTATCCAGGTGCAGCATCTGCCGCCTCTTCCCAAACCGTACCCAGGAAGGCTGGGCTTTCTGCCTCAAGAAGCACCTCATGGTGGTCACTATGAGGCCCCAGTCAGACCCAGGAACCCCACCTGTACGTCAGCTAGAGAAACCCAGGAGCATGCCTTTGACCACGGAGATCAAGTCTGGTTCCACTGGTGCTACGGACCTCATGCAGGGGCCTAATCATGAGGCAAGGAAGCACGTGCAGAAGTATGGCAGTTAGTTAGCCTTCCAGGCCCAAGAAGGATGATGTGCTTTCCACAAGTTCTAGCCATGGAAAAGCAGCACGTTCCACGGCTCACAAGCACAACAAGAAGTTGCACAGACTGCCAGATGTGCCGGTTCTGTCCACCGAGCCACGTACACCTTTCAAATCGGCACCTCCTAAGTCAAGGGAACTATTGTGTCCGGAGCAGGCTGCTCCGGCTCCATAGCCAGAACTGGAGTGTATTCTTCTAATACCAGGGAGGTTGGTGTCAGTTCCCAGGCCACAGACTTTTGCTGTGAAGGAACCAAGGTCTCCATGCTTTCTTCAACAGTTGGCACCTAGGGAGGTGCACACTCTTACCTTGGACTTACCTTGCTCGAGTTGTGCTTCCATCCACTCCCTTATGGTTCATGTGGCTCCACTGGAACTGGTGTCTGACTTATCAGAGGACTTCAAAGGAGTTCAGGTATCGACCCTCCCCAACCACTGATATGTCTACGCAAAGGCCCCTCTGACTCATTGACAGTACGCTCTTTTTTTCCAACAAAGGAGCCACAGGTACCCTGCTCAATGTCCCCCCACCCCACCCCACAGCATCCCACAGATCTGTCCTGTTGGCTGTACTGGTGATCTTGGTGTCAATATCCACCTTCTGAGCTGTCCTGTTCAGCAACAGAAGATTCACCCAACTTCATGCATCCTCAAATAGACACTTGGAACCAGTTTTGGAGGATGAGTGGCTCAGTCCAGCTCCAATGGTACCACCAGAACAGGAATGGTGCTTGTCATCCTCTCCAGATGCTGTTGTGTCCTTGGCTTCCCTCTTGCCTTGGATGACTTCCATCAGTTCCAGGACTTTTTATGCCAGATGGGTGAGGATCTCCATATTCTACTGGAGAAAGTACAGGACAAACAGCTTTAACTTCTTGACATTCTGCATGCTTCAGTACTGACCAGAGTTTCTCTATCAATCAACTATGCCATCCTTTAACCAGCTGGAACTGTCTGGTGCAACCTAAAGAGATACTATATACCAGCTAAGTGGTCTGAGTTTCTGTTCTCCCGTTCTTCACCCAATTCCTTCATGAAGCAAGCAGCAATGGAGCAGGCCAGGCAGCCATACCCATGCTCCACTCCAGCAGATGAGGCATGCTGGGATGTAAGGTCGTCTTGTCAGCTACCCTTTGATTTCAGATTTCCAATTACCGGCCTTGTTAGCTAAAAGTGACTCTTTCAATTATGGCAACTCGGACAAGCTTCTCCAGCAAGGTTGCCCTTCTCCAAGATAGCTTGGAAATGGGCAAGAACACGCTCCAGTCCACTGTGGATATGGCAGGTACCCCTTTGCATACAGTGGCCACAGGGATCGTCCTGAGGAAGGAATTGTGGCTGCATTCATCTGATTTCCCCAGAGAGGTGCAGCATACAATAGAAGATCTCCCTTTGATGAGTCTCACCTCCAGAAGACCAGTGAGTCCCTCCACTCTTTCAAGGGTTCCAGAGCCATTCTAAGATCACTGGGTACCTATACACCTGCATCTAAGCAAAAATTCTAATGTCTGCCACCTTCATAATGGTTCAGAATTCCTCAATTCTGTCATCAATAGTCTTATGAACCTCCTCACAAATGGCAGAAGACTCAATGATCCTGTCCTCCAGGTCCATCATCGCCATTCTTCAGCGTCACATACTCAGTCCTCGCAGAAGCAATATTTCTGAGTGCATCTATGGAGCCGCCAACCATGTTATCTCCTGCTATACACCCAATCCACCCCCTTGGGGGGGCGTGTAGCACTCCTTTTATGAGTTTGAAGTGTGATAATGAACAAGTCGGTCCTGGATATCATTGTCAAATTGATTGTATAGCCATGTACAATGTTTCTTCATCCAAATTGCCCACCCTGATCCTGCCTCAAGGATCACTTACACAACAATATTCTCACCCTATAGGTGGACTACCTACTGCAAAGGGGAGAGAGAGAGAGCCATTCCTCCAACCTCCCAGAGTACAGGATTCTATTTCACTCATTTCCAAGTACCTAAGAAGAAGGGCATAGAGACCAATCCTAGACCTCCATTGTCTCAACTGGTTGATACATAAGCTGAAATTTTGTATGTTCCCCTTAGCAACCACATTACCATGACTAGAAAGAGGCATGTGGTTTACGGCTTTAGATATGCCTACTTTCACATAGACATCTATCCAACCCACAGAAGGTTCTTGAGATTCACAGTAGGCTCTCAGCATTTTTGGTATAGAGTTCTGCTATTCAGACTCACCACCACTGGTCCATGGGTCTTTGCTAAAGTGTTTTCTCTGTGGTAGCAGCCCACCTTCAGTGTCGAGGTCCTTATATTTCCCTATCTTGATGACTGACTGGCTGCTAGCAGTGCATTTCAAGGAAGAGGCTCAAGCCTCAACCCCCACTTTGCTCAGACTGTCTTCTTTGGGCCCCACACAATCTCTAGAATTAATTAGGGCCTCCATTGATGTGGTCTTGACATGAGCCTGCCTACCAAAGGACAGATTCCAGACCCTGCAGGAACTGGTCATCAGTCCTGTTCTGGTCAGGACTTCCCTTTCCCTTCCTCGCCACCTGTCAGCTTGCCTGTACCTCACCACCTTTACTCATCTCTGCCCTCAGCTGAGGCTCCAGATTCTCCCACATGACATACCATAGACTTCCTGCTGACAGTCCCTGCCCTCTTTCCTGCCATCCCCCAAAGTCCTTTCATCCCTCCAATGGCAGACGGACCCAGGACAGGTCTGCTCTAGAATACACATCCTCCCTGGACACAACGATCATCACAGACACATCATTTACCAGATGGGCTGCCCACATGGGCAAGCACCTGACACAAGGGACTCGGACTGCTTGTGAGTGTGGAATGCATATCAACATTCTGGAACTTTGAGTGGTACAGGTGTTGTACATCTCTCCTATCCATTCTCTCCCATCATGTCAGACAATGACACTACAGTTTATTACATCAAAAACCAAGAGGGCACATGGGGAGGCATGTAGTTTTACAGAAGTGGCTCATCTATGAGACTGGTGTCTTGCCTACAAGATCCTGTTGTTGGCAGCCTATCTTTTGGGGACTCAAAATGTTATTACAGATTCTTTAGCAGGAAATTCTTGGCTGATCATAGATGGGAGCTGCATGACACCATAATCAGTGATATTTTCAGTCAACGGGGGAAGGGCTCTGACCAGCTCCTTCTTTGCTTCCTGCACTAACAACAAATGCTCCAGAGGGGGTCTTGGTGCCCATTCCCAGGACAATGCCCTTGTCCTCTGCAGGTCAGACCAGATCAATCACACCTTTTCCCCCACTATTGCTGCTGCTACCACGTGTCCTCCACAAGATCTGGAATGAGAGTGATATGGTTATTCTGATCGTCCTGTTCCCCACCTTCTCCACATGTCAGTACGTTTCCCACTTGCCCTGCCAGATTTTCCAGAATTGCTCTCTCACCACAGTGGCAGGATCAAGCATTCTGATTTGCAGACAGTTCATCTCAGAGCTTGGACATGTCCAAGTTTACCCCAAGTTTCTGCCAAAAGTTGTATCCTGCTTTCATCTCAAACAGCCTATGCACTTGCTTTCTGAAGCCTCACTCCTCAGTGGAGGATTGGAACCATCACTACCTCAATGTCTACAGGGCCTTGGCCTTCTACCCAAAGAGGATGAGACCATTTAGGAAGTCCTCTAGACTACTTATCGCTATTTCAGGGTGCATTATGGTATGCTATTGATTATCGGTACTGTCTCCATCCCTTGGGATGCAAGCCCCTTCCACAAGAGTTCACACATCAACTGTGGCCATCCTCCACAATGTACCACTTCCAGACACATGTAGGGACTGGGAGCCACATGGAGATTGGTATGTATGTTTGCTGCACGTTACACCTTGGTGCAAGACTCTACAACAGACTCCTTGTTAAGTGTGGCTGTTCTCTGTTCAGCCATTCCATTCTTTTCCTCGCACCTTCTGCCCACCTAGGTACTGCTTATTAATCAGTGGAATACAATAGTGTATTCCTCAGTGGAATACAATAGGCTCCATCACTTGAAGAGGAGGTTATTTGTCTGTAACTGGAGGTTCCTTTAAGATGTGTGGTTCCTGTCTATATTCTAGTCCTGCACTTCTTCCCCTCTGCTGCAGATCTGTTCGATTTGCAGTGGAGAAAGAATCGAAGGTATGGTCAGTCCATCCCACCCTTTAGCTCCTCAGATGAAACCATGAGGCAGAGCAAGAGTGCACGCATGGACCAACACTAATTTCAAATTCTCTGGCTCCAGACACATGGCACATGTGTCCAACCCTCAGTGGAATACAGATAAAGACCAAACATTTTGAAGAACCTCCAGTTACAGGTAAGTAACCTTTTCTTCCCCAAGATGCAATATATACTCTAGGGTTACCATAGTTTGTATATACAATTGGATGACTCTAATCCAGTCATTTTGAACATGTTCTGTTCCATTCCAAATGAAATATAAATCATATTTTTAAATGTCAAGGTTTATAATGTCATTAAATTGAAACCACAGTCTAAGTTCGTGACAGTGATATCTCATCATGCTAAACTTCTTCTGAACCCTTCATTTTTCCATCATAAAAGTTTGGGTTGTCCCCAGATTCTCAATATAAACTTTGTACTGAAGTGTACATAAAGTTTGGTAAAACTGCCATTTTCCACAATCAAGGCAATTTTTTGAGTCACGGGTAAAACTAGGTAGAGTCAGTCCTAGAGGTGTTGTAAAAGAGTTTTGTCTTCCCTTTCCTACACCCACAGTCAGGAGCTCTGTGTATACTCACATATAGGGAAGTGTCTGTCTTCTCCCATCTGTATTTCTTCCCTGTTCTCCTCCCCATTAATACTTTCTGGTATAGGACTATTCTGACTATAAAATCACCGTATTCCTCCTTCACTGAAAACCAGGTAGAAAACTCTGTTCAGTGACTTGCTAAACAGTTAGTTTTCCCTCCTGTAAATGGTTGACTTCAGTATCTATACCACAAACTGTATATTGTAGCTGTGTGCTAAAAGCATTATGAAAATATTGTGGATGACTTAGATGTATAATACCAAATGCTTAGTACAATTCCTTACCAAAACAGGTTCAATATCAGGTGTCATGAAATTTACATTGGTCTGTAGTATTTATACACCTGCATTAAACCTCATTACTTTAGCTGTTTTTATACTATGAAGGTTATTTATCTATTTCTGCCATGTGGAAGCTATTTGTTTTGCAAAACTAATTCTAAGCAACACTTTTGTTTGTTTTTTTGTTTTTGGGAAATCATGTGGAATCCATAAGCAATCTTCTCCTCCTCCTCCTCCTCTTCTTTCAAGCTTTTTGAAAAACTGCCTTAAGAGAAACATCTAGGAAAATATAAAATTTCATTCCAAGGCAAATTTTTATTTAGTTTAGGAAATGTTTACATTTTAAACTTGATTTTAATGAGTGCCTGTCTTTATTAAGAGAAAGTCAAGACCACTAATTAAGATGTTTAGCCACAGGCTTGACAGACCAGGTTCAGCTCTGCTATTGTTTTTTTTTCTTCTATGTGATCTTGGGCAAGTCACTTAATTTCTCTGTTCCTCACTCAGTTCCCCATATATAAAATTGCTATAATGCTATTTCCTTACTTCACGGTGTATTGTGCGGATAAATAAAGTAGATTGAGGCACATGGATATTACAAAAATGGAGGCTGCATATGTACCTGAGTGTGATTTTTTTCCCCAGAGGTACCAACCACCTGCCCTGAGCATGATCAAAGTCTTGTTTGTGTGTGCTGTGGATCAGCCCTCTGAAATCTCCAGCCTTTGCCAGCACAAGCACTACCTTCCAGGTCTCTGTAGGCCCTACTTGGTGTATGCAGGTTAGTGAAAGGTATACCAATTCCAAAGTCCTAGCAATGTTTCCCTGTAGCGCCCAGCCACTTTTACAGCATCTACGATTCAATTCAGGATTACCACTTGTTTAACACAACAGCACTGAGGTATATTTATAGTGAAAACAAGAATAAGTTTATTATTAAAGAACAGAGATTGAAGTGATAGTGAATAAGAATATTAGTGTGCCCTTATTGCCAAGAAAGCTAACAGCATATTGGGCTGTGTTTGTAGGAGCATTGCCAGCAGATCGAGGGAAATGATTATTCCCCTCTATTTGGCACTGATGAGGCCTCATTTTGGAGTATCGTGTCCCACTACAGAAAGATGTGGACAAACTGGAGAGAGTCCAGCGGAGGCTAACAGAAATGATTAGGGGGCTGGAGCACATGACCTTTGAGGAGAGGCTGAGGGAATTAGGCTTGTTCATTCTGGAGAAGAGAAGAATGAGCAGGGATTTGATAGCAACCTTTAACTACATGAAAGGGGGTTCCAAGGAGGATGGAGCTAGGTTGTTCTCAATGCTAGTAGATGACAGAACTAGGTGCAATGGGCTCAAGTTGCAGTGGGGGAGATCTAGGTTGGATATTAGGAAAAACTTTTTCACTGGGAGGGTGGTGAAGCACTGGAATGGGTTACCTAGGGAGGTGGTGGAATCTCCACCTTTAGGGGTCCTTAAACTGCAGCTTGACAAAGCCCTGGCTGGGATGATTTAGCTGAGGTTAGTCCTGCTTTAGCAGGGGTTGGACTAGATGACGTCTTGAGGTCCCTCCCAACCCTAATCTTCTATGATTCTTTGAAACAAATGGTCACACAGAAAACAAAATCAAACATGCTTTCAGAGACTAAATTTAACTAACAGGTTAACCTCCAATCTAAAGAAGCTTCTGTCACCAAAAGTCCACTTCAGCATTTTCAACCAAGCCAGGTCGAAACCCCTTTTTCATGAAGCAAACTCACTCTGTTCACTTCCTCAGTGAAGGATGACAATATCTTTTGTCTCCCAAATATACTAGAGAAAACCTTTGATGATGCATTTCCAGATAGGGTTCTCCCACCCCCCCATCACCCGCAGTTTGCTTCTTCCCTATTACTTTTCTCTATTTGAAGTTGTTAAATCCTTCATTAGCATTCAGTTGAGACTGACGAGAAGAGACCATTGTGAAACATACACTACTTAATATACATAGCATCCATACATGCATTTTGTAATATTGATGACTGGTGGGATGCTGGCTTTTATCTGAGACCTCACGTAAGTCTCTTGATGAACTAGAATGTACGTGCAGGATCCAGGAGAGCCCTGTAATCTGTATGTATACTCTGTGCCCCTCGCCAGTTGGCACTTAGGTATCCTGGGTCACACTAATAGGAATAATGACTTCTTGTGTGATGATCACTGTTTGAAACTTGGACTTTTGCAGCTTCAGGTAATTTTTCATCCTAAACATAGGGAACACCACGTTTAGAGTAGAGTCTCAGGGTTACGACCTGACTGGTTAAACACCCACCTCATTTGGAACCAGAAGTGTGCTATCAGGCAGGGGCAGACCCCTCCCTCCCCAAAAGCAAATACATTTAACACAGCATTGTACTGTAAACTATTAAAAACATAAAAGGGAAGTTTAAAAATAAAGATTTGAAAAATAAGGAAACTTTTTCTGTGCTTGCTTCATTTAAATTAAGATGGTTAAAAGCAGCATGTTTCTGCTGCATAGACATAATACAGCTGTGAAATTTTACTACGTTCAGTTGTAAACTTTTGAAAGAACCATAATGTGGTGTTCAGAGTTACAGACATTTCGGAGTTCCAAACAATCTCCATTTCCAAGTACCATGGGTACTATTTAAGTAGTATCTACTACATGCATTCCTATAGTTGCATCTTCAAATATGATATAGGACCTTTTGTACCATAAAACATTCAGTTTGCTTGACCCATATTGACTTGAGTAGCAATTAATTGTATACAACCTGCCAATGACACATCCACAGGCATCATGTTCCATACAGATTTCAAACTCCTTATAAATAAAACCTGCTAGAATTACTTCCTTCTGTCATCTTTGAGCAAATAGAAAAGAAATACAAATAAATACAAAATAAAAGAAAATACAAAAGAGAGATAAAGAATATATAGAAATATAAAGAGAGACCAAATCTTTACTTGTGAAGGCCTTTTCCCATTTTTTTTAGAAATTTAAAAATCTACTTGACAAAGCATTAGAAACTTAATTTATAGAAGATCTAGCACTAGCTAAAAATGGCCTATGACACACAGATCATTTCCCTCCAGCATTTGTGATTTTTACCCTACTCTCTCCTCTTGCCCCCCCACCTGGTTGGTGTCTCTTCTGGTTTTTGAAGGTTTCATTGGATATAGAGAAGTAATTTAATGTTTGTGGATGATGTAATTAATTAGTGGGTGGTGTGACAGATGAATGGTACTTAAGGTATTTTTAGTGCCATTCTACTTGTTGGCTTTCTTTTACCTCACTGATATGCTTCCTATGTTTTATTCAGAATTAAAATCACTCATTTTAGTGACACAAGTAAAGCTTTTATTTCTCTGTGTCTGATAATATGTTGGCTCTACAGGCTTATGGCACAGGGAGCTGTTTTTCATGGTGAACCAAATGGTATACGATAAATAGAATAGTATACCAAATTACAGTTTAACCTTTAGTGGATTTTCATGCAGGTGTAACCAGATCCCTATGATTTAGCTGGAAAAACCCGGGTTCAGTTTTCAGTTAGGAAAAATAATCTTTGCTCATAAATAGCGCACATTTCATTTGGATTCATTAAATAATATGGAATTCCATGAGGCCACTCCTCTAAAGTTGCTTTTCAGACTGAAGCTGCAGTTTGTGTCATGTCTTACAAAAATACTGTTTTATTTTCTGTGTCTCATGCTTTTGTTTTCTTTATATGTAGATACAGTATAAGAATCAGGTAGTGTGTGTGGCTTGGAGTTTTTGTGCTTTGGGCAGAAATTATCTTGACAAATAGTTTGATTTTTAGTTTGTCTTCAGTGTACTTTGTTGCAAATTATGTAATTTCATTTTGACAGTTTATAAAAATACCTTAGCAGATGTACAGTAAAACTTATTTGTGGTGATTGGTCATCCTCAAATAAGAAATGGTTATTTGAGTTGGCCTCATGGTTCACCCGAACATTTTCACAGAGACTTTTCCAGATAAGTAGTAGTGACCGCAGTCATCTCCTGGGTCTTTTCTTGTTTCATAAGATATGCAACAATCCACGGCTGGCTGTAATTCTCCTTCAATCAGCTGGCATAGTTCTAACACTTCAGAAATGTAACTTCAGTTCACTGTAACCATTGCTCTAGCTGTTCTCACTGACCTAAGAATCCATTTCCATTCCTGAACTTATTTCCTTTCACAAAGTGCAAAGTAATGCATGAATCTTCTGAAGAGACCTCTTAAATATGACCCTGTCTTTTTCTATTTGGTTTCAAGATTTCTTGGAGTATGTTTCCTTTTTCAATAAAGTAAAACATGGATGTATACACACAACAAAAATGTATAGGTTTTTGTTTGTTGTTGTGGGTTTTTTTGTTTGTTTTTTTTTGGTCTGAGGGAACGGTAACATAAGTCTTCAAACAGATATTGAGTAAATTGCCACAGGACAAAATTAAATATGTATAGGTCACCTTTTTCTATACAGTATGAAAAGGAAACTTTTCTTCTCTCTTGTGTCAATATAATTTTCATCTGTATATGGGATTATACTAAAAATCTATTATAATGGCAAAATTACCAAGCACAGATGGATACTGGTTATGTTACTAACTTTTTTTCCCCCTCTCCTCCAATGAATTTCAAGTTGTGAGATGAATAGCTAAGCATTCTGAATTCTTCAATTGTACTAGGATTTCTGGATGTCTTTATGATTACAATGTTCTAATCACTCAATGAAAAACATTCCATACCTCCAAAAGTATATCTGTGTGTTAATTTTGGGGAGCCACTCAATGGAGGATGCTTTTTGATGGCAGGATCTTTTGAGATACTAATACATACACTCCCACTCTGGTATTGGGCAAATTGCTTTCAATGTTCCCCAGAGGCTCCTTGATCCTAAGGAACACCTGAGATTTGAATTCTCACAAACTTTGGGTCTGAACTTCTTGGCTCATCTCTGCCTCTAGTTAGGCCCCTCTAATTTCTTTAACAATGCTGTCCTATTGGTTTTTACACATAAAATTATCTTGCAAACTAATTGTAATATTCTCCCACTTCCTTCCCCCAGGATATTCTATTTGGATTTAATGTTAACTACAAGGGATGTATTTTAAAACTGCGTTGTATAGAATAACAGTGGTTCTGGAGTCTGCTTTTTTTGTACACATTGTTAGTTGTTTTTTCTCTTCCTGGGTGCTATCAAAACTGAGTGTACCGTTTTTAGGAATATTTCAGATAGCAAAACCCAATGACTCTCCCAGCTTATCTTTTAAATATTTAGATTTATTTTCCTTAACAAACAGTGTTTGACCTTAATCAACAATACATTCAATTACCACTACTGCAATTTTACATATCGTGCTCAAGTGTACAATCCTACTACTGGCTTTTATGGAAGAGCATCAGTCAGAAGCTATAACTAGAGGTCAACTAATTAATCACCATTAAAGGTTTTTTACACATTATGGAATCTCAACATCTTGTCATGGAACATTGCTGTGCTGCATTTCACTGATGACATGTTGATGTGGCCCATATCACCCTGGTAGCTCTTCACTCTGAAAAAGAAGAATCCTATTTGGTTTTTTTTAAAAAAAACAAAATATATGCATTTTTCCCATATCTAGAACAACTGAGCTCATTTTTGTAAATGTTAACGTCTGCTGGAAAATCACTGTGACATTGCTTTCTTTCAGAAATCGATATGAGCACTGGAGACTAAACCTCTTGATTACAGAAGTCATGTAGTGAAATGAGTGTGTGGATGGGGAGAGAGGTGGGGTGTTCCATTGAACAGAAACATGTGCCCCAAAATTCTACTTCATTTGCACATTTTTGTCACGTTCACTAATTATATGGTTTCCTTCATGCTGTGTGATAAGTTTGGGAGCTTAAAAACTAGCTACATTGGAATAAATGTGTCAACTAATGGATTTATTCAATGTACAATGCAGTCTAGCTAAGCTCTAACCAAATGAGATGAATGGAGCTTGGACTAAGAACCACCATAGGCCAGGTATACATTTCAAGGTTTAATTGCAGCTGCTGGCTGGCTGACTGGATTTTTTCTTCACCCATCACAATAACAGGTACCACCCAGGCCTTACATGTGTAATTTACATTAGCAGTATAAAGACTTCAGTGCACGTAGGGCATATCAAAGTAATTTTATAAAGCTCTTAGAGCAGAGACCTAGTCAACCAAGAAGATAACAGTGCTACAAAAATGTGACAAACCAACCCAAAATGCCACTGTACCTTGCTGTAACTCCTTTGGGTCTAAGTCTAGTGTCATCCTAACTCAAACCTAATGGAAAATGAGGAATATTACCAGAGCAGCCGAGAATAGTCATTGTAAGGTACTGTCACAACTAACACCAGCTGAGGAGCTACCCATCTCCCTTTGGGTCTTCATTTTTCTCTTCCCTCAGCCCCCTGACCCTGAGCTCAGGCAGCAGATGGGTTCTGGAAGGGAGAATAACTTGCACTTAAGGATCAATACTTGCCACTTTCTCCCAATTCCCAAGCATAGAGAAATTACTACTGTCCTGAAGATACACGGAGTGGCCAACAAGTAAAAGGGTGCAGGCATAGCGGACAGACAATAGAGGAACATGGGTTGGTGATTAAAATGAGGGGGAAAAGAGAAATGGAGTGGGAAGAGAGGGTGGATTAGGATAGAATGTGGAAAAAATGAATATAGGCTAGAAGATCTATATTTAGTTGGAGATTTAAAGGAAGAGGCGGTGACAGGGAGGTGAGGCAGGAATCCTTGGCACAAAAATCCTTCTGGTGAATAGGAGGAAGCATGCCAGCATTCTTAATTATTTATTCTAAGTACCGTAATATTAATTTATGTGGTAGTTTAAGAGGCATAACAAATATAATTTTGGGTTTTCCAGCACTCTGGTATGTTCTCTGTAATGTATGTAACTGTCATCATTTTGTGTCCTGTGATATTCATCTTTAAGAAGTCTTCATAAAAAAAAACTATCTTGTGTTCAATTTAAATGCAGCCTGTTAGAGGACTGGCGTATGTACACGAACAGATACCCCATATTCTCTCATAGAGGCTTTACTTTTGTAATTATTTGGTTTTGCTTTAATCTAAACTAAACATAGTTCAGAGTGGAATGAAATGGTGGCTTTCTGTGTATGTGGAAAATATTATGTTCTTTTAACTTGTGATGCAATTTACTTTATAATCTCAGAAATCTTGTAATTGTTCACTGTTATTGCAACAAGCACTGTTATTCTTATTATAGCTTATATTACTAATGAGTTAAATGAAATATTCTTGTCTAATGAACCCTTAATTAGCAGATGTAAAAATACTTGGATTGTAAGGTGACTGAGCCAGCAAATGGAAACCTCTATTTTAAGAGCAACTTTATTCTCGGAACAAGTATGTTGATTAGGAAAAGGAAGCAGTAGTGAGAAGAGAAAACAAGATATTAGACCATGTTGCTGAGAGAGACCATCAAACAGAGTTTACATTAACTGTACAAAACGGAGGACCTGTGAAGGCTAGAGGTCTGGGGAGGTGTAAGTATCTTCCCTTGAAAATCCCTTTTGTAGCATTGGACTCTGAAACAGTCTGTGGAGTTCTATGGTAGTGTCCAGGATAGATGTTGCTTTGGGAAAGGGTAGTGTAGGGTACCACAGTAATAAACTTTAAAAGGGAAATTTTCAAGGATGTATGTCAACTTTTATCTGAATACAGAAGCCCAGTTGAGTGGCAGACTTCCAAAATTCTTAAGGTGGTGGTGGGGTGCATTTCCTGTTGTCTTTCAGCAAGATAAACTCAGCACACTTTACAAATGTACAAAATAGTCTGTTTCATCTGCAGATGCATTAGCTGAATTTAATTGCAAGGGCTTTTAGATATTACTTTTCAGGGCATAAACTGAACAACATGTAAAGCCAGAAAGATGCCGTCATACACAGACCACATAGCACAATGCCATACATTTTTCTGGTGAAGCCATCATCTGTCACTGTTGTAGATAAACTGAAATTGTTCTGCTTTTTCAGGTTTTACATTTTTATGGGACTAATTCAGTCACCACTTCTTCCATTTTTTGGATGAAGTGTGTCAGTTGTTTAATGAAGCACAGCAGTTTGATAGAAAGTAAATTATCCTCTTGAAATATGGACTGAATTTTAGGAATCTGGCTGGAATACAAAACTGAAACCTCTAGTCTTGCAGAAAATTCTATGGTCTCTTTATTGATCAAAAGCAGTCATGAGCTATTTTGTGTTGCATCTAATCAAGATGTACTGGTAGCAATAAAGTGCACCATGCTTGGGACTTGATAATTTATTTAAATATGTTTCTTAGTGTATCAGCAAGACAACCTATTGTACTGCTAGGGTTTTCCATGGAGATCTCCAGTCCAAGTACTTATCTGGCCTGATGCTACTTAGTTTATTCAATTGGCTATCTGATAGCCTTACTGACTAAAGTTTATTAGTGAAGGGATGGGAAGCAGAGGAATGGGGAGGAGTTTCCATTGAGGAGATCACTTGACTTAGGACACTACTTTAAAACTTGGGAAAGCTAGGGAATGGAGACAGAATAATTTAACACGGTAGACAAAAAATGAATCCTTATGGAAGGAAACTGGATTATCAATGATAAGGAAGTTATAGAAGCTTCAAGATTTGTAGAGGACTGAATTAAAGGGAATGTACCCAGTGAAGTCATTGCAAACACTGCACATAGTCTAGAGAAAAGAAAAATGTTGAATGTCACCTATGATCTGACTGTAAAGAGTTATTCCATGTATCTATTGTGTTCTCAATATACTACTTCCCTTAGTAGTTGTGATTGCAGTTCACTAAAGTCGTAAATATGACTATACAGAAAGACCTGGGATTGCAAGAGTTTGAAGGTGGTGTGGATTAAAAATATTCGCTTTCACTCCTTATGCAAATACCAAACCTCCAAACTTGGTGCCTTCAAACCTTTAATGCACTCCTCCCATAAAGGCCAGTATAAATATCTATCTTATCTATCTATCAAAGAAGACTCTAGAAATCTTTCATTTAAAAAAAAAAAAGCACGACTTTGACAAGATATGTTAAGCTTTACACAATCTTCACTGTTTTTACCCCATTCTTTGTATGGATTGTAAACTTTTGGGAGCAGGAATCGGTTTACATGTTACCCTCTCGCATTTATAATACTCTTCATCGAAAGTGTGTTTATACGCGAATTATCACATTTTACTGGGTGAGATTTTTTGTTTTTGTGGGGAGGTGGACAGAGACAAAATGGTTGTGACTGCCTCACATATCAAGCCAGTTATGTAATCAGGTCAATAACCAGGTATTCTGACTCCCAGTCCTGTTCTGTAACCACTGTATTTGTTTGAACAGCACCTAACACACTGCTAGCACAATATAATATAATTACACAGAATAACAATGTTTCTTTTAATGTAGTTAAGTTCCAAAGTCAATACATGCAAGATTTAAGGTTGCATGTGATGTGAGCAGCAATTACAGGGAAAGTCAGACTTTGCAACTGTAGCCCTGGGCTAAAGAGAGCATGCTCAATTGGCTTTTGGGGATGGAGCATGTGAAATCTATTCAGCACTGGGAGCTCTGGAGGGAGAGTGGAACATGCTCAATGAGGATAGAATCTGTGGGGATTTTAGCTGCTAAAAATCTAAGAAGTATATTGAGCATGCTGAACAGCAACTTTTCAACAGCTATGACTTGGCAGACTTCATGAGGATGGCAAAAAGCACATCCATGATCCAAAGGCCACACCCCTACTTGATTTCAAGTCCCTGTTGAAAATCCTAGGGTTGTTCAAAGAAAAGGTCACCAGAATTTTTAACATTGGCAATATAGCATATTTTTCCCTATCCTTGGTCTCAGAAATGGCTGAACAGTTAGAGTTGAAGCCTTCCAAAAAAAATGTATTTATAGATGGTTTCCTCTTCCTGACAAAGTAATCGACTGTGATCCTAATTAATATCTGGGCTACATTGTGCTGTAATAAAAAAACAGCCCTACCACAAAGTTGTTGCTTACTTAGGATGACAGGAAGCAATAGCTGGAAGAGAAACAAATGGAGATGGAAGGAGGAGGACAAGGTAACAGAGAAATAGTAGCAGTCAGCATGCAAACTGTGTGTCCATTGTCTTTTGGCTTCTGCATCACAGCAGAAGTGAGCCTTAAGGAAGTGATTGTAGGAGGTTATTCCAGTGGCGAAGCATTTTGTACATCTATACACAAATGCGGGAGACTGGGAACCCCATACTGCTGTGCACTGTACAAATAAATATTCTGAGTACTGAACTGCATGGATTTTAATGTACAAGGATACAAAGCCCCACCCATTGTTGATTATGATAGTTAACAGCAACACACTCTGCGACCCTGACTGGGTTCTTCAGGAACGAAGAGCCCCTAAATTCATATCAAAGCACCAAGCTTCTTATTTCTTATGGGAATAGCTGGGTCAAAGATATTCTGCTTTAGTTATGGAGGGAAGGATTTGTGTTTAAATAAATAAATAACTGCAATAAAACGAATGCATGCTAAATAACTGCATTAGTGGTGGTGTTCTTTGCATCTGAAAATGGTCTGAGTTCAGCATGCACTAACTATCTGAAGGATATTTTTGACTGGGGTATTTTGAGAGCAGCAGTAGGAAAGAGAGTAGATTTTCAAAAACAGTAAAGCAGTTTTGTTTGGAGCAATACAACAAGAATATAGACGTGATAGCTGTACCATGTTACTAATAGCTGGGTTGAATCATATTCTTTTCCTCTCTAATGGCATGCGTAATTGCTCTAGGTTTTCAGGCGTCCTTCACCCGCACTTATTTAGATTAGTGACTGATGCATTTCCATGGAAACCTGCACCAGGAAAAAAAAATCTGTTGGTACAGTGTGGAACTAGAAGGATATGGTCTGTGATTCTAAGCCTACAACTTGTGTAAAATAACACATTCCTTGGTTGATGCTGGATTTTTTGTTTGTTTGTTTGTTTCCAAAAGTAAGAATTACTGTCAGCGTCATTATGGATTAAAAGATTTAGAAGCTGCTTTTTTTTTTTTTTTAATATAAATAAAAATCCTACACTTCAGAGCAACTTTTTTTGGGTACAGCTGAAATAGTAAATTTTGAAATGTAACCACCTGGATTGTTTGTTTCTTCATGGGGATGCAAAAGCACAACACGTTCAAGTGAAATGGTTACACCTAGGTTAGAAACTATGACTGAGAACTCAAGATTCAAGAAGAAAGTTCATTTTGGAGGTATTGTGTAACTTTAATGAATAACTCTCTCTGTGTGGCTTTTAAATGAAAAAAATGAGACTACAGTGGTAGAGTAGTGTTTGGAAAATATGGGGTTCTATTTTAAATTATACAGTGGTGTATTGCTTTTGTGCTTATAATTTCATACGTTCTTATTAGTGCCTAACCTATGTTCTGTTTCGTCTTAAAATTAAAATAGATTGTAATTTACAGTATATTGAGAAATTAGAAAATAAAGTGAGAAGAAATGGTACAAGTCCACTGTTTTACTCTAGGATTTGAAAATATATGAAGAACTTAATTTTTTTATTTATTTATTTTTTAAATATTTTACATTTGGGATAACAGTTGGTCATAGAATAGACCTACTTTTCTGTTCCATAGAAAAGGAACTTGTCCTTATCAGTGTTGATCTAATTTAGGGGTGTGAAGGCAATTATCTACTTTCATTTAATATTTTTCTAAATTGGTTATTCACTTCTTTCAAACTTCAGTCAGTCTCTTCACTGTCCAGTCCAGTTTTCTAAACTGATCACTATGATCTCATAAACCAGTTTGTCTTAGTCAGGTTTTGTGTTAAATTATCTGTATGTTAGCATGTAATGCTACATATTTGTATATGTCATTTTAGGATAAATTGCCCATCAAAATAAAGTAGGTCATCTTATATAGCATGCGGAACACCAAAGGTGCAGTAGAAAGTAGGCTTTGTAATGTAGTAGTGAACAGATTGTTTTAAGGAACGGAATTTCTTCATAAAATGCTATGCATTTCATACAAGTTTGCACAGTGATATTCTGTTCTGTTAAAATGAAATAGCACCTCAGATTAATTATTTATCTTGACATTAAAATCCCCATGTAATTTACAAGTTATCCTGTAGCAATGGCAATAAAATGTTGGCCAGCATTCTAATGCTGTCTGCAATCTCTCTGAATTAATCTCCCTATAAATATTGCTGCACATGGATATATACAATATCATCAAAAGTGAAATTTGGACCCTGAAATACACAAGCAGAAAAGTGGGGGGAGGACACGAAGACAGAGTTAAGGCTCAAGTTTGAGTCATTTAACTGAATTTCATTGCTTGACAATGTTCTGTAATTTGCTATTTAAATATAGATTCTTGTTTGTTTTTTAAACTTTCCATTTTTACATGTATTGATAAGCATTTTCAAATGCATGTTTTTCTTATGTTTTTAGAGTGTCCTAAAATGCATTTTGATGTACTGGCTATAAAAGGGATGCTTGTGATACAAATGTAGAAATATTTTTGGTCTTAAAAGAAATTTAGCTTTAGGCTCTGACGTGACCTTAATCCCCTTTATTCTCCTTCCTTCTCCTATGACACCTTTTGGCTTGTCTTTCTTTTCAGTACCCTTCAGCACTGGACCTAAGAGTTCTCTGCTCAACTGACCCAGCACAAAATATTTAAAATACTCTCAAGGTTTCCCAATCTGATGCCCTTGAGCTCACGGAGCATAGCTGGTGGGGCACTAACAGGGCAGTGCAAAACTTGAACTGATCAATTGCTGTGGGAACAATTGCCAGGCATTGCCGTTTTTCTGCTAAGTATTGTTGTTTGAGTGGAGGATGTGTGAGGTAAAAAAGGACTGGGAGGAACCTTGAATCATCCTCACATTCCATGCTCGTTCCTACCCGATAGATGGCGTCATCTTTTTATATTAAAAATATTTTAAAACTTTAAAACCACTGTTATAGATATGTCAGAATTCAGCATATGTGTTATTGATCCTCAAAAAGTAGCAAGGATTTGTGATGTTAATGAGGCTTCCAGGAGAGCGCACTCAGTGAGGGAAGAATATTTCTGTTGTCAGTAATGGTAAAAATCCTCAAGAATTACTTTTGGTAGATGCTGTTGTGCATACAAAGCAGGCAGTTCCATCTTTTTTATTTGATTTAGAGATTTTCATGTCCCCTCATTCTCACCTAGCCTAAGGAAATAAATTTCAACGCTGTTATACATGCTGAGAACTAATTATGTGCACAGTTTCACTTTAAAATCAAAACCATTTGAAAATAATTGGAGTTTAGAAAGACTTACTCCAGAGGAAACTTCGTTGTTGTTGTGCACATAAAACCATGTAGGGGTAGGATTTTCTCCATATTTTGTGGGTTGGTTTTTGATCTCCATCACCACTTGGCAAATGCAGAGTTCCCTCATTAATTTCAAATGGAGTTACTCTGAATTTGCAATAGTATAACTGAAATGAGTAGCTGGTACTGTAAGTACAATAGCCAGAATGATTTTTTTTTTTAATCCTATGGCAAGACACCATGCCAGGGTTTTGTGGTTGAATTATAACCTCTTGTAAACAAGGTTTATAAAAATGGTACCACTAAATTGTTAGTTGTCATAAGAGAGCAAATGCGTAAGCAGATGCTGGGATGATGATGATGATATCTGGTCAGAATTTGAAGGGTTTTTGTTGTTGTTGCTAGCATCATCTTATCTTTCTTTAATCTACTCCTCCTCATGACATCTTTAGCTGGAATAGGGTAAGTGGCACTCGTCTTTGTCATTCCCGAAACATGCTTGCCAGAAATGTTTTACAGTAATGCAGCTGGCACCTTCCTCTTTTCTAGAGATGGACTACATTAACTCCATTTCATGGAGCCTGAAATCCCACTGCTGAGCTTGGTCTCTTGGAGGAAAACAAAAAAACAAAAAAAACCCAACCCCAGCTGCAGCCTGTTTTGAGACTGGAAGTAATAATTAGAAAAACAGCATTCAATTAAATGAATAAGACTGATGTTGGGTGTGTTTTTTAGTTTCTTCAAATGCTATTAAGAACTTAATGGAATGAATAAGAATATAAATAAATGCTGGAAGTTGTTCTAGTTTGTTAGGATTGAATCTTGAAAAGGCTTGACCAGGTGAGTAACTTGACACTCATCAGTAGTTCCACTCCTGTTGTTCACATGCTGGAAGGGGCTGAAATGGATCACTTGTACAAACACGCATGTTCTTAATTTAAGCATGCAAATCCCATGGAAGTCCCAGGACTACTTATGGATAAAGTTAGGCATGTGTGTAAGCATTTTCAGGATCAGAGTCTTAGTCAACATTTCACTGTAGGGAATCAAACCCTAGTTATAAATAGAGGAGAATCTTGTGACTATTTGGATTTATTCTTAAATCAGTTTTGCTTGACTGTGTCTGAACTTTTTTTTTTTTGGCAGTCTGCAGATGTTCTAGCAAATGACCTTACCAGCAGATATACTAACAATAACAGCATATTCTGATTCCATGTTTACACGACAAGTTACTGCACAGCATACCATCATGCAAATCTCTATTACACTCGGTTCATTGTTAGTAATGTCCTATGTGGAAGACGCAATAGCACAGTGAAAGTACTGGACTGCTAGCAGTGTCCACACTGGATGTTACTGCATGGCAAGCTGGTGCACTCCAGATTTGTACAACGGTTTGCTGTGGGGTAACTTGCCATGTAGACAAGCATTAAGAGAATGTTCTTGAACGGCTTCAAAAAATGAACCACAAATTTGTAATTAGGAACACTTGTACCAGAAACCTCTTCCAAAGAACAGAACTATGTATCTAATTGCTCACAGATCAACTTTTGTAAATATAAGATATCTGGTTGCTCTAAGTTCAAGATATATTTTCATTGCATAACTTAGAAAATGAATACATTTGAGGAAGCTGCAATATGCTGACAGATCACTCAGAACAGAAAATATAAACTAACGGAAATAATTTATTTGTTACAAATTGCTCATCCAGACGTCATAACTATATAAAAAGCTTTAGAAAAATGTACCTGGGATTAAGTTTTAATGTTGGGCTTGATCATGTAAATAGGATGGGTGTTGAGTACTGAACACTTCACAGAGTTAGGCTCTTGATGTGTTTCCAGGAGAGTAGTTTTGCTTCTACTTCACTCTTTGTTTTTGGTTTTTTCCCCTTGGCACTAGATGATATAACGGGGAGTTTGATAAAATTACAATAACTCAAGATTATGCATGAAGTTGAGATTCAAGGTTTGTCCTTTTTAGGATTTGAACTAAACAGGGAGATGTTCCACTATTGAAATTTACTTTTGATTTTTACAAACTATAATAAAAGCACCCATTCAATGCTCTCAGCACCTTCAAGCATCATTTAAAAAATTAATAATCAGTCTTGGTAACTCTCTCAGATAAAAGTTAAATTACTCAGCAGTGATCTAGATAGAATACCAATTAATCAACTCCTCCCATAATCCCTATAATCCTAGATAAACCACTGCCCAAAATGCGTTTCTTCATGGGCAAGATAGCCTGCAGCGTACCCCAAAGGCTAAAATGCTATAATATATCTTCAGTCAAAGGAAGGGAAATAAATAACCTTTGCCATCTCTCCAATTGCTTCCTTCGACCAATGAACCAACCAACATCACCTCACTCTTGACTGTACTGAATTTAAGACAGCTAGTGCTCAGTCATGCCTGAATCTCCCCGTACACAGAGTAACACAATTGATTCTTCCAGCTGATTTAGTGGAGACTCTAGCCTGCTGGGGACATTACAACTTATGCTTTCTCCCTAAGTGATGATCTTGTGTATGTATCACCCCTATTGTTTAACCAGATGGAATGCAGAAACCCACAGGAAGCAGCCCTCAGAAAAGAGGAGTAATTGCCAAATGCCACCCTCTGCAAAGTAAGATCAAAGCCACACTCAAGCAAATCCTTCTGTCCGTTTTGTGGTTCACAAACAAGTCAACAGTAGTTTGCCTAAGACAGGAAAGGCCTTGTGAGGAAACAGTAACCATCTCAGAGACTTGTTTCAACTTTGATGTTTGCATATTGGCATTTATTTCTTTGTAAGTAAATGCATTCAGCTGAAGTTAAATAAAAATCCAAAAAACAATAAAACAGAAACATGCAAATAAAAAAGCAGAAATTGTACATATTAACGGAATAGTAAAATGTTGTGAATTAATTTTGTTACATACAGCACTGATTTGATGGTCTCAGCTTTAATCTTTATTTTGAAACAAAGAACACTAAAAGAGAATCTAATGCTATAGCAGTTGCTTATATGGAAAAATGTTAGGCAAATATTTTAATTCACTTTTGGCTGTCTTCCAGTTAGAACTGGTAGGAATTTTCTGAACCTTTTTTGTTAGATATAATACCAATTAGTTGAAAACACTTTTCCATAAAAACATTTATCCGGTTTGACAAAACTTTCATTGGGAAGGTTGCCCAGGTTGAGAATGGAATTTTTGCAGAGACTGAGCCACAGAATAGCCTAGTGGTTTGGGCCCCCACTAATTCGGAGTAGGGCCTTGAATCTGAGTCTTCCATATCCTAGGTGAGTGCCTGAACCTATCGACCTTTCTGGGGGAGGATGTGTGGGAGGTCTCAGTCTCTGTTCTCTCTCCAGAAATGAGGTGAGGTTCTTAACCACCAGGCTATTCTGGGAAGGATGTGTGGAGGAAAGAAGCCTCTGGTTTTTCACCTAAAATTTGAAAGGTCGCTGTTTTATCTTTACCAACAATTTGTGAAATCTGAAATCTTCACAAGATGGGAAAATGGTTTCCTATCCAACTTTACTTCCAATGCATTTAGCTCTCCTGCTAGTTTCCAGTGAACACCATGGGATCAGCAGTTCACTGGTGGTGCCTGGACCAAAGATGGGAAACCACTGTCCTGAACCATCGTTCCAGACTCATGATGCTGTCTTCATAAATCTAATTTACATTACATTGAAATAAAATGGTATGTGTAAGGTTTCCTTTGCAAACAAACTCTGATTCACTACCTTTGATCAGCTCTTTCAGTAGCTTCTGTGAGTAAACCAATTCACCATATTTCTAGTAATCATCATCATCATCTAGGCTGTACTATCGTTGATCTTTTATTTAAAATCCATAATCCCAGAAGAACCAGGAAATAACTGTTCCAGGGAAGCAGTTTTATTTCAACAAACATTTTATGCCTATTTCTAAAGGAAAAAAAACTTCAAATATCTCTAAAAATGTTGTAATTTTTCTATCTAAAGAAAAATTGTCTTGGGCTGTGAGAGCCCAGGAGAGGAGAGGTGAACCCCAAGATTTCAATAAAATAATCTGTCTAGAAATAAGCAATAGTCTGTTTATTAAAAGGATTTCATAGCCTTCAACAAAGACCACTCAATTTTGTTTCAAAAGAAATTATTTAGTTCCTGAGCTCTTGCTATCCTTATTATCTTTTTTAGTAATCATAGTGATTCTTCCCCAAAAAAGAGATCAAATGCTATTTCTTCAAATTTGCACAGAAAAGTGCTCAAGATAATCCTTATTTCTTCTGATATTAGCCATCACCTTGCATTGTACCTAACTGCAGGTTTTGGTTCCTAAATTGCATAACCTGGGGGTACATTTTAGTATCTCTTTAAGTTAGACTCTACTTGTGACAAAAGCTGCCTATGGAACTGATTTGATTTATTTTAGCCTCAGAACTGCACCTCATACTGTGTAGGACAAAGGAAAGTTCTGCTTCTAAAAACCACATGGTGAAAGGGCATCATCCTGCAATGTTTACATAATTAGTTGCTTTGAAAATATTGAGGAAGAGATGCATAATCAGACCTTTGGGCATTTAGGGACAAATTCAGTGAGCCTCTAATACTTAGTCTACACTCAAAAGTTTTGCTGGTATAGCTTTACCGGAATAACCATCTTTGTGTAACCACAGCTTATATCGACCTAAAAATATTTTTCCCCAATATAGCTTATGTTGGTTCCCCAAGCAAAATAAGCTATACAGGCAAAAGCACTTTTATGATGGTTTGTCTACAACAGGACTTTTGTCAGTTTAGACGTGTTGCAAAAATCACACCCCTAATCAACATTGCTACATTGGCAAAAGTTTCCAATGTAGGCCTGGCCAAAAGCCTAAAATCCATGACTAGGTAGAGAACTAAGACACATGACTTTTTGCTTTTAACAAATTTGCTAGCCATCTTTACTCCCCAGGTTCATGGTAGCAGGAGCAACGCTGCTTCAGTCAGAATTATACTTATTTGGTAAAATTTTTCCTTTCAGTCTAAAAAGGTCTCATGCTACACAGAAAAAAAAAACCACAGGCATACTGTGTGAGAAACTGAAAAAAATACTGTGTGTTGTGCCTATAGAGTTAACTTCTGGTTTAAAGAAGAAAGGCTCCCAAAATGGGCATGTGTACATGCTGCAAAATCAGTCACCATATTATGGCTAGTACGTTCTGTACAGATCCTGTGCTCCCTGCACTGACTGTTTCCACCCTCTGCATGTCATACTGAGTCCATTGTTGGACTAGGAACAACAATGCAGTCCACATCCCCTGACTTTGAAGAACCACCTTCTATTGTCCTTCCTTTTAGGACAGTAGGTGGCTTCTCCACAAAGCAGTTTTATTCTGGCAGTGGGAACAAAGATAAGGATTGAAGGCATTCACTGTGCATTACCTCTGTCATTTGTTTACTTTTTGACAGATCTATGCACAGTGCCAGGCCAGAATCTGGTCCACAGTATGCAGTATCACATCTCTAAAATGTCCCAGGTACCAGTGTGAGGGAAGAAAATGTGCATAATTTGGGTGGCACTAGGCTATTGCATTTATTGTGACCAGCTAATCAGCAGAGAAGGATCATAACTCATGAATGGAGATTTGAAATGGCTGTGTTAGTTTGATGCATATAGTTTGGGAAACACTTTATACAGCATGCAGAGCTATTTTTCCCCACTCTAAATTAGTTTGTTAACATATAACCAAGTCCTAAAAATCTCCCTCGCATAGTGACACTTATAAATTGAATAGCATAGTAATATAACCCAACTGTACAGATAATACGCATTGATTAAGGGGGATAAAGCATCTAATACTTTGTGTTGTCTCTAATATCACAAGAAAGAAATGAAATTGCCTAATATTTGCTTTCTTTGTGCATCACATGCACATGTCTACCACTCTAAACTCTGCCCACAACTTTGGCAAGCATTCTGACAACATATCCAATCAAAGATCAACCCACAGCAGTTTCCAAGGTAACCAACACACAGCTGTTGAAATGCAATGCTAACAGTAGAAGAGGGAAGAAAAGAAAGGGAATTGCTGCAGTGTTTTTCACTATTTTTATTTATACTTCAAAACGATTTAAAATATAGAAAGACTCTATTAAAAATATAATACTGTAATAGGACCAGCGTGGCTACCATTGGCTGTTCTTTGTTGTCATAGGGACATCTGAGTTAGGAGCCAAGATCTTTCTTTGCTCCCTAGGCAAACATTGCTGTGAGTAATAGGACTGCGTCTTCAGAGTATGGAGGTGGGTAGGGAGGGAGCTATGGAAGAAGTTTCTGGCTCAGTGATTAGGCTAGCATAGTGGGGAATCATAATGGAAACCACATCCATTGATACCCAGCTGAAGAACTGCCTCTCATTGTGTGGGAAGTGGGGCAAAATTCTCAGATCACACATCTTCACAATGGATACCTTCTTTCCTTTGAACTTGTAGGACATTAGTGACTTAACACTATCATTTGAATTTATATTGCGGCATACCATGGGTATCCGTCTTCAGCAGTAAAATCTCCCCTTTCTAGCTATGGGCTAAAGAAATCTAAATTTGTACCACTTCTCTCCCATATTATGAGTAACTCATTCCTGCTGCAACTCTATGGGCTTCAATGGACATAGATTAGGGATAAATTGGTATGTTGTTTTATCCTACACAGACTGTTGTTCTGCCTGTGTCACCATAGTGTCTGAGCGTCTTCTGGAAGTGCATTAAGGGATATGAATAACATCTGTTGTGTGTGGTGTTTTGTTTTTGTTTTTCTTTCTGTCATGCCTTTTCCAAGGCAAAGATTGTCTCCAGTGTTGTGGTTTGGTAGGTTTCTATTTTTTACATGTACATGTTACTGGGTACTTATATTAGAAAAAGACCAATCAAAAAAGTCCAGTGAAGAGGCTTTCGATGGCTCTTTTTTCTTGTGGAAGTTTACTCCACAGGTTAGGACCAGCCCCCAAGAAAGCTCTGCCTCCTGCACAGATGAGCTTCTCCCTTTGCAGTGGATATTTTTAATATGCCTGAAGAATGGAGTTGTTGAACTGTGTTCTCATCCTGGAGCTTTAGACAACCTTTTTACTTTCCTCTGCCCACCATCATTTCTGTGTTGCTGTGGTTCAGCTTGAACCAGATGCTGCTCATCCGTGAACTGATCTCATCTGAGCACAGGACTGTTTTCGTTATGGTAGTGTAGTCTTATGTGGTGAAGAATAAGTAGAGCTGAGTGTCATCTGGATATTGCGTCATCTTAGAGCTTTTCCACTGACTGCAAATAGTTAAGGGTTGGTGAGAACTGTTGGATTCTACACTTGAAGGGTCTAGTTTCCCATCCTATCCTTTCCCTTCCCATTGGCACATCCCTGCAGGGGAGGGTTAAATCATTTTAGCATGTTCCACTGGACTGCTGCAATGCCTCTCAGGTGGACAGCAGAGTCTCATGGTCAATGGTGTTGAATGCTTCAGAGAGGTCCAGTAGGATGAGAATGGATGTCTGCCCTCCATCCATTGACAGCTGGGGGTAATCCATCAGTGCTACCAAATCTATTTCTGCCCCAAATTCTGGCCTGAATCCAGAACAATTATTTGTTGTGCAACTACTTATTGGTGTTTTGGGGGTACTTTTGATTAATATAGGGAAGGAAGAGGAAGCTGTTTTTTGTGACCTCCAATTTATTCTGGTGACTGCTTCCTGACTCATTCTCTCTTTGTGGACCGTTATTTTGCTGATGATTGCTAATAAGGTACACTGGATTGTGAACAGGGATAGCTGTAACCGTGGTTACAGGACTGACCCAGCTACTCAGTAAACTTAGTTCACCTTTTCCATAACATGTGCCTGGCCACTTGGATAGGAGACCAGTAAGTCTAAATGTTTCCCTGAGGAATCAAGAATACCTTGTGAATATTCTATTGGAAGGCACAAAAACTATGGACTACTGGCTTTGCACATACTGGAGTAGCTGAACAATGTCATCTGCCTTACTCCGTTCCGCCTTTCCTCCCATCCACTTTGGCTATGTTGATAGAACTGAGATATTGTACTAGAAAATTGTTTCCTGCATCAGCAGCATCTGGTTCCTTAATAGACTCAACTAACAGTTTTGAGAGAGCTGAAATTTTCTGTTTTGTCCTATTTTCTGATTTTTCATTCTCTCTAAAACTGGCTTCTGAAACAGGCCTGTGACAAATTGTAAAGGGGATCTAGGGGTTGATTTCACATGAAGTCTTGCTACCTTTTAACATAACAAGGGTTTCCATGATGTTCAGTATGATTTCCAAAAGAAATCAGCTCATTGGTATACAGGCCATGATATATGTGCGTCACTTCAAAGTTTTTCTTTGAGGCAAGTCTTCCAAATCACTATCAACTACGTAAGCCAACATTTGCACCTGGGGGCAAATGAATAATACATATACATCACATCCCTTACAATAGTGTCTTCACTTGTTCATATGATACAAACCAGTAGTTTTCTTACCAATATCCTTTCATATCATATAGCTACTTCTAATCCAGCCTTATAGCTCTGGGCAGTTTGTGGTAGGTCTAGTTTTGGGAGTGACATCTGCTATACTTACAGCTTTTTCTCTGTGAAAGGGGATGCATTTTCCTCCCTACCTCCATCCCCAGACCTTGCAGCTATCTTGTTGGGCCATGGGTGAGCCTGAGTGTATTACTTGCATTCTCCCCTCATGCACAGAAACCAGGGGTGAATCCCACTGAAAACCTGAATAGCCTGTTTTCACCCTTCAGTGAGGCCTTCTTTGCACTGTGGAGCATTGTAGGAGGGTTCCAGTGTCAGACACACTCATTGGGATGAGTGTGATACATTGAACCCCAGTAAGATCTGTGAGGTTGAGTTGATGGTTCACCGGACACATGTTGACATGGGAGGAGACCAACACCAGGCTGTAGCAAAACAATTCGTTGGGAACTGTACAGTCATGGAGTTTTTCTCCTCTGTCACCATTCCACAGGAAGGGGACAATCTGGATGTCTTTTTACATAAAATCTTTATCTCTTTATGACCAACTTTTCATGCATGTCTTGTGAACTGGTCCACCTGTGTACAGAATCTATCTCACTCCTTTTTCTGATTTTAAAAGTGTGATACGTTTCAAAAGGCAAGGGCAGATGTGTATAGGTTTTAACTGTTTAACTTTTAGGATGGTTTGAATTTTTTTAATCAAAGCTTTAATCCACTTCGGAAGTACTCTAAAAAATTGGAGTTTCAGCTTTAATGCTGACTGTGCTTGGTCAAAGTTTAGCCCTTCACTATTTTTAATGTGATACACAAGCAAAACCTGACTAAAGAGTGGTTTTGCAAATCTAAGTACAATAAATGATTACACATATCCAGCACAATCTTTTCTGAAAAGGGAACATAATCTAGTGGTTAATTTGCAGGACTAAAGACTGTATTATCTGTTCTGCCATGTATAGGTTGTGTATAATCTTGGGCAAGTAACATACTTATATACTTACCCTGTAGAAAATGGGGTAGTAGTTATTACCACCTTAGTGGTGGTGGTATAAAAACTAATGGTTGTAAAGCACTTTGAGTTTCTTACGTTAATCTCTGTAGAAGTGCCAAGCATCATGATACCTATTATTGTTGTGTGTATATTATCCAAAGAGATAAGTCACCATTTTTTACTTGCTGCTCAAGATGTGTGACCAGGTGTGGATTCCCATAGTCCAAACTCTGGGAGAAGAGGAACAGAATAGCCATGTGAACTGCTTTGTAAGCCCCTCCAATGGTCAGTTCTATTCTGACTGGTCAGCAGAGATGTGTCCTCTCCTTGCCAAGTCTGCTGGCCTCAGCAATGCTGTGCAATCACTTTACTTAACACCTGTTGAGAATTCAGCTGAATACTGTACAATTGTATACTTTTTTCTTTCTTAAGTGTAGTACCCATTTCATTAAGAATTAGGAAATAAAAACTACCAAGAGTGTCGTGCCAAGAGGACACATGTTTAGCATCTCCTGGTGTTCTGTCCTCCCTCCTCCTCATTCCTTGCTCTCCAGGAATAATTATTCCATGTTGCTATTTTTGGTTGCCTTTCCTTCCTGTCCCTTTAAAATTTTTCGGATGACTATCAACCCAACAACTTTAAGAAGCATCCAGTGCGCACACAATTGAGGCATTGTGATGAATAGCAGTTCATGGTCCTACCTGTTGTTACAAGCCCTTGAGTTCCTGGTGAAGCATCCATCGGGCTTCCAGAAACATGCAGTGTTTAAAGTAACCCTGTGTGAGGATGTCGATTAACATCAAGTTACAATGACCTGATAGTATATATCAGTTGGAATAAAAGCATGCAGGCATGTGTGATTGCACAGAGGTACACTAGAAGCTTGAAGACATTTAGACTTAACCCAGGATTTTCCAGGGTCTATCCTGAGCGAGAGGAAGCCTCACTGTCAGGAAAGGAGACCACTTTGTCCAAAATAAGAAGTGACTGAAATGGGACCAAGTGCATTCAATTGCATGGAATAAAAAAGGAATTTTGTCCTGGAGCAAGAGCCTATAGTTTTCGTTGTTAGCTCTACTCTTCAGGACATTGAGGAACTAGAGATGGAATCCACAAAGGGACTTAGGTATTGTAATTTTGAGTTTGAAGCACCTAACTTTTAGATGCCTAGAACATTACAGGAACAGCACTGCAATCCACAAAGCCAAGTTAAGGGCTTAGGCTCCCTATACAATTAATCGGGGGAGAAAGGCCCTTAATACCATCTGCAAAAGCCACCTTAGGTGCACCTCAATTAACTAAGAGGAGATGCCAATGAGAGGGTGTGTGCTAAGCCTGACCCCTCTCTCAGAGACAGGGACCTAAATTCAGACTGCAGGCAGGTGCTTCTCTCTTCTAGCAATTCACAAATGAGAACAATCTGTCTGGAGTCAGGCCATTTAGACACCTAAGGCGTTTCTTGCAGGAACCAGTCTCACTCCATACAAATTGGCCAGCGGGGTCATGCTCACCTTCTAATTTTCAGCCCCAGGCTTCGAGCACTCAACTGAGAAGGAAAAAAGTGTGGCAGACCCCTGTTCAAATCCTTTCTTCACTGCTGCCAGAAAGAGGAGAATTGAACCTGGGCCTCCCATGTCCCAAGTGAGTGCTCTAACCACTGGGCTAAAAGTAAGAAGGTGAGCACCACCACCACCTCCTTGGCTGGATATCGATTGGAATCTGATCCAGTGGACATGCTCTGAAGCCACTTACTGGATTGAGCGTTACATGTGACTTAAGTTGTTGAATGCCGAGCTTCTCCCAGTTAGTGGATTGCTAAGTGTTTAGACTTGAGATAGGCATCTGGATACCTAGAAGGAAGCAGCTTTGGCTCCTAGGGAATATTTTCAGCAGGAAGTTAGTCATGGAGCCCTAACCTTCTAAAGGGCTAGGCAGCAGCCAAGTGGGAGTTGTGTGGATCTCAGTGGTGCCATGGACAGGGACCTAAGAGCCTAATTCTGAAGGTTAAGTGCCCAAATTGCTTTGTGGGTTGCACCCTAGACTACTGGTGGTTGGGTTTTTTTTCCAGAAGCAAAGGACTAGCTTTATTTGATGTTCCTCCTTGCAAATGGATTATACTTTTGGTGCCTTTTTGTGACAATAAAGACTCATCAAAGGATATTCACAAGCGCTGCCCAAACTTAGGAATGCTCTTCATTGTTGGTAATTTCTGTGGATGGAGTTTGAATAGGAAAATACCCACTCTTTGTTAAATCTTTGTTCAGGTGACTGGTTGCTTGGGGCTGTGGGCAGCCAACTGAATTGCAGTCCAGGACAGCTCTTTTAAATTCTTTTAACAAAAGCAACAAAACCCTACAAACCTTTCAATTATCTGCATTTAGAAAATTGCATGTCTGGTAGAAAAGATTTGCCAAAAGCAACAGATCCCAGCAAACACTATATTGAAGATGTTGGGCCTGGTGGGTTATAATGTTTGTTGTAGTGATGAATCTATTTCACTATGATGCAACGTGTGAGCACTGAGGACTTGGCTCAAACTATATGGAAACTCTTGTATTGCATCATAACAGATTATCAAGTCACTGTAATAGGGTGGTAGTTTTAGGCACAATTTTAGGGAAATAACAGGTTTTTTCCCAAAGCAAACTGTAGTGATCTGAGATGTATCCTGCCTTGAATACAGAAATCACACACAAGTGTTTCACACCCAAGATATTTGGTTTATTTGGAAGTGGCAACTACACTAAAGTATTTTGGAGATGATAATGCTCAATATTCTAAAATTGCTCTAAGACCAGATAACTCAAACAATCAGTCCATGACATGATTTTAGCTGGGTTGTGCTGGTTGGCTGTGGACCATCAGAAGTAGCCCTTGTATCCTGGAGTACATGACCCAGCCTTCTTGATTGCCCATGAAAGAAATATCTCATTGCTTAGAAAAATAGCTACCCTTGTTCTGTCCAAGATGCAGGGAAGAGGCTGCCCCTTTCTCTAGTTCATTAAAATTTCATTTTATTTTAGAGACTTGGAAGTTTTATGGTCTCCAAGAGTTGAGTATTTTTTGAAGAAAAAAATGTAACCACATATAGATATTTTTTGTTCTTTCTGAAAATAAACAGGCAACAGATAACCACTTTTCCTCTCCACAAATGAGTTTCCTAACCTCTAAATTACATATTTTGGTAGTGTATGAATATTTTATTAGTTCCTTTCTAACTGAAAGCAAGTAATATCTGGTAAAGGCACTCAGGATTGCTGTGGCTTTTCTGCAGGTGAGGCTTGTTGATACTGTTGGAGGATCCCTGGCTTAGGACTTTGAGCCACAAGAGTTCCTTTTGGATCACATATGATCTCAGACCGAAGAATAATGGTGATAAATTCATAGATTCCAAGGCCAGAAGGGACCACTGTGATCATCTGTTCTGACCTCTTGTATAATACAAGTCAGAGAATTTACACAAAATAATTCGTATATCATATCTTTTTAGAAAAAACTTATCTTGATTTTAAAATGGTCAGCGATGTAGAATCCACCACGATGCTTGGTCAGTTTGTTTCAATGTTTAATTAACCTCACTGTTAAAAATATATGCCTTATTTCAAGTCCAAGTTTGTCTAGATTCAACTTCCAATCTTTGGATCATGTTACATACATCTTTCTCTCCTAGATTGAAGACCCTATTGTTAAATATCTGTTCCCCATGTAGGTGTTTACAGACAATAATCGAGTCACCCCTTAACATTCTCTTTGTTAAACCAAATAGATTGAGCTTTTTGAATCTCATTGTAAGGCATGTTTTCTAATCCTTTAATCGTTCTCATGGCTCTGTTGTGGACACAGTATTCTAGCTCCTTTACAGAGGTCTAACTATTACATCAACACTTACTTTTATCAAACAAATGTGATCTCATAAAAAAGCATTACCCTTCTTTCATTCTTTATTCACAGAGTCTTTTATCAGCCACTCCATTATCTTGCCCAGGTTTGATGCCAGACTGACAGGTGACCCTGTTTACTTTCTTCAAATGTTGATGTAACGTGAGCTTTCTCCCAGTCTTCTGGAACTTCTGCAGCGCTCCAAGACTTATTGAAAATCAATATTAATGGTCCAGCAAGCTTCTCAGCCAGCTCTTTGAGAACTCTTGGGCACAAGCTAGCCAGACCTGCTGTTTTAAAAATGTCTAACTTTAGTAGCTGTTGTTTAGTATCCTTTTTGAAATACTAATGGTGTGGAAAGAGTGTCATCATATGATATAATTACTTCATCTTTTTCCCAAATACAGAAAAGAAATATTTACTGAACATTTCCATCTTTTCTGCATTGTTGTTGATAATTTTACCATTTCCATCTAGTAATGGACAAATACAATTGTTAGGATTCTTTTGTTCCCAGTACACTTAAACTCCTTCTAATCGATAGGTTTTGCTATACATCTTCAGAGAACAACTATAGGTTATTTCACTATACATGGTGCTAAATTCAAATCTTTACTTAAACTTATCACATTGAACAGCGGATGAATGTTGATAAGAGGGTCTGGAAAAGTGGAAGGGAAACTTATTTGAAAAGAGAGCTTGTGGTGCTATAGATGAGTTTGAGACTGCCGTTGGTGTCCCTAGGTTTTTATACATTTTTCACAAAAATGTCTCCCAACCTGTAACATGGCTGTCTTTTCAAATGGCTTTTTTGCAGGTATGTTGCTATGCTTCATCCCTTTTGAGTCCTTTTATATTCCAACAGTGTTGTCCCTTTTATGGATGTAAAAGGGGTACAAATTCCACACCAATGTTGTTTTCTTGTGTGATTTGCTTGACAGTGGTGGATGAGAGCACATGCATCTCTTTCCTGTGCCACCATTTTTTTTTACTGCTAGTTATGAATTATTCATATGGTTTTGATTTTGGTCCCAAAGTCCATAATTACTATTTTGCATTCTTTGTTGTTACTAAAAAGGGTTTTGATATTTTTAATCCAATCTAGAAAAATATCAAATTAAGGTTGGTTGTCAGGAGTTTTCAGATGATAATATGGACTGCTTTGTCAAGTAACTTGCAACTTCTGATCTTTCTGAGTAAGGGGAATTTCTTGTAAGTGATGTAGCCAAGGAAAAATTGCTGCTAACCTGTGTGAGAGTGAGAGAACACGTTAACATTTTTCTCACCTAAACCATTTCAGACTCTACTAAAATCTTTGGTTTGTATTAATATAAAACAGATAGAATAAAATCTGTTTTCAAATTACGAATGAGACAAGCACTAGATTATTTTTCATCCAATAAGTATAGAAGTATTAAAAATTTTGTCTTCCATCTTTATGCAGAAACTCGAACAGACAGAGCGAAGAAATTGTTTAGACACTACACAGTTGGATCATATGACAGCTTTGATGCGTTAAGGTAAGATGTCTTCCTTTCAGTTAGCAATATTCGGATTACAGAAGTTGCTTTATGCTTAAAAAACCTAACCTCTTACATATTACTTTATAAATATAGAATTATATCAGCATGTTGTTCAGGTATGAATTGGGTCTTCAAAACTTAGTCAGAGCAACTGAAGCTACTTAACGTGTATATTGAGTAGAAAGCAATTTAAATTTAAACTGGGGGCGTTTTTACTTGCTGTTCCTGCTGAGTATCAAGTTTGTTTAAACAGGATTCCCCGTCCACAACACCTCAAGAGCTTGACCAACTTCTGGCAGGGAGGGTGATCTTGCAGCACAGAAACTCAGTCTTATCTTTTTACCATAGCACTGGGAAAATAATGGTGGCACATGGAAAATATTTAGTTTCCCCCGGTGTGCTATAAAATGCTGTAATTCAGTGAAGACATTTTCATGCAGTATTTTGAGAATATTTGCTAGCACCATAAGATGATACAACACTTCTGTGTGTGAGCAGAGTTTAATTTGAGGAAGAAGTGGAGAGAAAAGTTTCTCTTGTTCAATTGGTTTAATAAATATGGTGAGAGAACTGAAGAAAAAACGGTCATCAGCTAACCCCCAATTAGGAATTAAATATTAGAGCATTTCTCATGTAGATCACTGGCTTCACAATGGGGCATGTGAGGAGGAGAAGGGAGTTGATGGAGTAATACAGGGCTCTTCCACGAAGAAAAATAATGCTGCTTAGTAACTGGAGGAGGAAAAAAAACTAAGGTTACCAGAGTGGACCCATTAGGAGTCGTAATGACTACAAGACTGTAGAAATGGAGCTTGAGCTAATGAAAACTGTAATAAACCTTATCAACAATCACTGAAGAATCAACTCAACAGATATGAAATGAACACACTTTCTATATATTAAACTAAAAATTCATGATATAGAAATTTTGTGAAATTAATTTATTTAAAATGAAATAACTTGTAAATGTCATGATCTGCTTGAAGAATAAGGTGTGTTCCTTTCACCTGTGTGCAAGAGGTTAGTTTTTGCGTACTGTATGGAACAATTCTATCAAAAAAGGCAAAGCTGTTTTTTTAGCTCATGCATATCACAGAGCAGTGCCCCATTACTTTTTTTGTTCTGCAGTATGGAATAAATATAGAATTTGATTTAAATAGGTCCTTAATAATCCTCACTTCCTTGAACCTGCAACTTTGAGAACAACTAGATGTTTAAGTAGCTGAATGTGGTTGCTATTCAAGTATCTAAACAATTACATCAATGTTGTTTGTAATCTGTGGCTGCAAAAAAGGAGGCCATATTAAAAACTGGCCTGTAATGTAGACATTCTTTGCCTAGGCCCAGTAGATTTAGTTCTCAAGTTAGGAGGGCTCCACAGGAAAAAGAATAACTGAAAGAAAGAGATGTCAAATGTATACAGTTATAGGATAATGTACTGTTGACATCATTCTTGTTGCCAATGTATTTTGCTTTGACACTTTCTCTGTCATGATTCTTGGGACTGTTGTTACACACACAAATCTAGGGCACCCCACCTATATACCCTATTGAGGGCTCAGGGTGTGACCTCGTTAATTTAGTTATCCCAACCCTTTCCGTACTGAGAGCTCTGCGTGTAAGGCACCTACCTTGCCCATGGGGCTCAGGGAAAAACCTGGTCAATTTAAGTATCTACTCCTACCCATGGGGCTTGGGGCTTTATGAGTCTGCAGGATCTTTTCCAGGTAAAAGTGCCTTACACAGCTGTGCTCTAAACATCTATTTATTTGCCACACATACAGAATACATATGCCAAGCAAGTCTGTTATGCTCACCACTCCCAATATAGAAACAAACTTCACCCGATGGCCAGTCAGGATCCTCTCGTCCGGGGTTGCCAGTGAATGCTTTGCACCAATGGGGTAGCTACAGGTGGGCCTGTGGCCCACCCAATCAGATTTTAAGCAATTCATCCTGTGTTTTTATCAGCTTCTGTTTCTCTTGTGAGACAAGGCTTCTTTCTGCCCACTGGTATCAACCACAGGCCCTACCAAAAAGTCACGCCTCTGCTTTGTGGTTGTGCAGAGGGATAAGAGTTCTGGCAGCTTGAGGTTATTGAACGCAGCTATGGTTCTCCCAAAGAGCACTGTTTTTCATTTATATTATATAGGTAAAACTAGGTACTTTTAATTTTACTAAACCTATCACATTATTGAATACCCCTAGGTAACAAAATTTAGCCAATCACATACTGGCACATATGTTTTCTCCTCCCTGTTCAAGTCTTTCTTTTCATTTTTTCTCTTATGCCCAAATTGTAACTTATTTATCATCTTCTTTGTGCAGATGGTCAGCATAAATTCACTGGTCAGAGCCTATCTTATCTATCTTACCCTTTGTGGGTCTTTCTGTGTCCTCCCAAAACTTCCTAGCACTTGGGTGTCTCTACTTTACAACCCTTGGTGTTATAACTCTTGTTCGGGACATTCTTGAGGTGGGGTGCTTTATCAGCAGTGGGGCAATTTTTTCATGATTTTAGAGGTGAAATCCTTGTGTTTCACCCAAGGCTGGTTTAATATGAGAGTGAGTTAGATCCCAGGCCTATACATTATAGGGATGAATGAAGTCCAGACCTACACTGTAAGAGAAGACTATAGTGCAATGACTAGTTATTTTAAAGTAATTGCTACTTTACTAAAGTTGTTGCTTTTATAAAATAAGTGGGTTGTTGTGGAGGACAAGATTGAACCCAAAGGACTACTGATTTAACTCCCGAATCGGTTCTTTTTTCAAAGGTGGCCGGGTTCTCACATCTGTCCCTTACAGTTTCTTTAATACTCTACTGAAAATAATCCTCTCTTCCTTTTTTAAGCAGAGCAAAAAAAAAAAAAAAAAAATGCTGAGCAAAAGTTAGTACATGATTTAAACATTTGTATTAATAGGCTTATTCACATGTGCCAAACATCTTGTATGTGGCATTTTTCATTTTAGACAGATGAAGTTTACTAAAGCACACACTTTTGTGATTCATTAAACCTCTTTTCACCTGGGAAGAAGAGGTCAGGTATCCATTATGGCCCAACAGATACATACTCCCCATCTCTTCTAAACGATGAATCTGGCTAATGTGCAGAAAGTTCGTGTCACCATGTCCGCCAATCCAAATCTTTCTTAAATGATGATTTGCAAAATGTGAAGTGATTTTTCATGTGAGTTAAGCAGGTGTACCCCATTCACGCTGCTGTAATGATAGCTAACAGAAGTGTTATGCTACCATCTGTGTCTTATTCTGTATCTCTGCACTTGGCATTTTAGATTTTTTAAGTGAATACAGATACTTGGATTGCCATGGTTGTGGGATTATTTTCATGTTACATTACACCCCATGGCAACTGAGGGATCTTTTCAATGATCTTGAGCTCTAACTTTTCAATGATTATACATGATATAAACCTTTTTACTTGTATTAAGTGAGTGCTACAAAAAAAAAACTTACCCTAAAAGACACAACTGATTTTCTATGTGTATGCTGCAATTAAACGCCCACGGCTGGTCTCTGTCAGCTGACTCAAGCTCGTGAGGTTCAGACGAAGGGGTCGTTTAATTACTGTGTAGACATTTGGGCTCAAGCTGGAGCCTGGGCTCTGTGACCTTTCTCCCTTCCCGCCCCTTTGCCCGAGCCCCACGAATGTAAGCCAGCTGACATGGGCCAGCCACAGGTGTTTAATTGCACTGTAGTTATACCCTTTTAGCCTTCAGAAATTACTATGGTAATATTACTACAGCTATCATGGGCCACTTAAATAGGCTGCAATCAAATATTTTCAACTCACTCACAAAGTTGTTTTTGTTTAATCAATTTCCTTCAAGCTAACCCAAACAAACAAAGGGGAGACAGGAGAAAAGGGACAAAGGAAAAGAGATATTCTGTTACAAACAGATGTAAGTGGGTCAGTATAGAGTTGGCTCATTCCATGGAAGCTGGCACTAGGCAAGCAGGAATAAATTGCCTTGTCCCCAGATGTTAGGGTCTTGCCTGAGGAGATGGAGGCAATATGTTTGATAGGCAAAATTTCCCCTTCTCTCTCAGCAGCAGTGGGATTGGCAAGACAGCATCAGACAAATTGGCAGGGACTACATCCAAGATGACTAAGGTGCATTGTCAAAACACAAGAAATATCATGATCTGAGGCTCTGTCTGTTTGATGCCCATTATACCTGAAATTTAAAGCTGAAAATAGGAAAAAGAAAAGAAAAGGGACAGACCCCCAAAATACAAGTTGATAAAAGCTATCCTCTGCCCCAAAATGCTCCTAGGGTTTTAGATCTTCTTAATTAGTGGAAGATGTTAAGATCCCTTTCCCAATGGGACACCTGGGCTCCAGTCCCTGCTCCAGTGACTCTTCAAGGCTTACAAACATCTGATGCTAAGCTTCTTCCCTGATTTTGTTATGAAAATTTTGTATAGTTCTACTTACAACCTAGTTAAACCATACAAGCTAACAGCTGAGAGTTGTAATGGAGTATTTCCTCACTGCAAAGAAATTTTCTTTGAGGCAGCTGATACTGTTTGGCCAGTGGCTTGTCTTCACTACTATTACGATATGCTAGTTACGTTATGTAAGGAATGTAACTTAGGTCGATGTACCTTAGATTGACTTGCAGTGATGTCCACAGTATGCTATGAGAGCATCTCCCATCGACATAGCTGCTGCATTGGTGGCAGAGGTACCGATTTAGTGAGGTAGTGAAGATAAGCCCTCAGTTTGGGAGTCAGTGCTAGTGACATCTGGAAGGGTCTATTACATATTTTGGGGATTTATTCTTGAAGAAAGATTCACAGGTAATTAACTGCTTGGACAGGCCTGTATAAATGTTCTGAAAAATTTAGAGTCCAATAGACTTTGCATTACTACTTTGTTCTGTGTGGTGCTGGGAATAAAGATCCTGCGTGTTCATCTGAAAAAGTCCAAGTGTCAGTGGTTTCCCTTGGTTTGCAAGCTAGAATTTAATTAGAGACTTAATCATCATGTATGCAGATACATCTAAGGCACAGACAACAAATAGTTAGCAGCAGTTATGATGAGGAAAAGATGTTAGACCATGTAAAATGCCTTGGGGCAGGGGCAATTCTTTGCTGTTTAAGTAGTTAGGCATGGCTGCTTGTTGTGAATTGTTTCACTCCTTTAGAGTACACTAGTCTGATTTTTAGGGAAAGTTGTCTTTAGGTTTAGATTATAAATTATGCAGCCTTAGAAGCTTTGCATTGCAGAATACCCTCCTTGCTGAAGATTACTGATACTCACCACAGACGGCTGGAAAGTTATGAGCGACTTCCTGTGACTTGTCACTCAGCCTTCAGTGAGTGTGACAGCATGGTAGCATTTCAGTCATGTTATTGAAATTGCTGTTTGAGGAGGTGGGGGGGGTCTTGAGTGTTTCTCTCTTGCTTCTGTGGAATTAAAGTGGATTATACCTTAGTCTGCATTTTGTGGGTTATAATTAATGATTTTTTTATTTGGAACTGTGTCAGAAATTTGATTTCTTGGAGTATTAGATGCCCTAATTTGAATTATAATATGAAGATGTCATGTTTGATCAATTCAAAGATGTAAAATTTAGTTCTAAAAATATGCTGTTTTGTACATTGTGTATAGTATTCGCATACAATGATTGTGAGGCTAGGATTAGATCATGATTTGGTCCAGGGCTCACATGTGTTAAAACTGTCTGGAAACAGCCTTAATTAAAAGGGTAAACATCCAAAAGTCTGGCATTTAGGTTTGGATCAGATAAATATCTGACGTTGCTTAAACGGACGCATGTGCTGCGAGGGTAATGCTTCTTTTGGTATCTCTGAAATCCCTATGGAAGATCTTCCCATATATATCTTGCAGACTTGGGTGATTCAGATAGTCTAAACATTTCAGGCATATTGTTGTTCCCAGTGAAGCCAATGGAGTTTTGCCATTCCCTTCAATGAGAGTAGGAGCATGCTTTTGGGTACCTCTCAACATGAGCTGGAAAGTTGCTATTCACGTCCATGTATGTATGTGTAGTATCTTCATCCAGTGCCACTTAACGTACCTTTTACGCAGCTGTGTAATAAAATGATTTAAAAGAACTAGAACTCGTCAGACATCTGGAATTTTTAAAATGGCTCTGAAAGGTCTAGAACGTATATGTAAAATTCTTCCTCTAACTTATGACAGGCTAATTGATATTTTGATTTACTGACTGTGTTGAAGCTTGATATAATCTTATTACTTTCCATTACTTGGTTATTTTTAATATTTTTGAGGTAAATTTGAGTTCTTAGAATTGACTTCTACCACCAAAAAAATTGGATGTAGTGTAGGTAGCCTCTGTAAGTTGTAACTGTGCCAATAGGCCTCAACTCTGACTTGCAGTATCCAGTGCTATTTGGTAGATGGCTTATTGTAAGAAGATAATGTGACAGTTTTTTCTCATTGTAGCCTAGATTTAAGATCTGTGATTGCTAGAAATTTTCCTCTATTCTTTAGCAATAATGATAAACATACAAAAGATTGTTTCAGTAGCATTTATATAGATATCAACATGCTTTATGCGCTTTATATAATCCCTCACAAAATTTTTTTTGTGATTCTTCTTGTACTAAGAAAGCATCTGTCCTCCTTGCTTCATATTTTGTGTAATATTGAGGGAGCAGGAAATGGAAGCTTGTTATGCTCCAGTCATTTGCCATATCTGTCTCTCTAGCTGAGCAAGGAGGGTCTAGTACAATAGTACAAGATGCAGCCTTCTGGTGAAATGAATAATGTATCTTGGTGGTTTCAATAGCAATTGCCTTTGAAAAAGACAAAGTGCTTTAATAGCCAAATTGAATTCTCAATCACTTTCTCAGCAAGAGATGAAACACATTCCTAGATAAATAAGAAAACAAAATCATTCCAAATTTTTTTAAACTAAGAACCTTTTCCAGGTGGCTAAGCAGTTAAAATAAAGAAACAAACAAAAAAAACAACACTTTCTTAGCTTTCCCATTTACTTCTTGTCCAGCTACTTGTTGGGAAATGGAGCTGACCCATCCCAGACATCACCTGACACTCCCACACATGCTTCTCTTTCCAGCTCTTTCTGTTTTTTAGGCTTACTCTCCTCAAGATAAGTCTCTGAACTGAAGTGCTTTATTCATCGCATCTACTGTTGTAACATGATTCAAAGGCCCCTATTGAGATCAGAATGCTGTTGTGCTAGGCCCTGCACAAATTCTTGTGAAGACAAAGTCCCTGCTTGGAAAACCTTACAATATAAAAAAGCAAATCAGTGTAAGGGTGGGGCAAAGGGATAGAGCATACAAGCATAGTGAAGAGAATGCTGTCAGGCATATATTATGTTAGTTCCTTGTCTTGAATTGTTTGTATTATTAATTATTTACTTTATTGTTATAAAAGCACCCAGAGTTAAGTTTAGGGAGTTAAAAGGATTCTGGATGTAAGAAGAAAGGGGTAAATGTGCTGGGGGTGGAGGTTGAAAGATGAAAGGTGGGCGAGAGTCGTAATGAACAGGGAGACTGAAGGTAGGCAACTCAAAGGTAGCACTTATATGAATAGTGGGGGAGGGAAGACAATGATGGACGAACAAACAATAGCAACTCAGTAAATGGGGGAATAAAGAGGCAAAATTTCAGAATTGAGTGAACGATGTCAGGAGGCTTTTAAAAGTTCATTCCAGCTGCTGCTTTTCAGCGTGCAGCAGAGAGAAAAGACTACTGAGCCCAGCAACCCAAGTTAATTATTATGAATCCACATGCCCTTGGTCATAGTTGGTGTGATCTTAATCATTTTCATTCTCAGCACTTGCCATGAGCAAAATTCTTCACTGTGGAGCATGGTGCCATGCTGACGCTGCAGATACCAGCCATTGTTGGCTGGCAGAGTAAAGACGGGTAGTCCAAAATGAGTGTTGGGCAGGTCTACCCATGTGTCAGACTGAAAACTGCACCATTTTGAAAGCTACTTATAACTAACCTGTGTCCTACAAACTTAAAAAAACAAAAACTTTAATGAAAAATTCTGTGTGGGAGTATATATAATATATTTTTATATATATATTTTTATATAATATATTTTTTATATTATATATATATAATATAATCATTGTTGAAGACATGGTAGAGTTCCATGGAACAGAAGGGAATGCAGTATGCATAATTATTGATGATAAAATTTTGGTTTATAATGAAAATGGTTTTGCTGTCTAATAAACAACTTCTTCTCCAGCTGCTAAAGCACATTTCCTGCTACCATGGCTGAGCTTTTTACGTTTGATTGTTGAGCGCATCCACAGAAATGTAGGAAGGAAAAGGGAGGCAGGTCTGTGATTTGCATGCAGCATCTTCCCCATCCTGCATCCTTAGTATAAATGTACAGAGATACATACTGGAGACTATTAAGAAAGAAAGTACAGTCAGACTTGAGGCTATACAGTGAATCCAGGCACCTAAAAATAGTTGACATTTTTTGCTTTAGTCTCTGCATCTTCTTCCTATGTGTATCTTTCTCTTTCTTTCTTAATATGGCACCCAATACTTTTCAACAGCAAACATTACATAAAGCATGTATGTCCCAGTCTAAAAAAGATGACAATAACTGATCCCACATTCTCACCTTCTAATCAATGGTTGTGAATAGGCCTCAGCTACTCTAACTGTATGGACTTTGCTATTAATTATCCCACCCATTGTTGTTCCTTCCCCTTGACTGTACATATATACCCCCTATCTGATTTCCATTCCCTGCATCTGACGAAGTGGGTTAAAGCCCACGAAAGCTTACGCCTGCAAAAAATAAATGTGTTGGTCTTTAAAGTGCTACAGAACTTTTTTTTTTAAAATCTTTGTTTTGCTGGGCTGGCATCCATTTCTCTGGGAATAAGAACCAGCAACTTTAGGTTATGTCTTCACTGATGGAGGCAAATTCGCCATCATCAGATCGATTTCTCTGGATCGACTGAGCAGTCAGTGAAGACCCACTCAGTTGAGCCAAGAAATCAACATATTAAGACCACTTTCTCAAGGGGCGTGGTGCTGCGTCGACGGAATGCAGTCCCCGTCAGTGTAGCACATTGAAGACGGAGTGCAGAAACAGAAGCAGTGAAGTCGATGGGAGTTACACAAGTTTTTTGCGTAGCTTGCATAACTCCCGTCAACTGCCACTGAATCTCCAAGGTAAGTGTAGACAGGGCCTCTATTTTGAAGTTCTTACAGTTCAGCTTTCAGTGGTATTAGCTATTTTCTGGGCTAAATATAATTAAACGCACGGACTGGTCAAGCAAGCAACTTCAGGGGGCCCGTTTGTAACAGACCCCATGCAAGCTATAATGCTGTAAGTTACACAGGAAAATGTAAGACACTCACATAAGTGATCACTATGGGTAAATGCACCCACTGTTTAAAGAAATTTAAATTCTAAATAAAGACTGGGGTATGGGTTAGGGGTGGGCAGAAAAGTGGGAACACCCATAAGGAAAGCAAACCAAAGAGATGCAGAAATAAAAAATGCGGCAACTTGTCTAGAATGTCTAATGGATGATGTGTGCAAATTAGACTACGCGCCATGCATGTCTAACTTATACAGCAGGCTCAACAGACAACCAGGGTGACACTGAGTTGTCATTTATCATTATTACAGGAGCAATATTTTCATAATAGGTAATAGTGCTTGAATAATTTCTTCTGTGTATTGGATCCACATGCTTTTCATCAATGCCGGTCAGAATTTTCCCCTATTTTTATCTTTTTATTGTAAGTCACATGTATAATTGCCAATTCACAAGCATTTTATTCTTTTCTGACTATTCTGCCATGTCTCTTTTGTTGCCTTTCAAAGAGATGCTGTTGCACAAGATCCTGTGCTAAACAAAGATGAATAAAATGGTTTGGGGGGGGCGAGGGGGACATGACCCACCTTACCCTCTGCCCAGAACCCACAACACTCTGTCCGTGTTTTGAAAGAACCCCAGCCCAAATGTATTTGTGGCTTCCCACGCAGATTTTCAACCCAGATTGGAACCTGAAATGCAGAGATACAATATGTACCCTGAATTAATGTGTTCTTGGAAGTTTTCCACCCCAAGTTTCCAGATACAAGAGTTCAGATAAAAATCCAAACCAAACCCTAATGTTTTGTTCTTTCGTTATCTCTATTACAATCCCCTTGATTAGTTTTCTTTATGTCCCCTCAAGTGTAATGGAGTAACTGTGTAATGCAGTGTAGCCTAGTGGGTAGGACACTGGGTTGGGACTCAGGAGACTTGTATTCAATTCATGACTCTGTTGGGTAACCTTGAGCAAGTCATGTCTCTCCCTGGGACTCAGTTTCACTATCTGTGAAATGTGAAGAATAATACTGCCTTCCTTTGTAAAAATGCTTTGAGATCTACTGATGAAAAGCACTATGAGAGCTAAGTATTCGTAATAATGATCCCTATTTTAGTGTGTTAACATGAGTCAATGGAAATTCCCCTTTCCTCATGGTTTAGCAGCAACACCAGTGTAGGGGCTCTAAAGGCAGCTGTTTTTAGGTAGTCAGAAATACCAACATCAGAAGCAGATCGCGTAAGTGCCCTAGTTTGATTAAATCAACTAGTCCTCTTGTAGTTATCTTCTTTGCTGATGCTCAAGATGTGTAGTGAAAACAGTGCAGGAATGGATGGCTCAGACAATTATTAGTTTTCTAGCAGTAAATTATCTGTTCAAATCAAGGCTGAGTGAGTATTAGCTAAAAGTTTAACTGTCCTACTTTCTGCATGGTATGTATGAAATGAATTGAAGGATTCTGTCTAGTCTTCACTGGATAAGGAGCTGCATAATAAAACCATCTCATTAGGTACCACTAGGCATCCTGTATGCTGAATCCTTAGTTTGTAGTTGTGCTTCATGTATGGAAGTAGAACTGATGGTGACAGTATTTAAGAAGAATAAAGCAATATTTCTATTAACTATTTCAAATTCCAAACTCTTTGGAATTGATCCTATAGCCCTATGAGTAATCAGGATACTGTGTATGTCATGTAGCAATTGTTCAGTTGAGAGAAGACGGAACTTTCTGTCCTGGTTTCTCCTTTCCACACTGGTTTAAAAAAAAAAAGTTGTATGCATGGCTTTTCACATCAGGAAAAATTATATGTTTACAACTTGAACATTGTTTTCTTCAATTTGTTCTGTGTTGAACGATTGTCATAAAAATACAATCAGAATTTTAATGTGCAATAAATCACGTGGAAGCTGAGAGTATAACATTGTAATTTGATCGTCTCTTCCCTTTCTATTTTGGTAGACAAAGCATTGCATTGCTTCACATAGGTTAGTGAGATTATGAACGATGGTAATTGGAGGAAAAAACCCAAAATTAGTAATGTCAAATTCAACTGATAGTGTTCCTTCATCATCAACAAGGCAAATTGCAAAGGAATATAGTCTCCTTTCATATTGAGCATCACTTGTATCAGCTCTAGCTTCATCATTAGAAAGGCCTGGTTGGCTGTTCAGTCTGTTATTGGTGATCTTATTGTGCCACCAAAACTTTGGGCGACCGTGTGATTGTCAGCTGTGTAGCAGCTGTCTTTGGTAAATGCACTTTGTAATTCTAATATCAAATATTTTCATTGGGTGATGAGTAAGAGCGTATCATCAAGCCCTTGGAATTATACAGCTATCCCAACAAAACCAACTGTAGTAATAATAATATATAATAAATATGGAAAACACTGACAGTGTTTTCAAACTCTAGTCTTAAGAGTCATCGATAAAGCTAGAAAGGGACCTTAATGTTAAAGGAAAGAATAACGGAGATGGTACATTTATGGCCAGCCATTAGTTTGCTGCTGCCAGGTACTTGCAGAGAACTTCTAGTGATGCAACCCCATACCAGTGTCCCTTGTATCATGGGCTGTCTAGCAGAGTTGACATTCTTTTTCAGTAGAATTTTTCTTATTTTTATTTAAAAACACAAAACACCCAGAGAACTATTTCCTCCTTCCCAGCTCTTTATTTACTGCACCTTCCTTGATGACTTCTTTTCCCATGATCCAAACTCACTAAAAAGCCCATGCTGATTAGAATAGAAAGGTATTGGTATTCTTGATATTCTTTTTTAAGAAACCACATGTTTTCCTGTGGCTGAGCTGTTTCCTGAATATACATGCTACTTCTGCAGCTGGTTATGTAAGGGACAGCTTGAGTAGTAGGGAGAGACAGCTAGAGTAGTAAGTAGTGAGAGCTACTCACTGCTTTACCTAAAGCAGCATGCCCATCTTCCATCCCTGTTGCTCAAAAAGCCTTTAAATATAGCCATGGCAGAGGTGCCCACCCAAAATAAAGTACAATGCTCTTTATCTGATTTTTTTTTTTCAACCAACAGTCAGTCATATTTCATAAGAAAATCTAGCTGTTGGCATATATTCAGTGCTAGTCACCACAACTTCTAAACACTACAGAGATTAAGAACTACAATAAGATATCCAAGGAATGCCTCTTCTTCTTCCATGTAGAAATATACATCAAACTTTTGGACAAGTGGAAGAGCCAAGAGTGGTTAGCTGAAGATTTGGGATATTTGTTACACTTTGGGGGGGGGGGGAAAAAAAGACCGCCACTTTACTAAAAATTACTAAATAGAATGTAAAGAAACATTAACAGCTTTGAAAAAAACATTTGATGAATGTTGGTGAATAGGGGAGATTATGCTGTTGTTTCCAGCCTTACAGTTAGTAAATTTACAAGGAAAATAAGATTAACCCTAGTAGTAAGAAGTGATCCCCTCTTTAAAGACCACATATTTTCATTAAGTAAGCTTTTAAAATACTACAGGACAGCGCTCTCACTATAAACTTTTCTAAAGAGAAATTTGGACTCTCTCTCACTCATCATTACCTCACTCAAACCTATGAATTACACTGCTCTCCATGGAGACAAATTGCAAATAAAGTAAATTTATATCTGATTCCATTCTGGTAGTCATCAATGTCAAAAGCTCAGATTTATCTAATACTATTTGAGGGGAAGAAGGGAAACTGGGAAGGGTTAATCAAATCTTTGTCACAAGAATAAATTACCAGAATTGTAATGCCTTAAAAACAACATCCTGGAGTCGTTATGTTCACATCTACTGAAGCCGAGCACCTGCAACAATCTAGTCATTTGTCCTTGATGCCGAAATGGCTAAGAGTTTGTGTCTGCCACTGTAACAAAAACGACCAGTGAAACCTTGTGACGGGGCCATCCTGGTATCCTACATGTTGGTGGCAAATGTAAAATAGGTGCCTAGAACATTTAAACATTGTCTGAAATGACTAAAGTTGTCCTTGTTAAGCAGCTGAAAAGCCTGAAATTCAATAGCCTCACCTTATCTGAATTATGCTGGTCAAGAAGCAGTGAAAATAAAGTAAAGCACTGTATATTTCTTTTCTCAGATTGCCACAACACATTGCTCCAGTAAGAGCTGGCTATTGTACTTTCACCTATTCTCCAGTGGGCAATGGGGTTGGTAGGTGAGTTATGAGTGACTCAGTAATGTCTGATTCTGTACTGGCTGTGGGCATCTTACCATCATCACTGTGCATGGTTTTATCTACACCAAGACTAACAGTGAAGTTGAAGGACGTTTTTACCAGCAACTGCAGGTAATCCTTAATGAAAGCCTGAGAAGAGATGACATCATGCCCTGGGCAATTTTAATGTACAGGTAACAAAGGATTCCCAGCTTGGTTAAATACACTGGGGAACTTTAGTGCCTAGCAGAAGAAAAAGGAGCAGTGATTGCTGGAATTTGACATGGTGATCACTGATTGACTCTTCTTTCACCTAAAGATTTACAAGCAGATCTGGTATAGCCCATTGGTTTCACTAGACCTTTAATCATGTTCTTGTCAACAACAGTTGGCAGACAACAATCATTAATGTATGAGCTTGCAGATGTGCAGAACCTGACACTGACCCATGGCTCCTGCTGATAAATGTACACCTTTGACTTTAGTGACAGCCAGTTAATTGCCTGAAATTTGTCCAATTTAATCAAAGCCCTTGGTTCGTTTCTAATATCAGATGACTTTCCATTCTGAACTACTCAAAGCCATTGAAGCATTAGAGACTGCAGTCTCGCTTCCTTTGTTGTCTGATGCGGAGTGGCATTGTTTCAAGTCCTCGGTACTGATTACTACTAGCTTGGTACTGAGCACTTAGCCCTTTGGCTGTCATGGATCACAGCAGTTTGAACACATTTGTCAAGAGCAAATGGAACAGTCGAACGGGTTCGACATTGGAATGTTGTCTAGTCGTTATGCAAGAAGGATAAGGAATTCTGGTGGTCAACTCAGGTAGCCAGGGCAGAACAGGCAGCTGCTAGGCACAATTTCTACATTTTCTATTCACTGACTGTGGAGGAAGGTGGCACCATTTTGCCCAGTAAAGAATTAGGATAGTGGCATAGCCAGTCAGCAAGATCACTTGCATCAATGAGATTTTAGATTGCATTTTTAGATGTAGAATGCATTTTTAGATGTTTCTCAATTGTCTGCTTCCTACTCTCAGTCTTCCATTTGTAGTAGAGTGGGGAGTTCTGGTAGAGCCACCTTCCTTCAGCCAAAAAGAGATCTGGTTTGCAGTCCATAAGTTGAAGTGTGGGAAGGCACATGGGTTTGTAAAGATACCCCCGAATTGCTAAAAATGGTGAGAGTGCGATGATGGTGAGAGTGCCACAGTTGCATAGGCTTTACTAGACCATCTGGCACACTTATATCATACCTGACGACTGGAAGGGCATGTCTTCTGTGTCTGTTCAAAATGGGCCGTAAGGCCAAAGGTAGAAACTATAGGAGATATATGACATTGTTCTCAGTCCCAGGAGAAGTCTTTGTCTAATACGTGTAACTCTGGTTCAAGACATTAACATGGAAGCAAAGTGCAGGATAGTTAGTGCGGCTTTAGAGCTGGGTCATTCCACTAGTGACCAGATTTTTACCTTGAGACAGCTTTTTGGGAAGATGACTGAATTGGATAAGCTGTACATACTTTTTTTTTAAAATAGATTTTCATCAGGTCTTTGGTTTAGTGCAGCAAGTAAACTCTTACTCATCTACGCTCTACTCTCTTACTCATCACTAGTGAAAATATTTGATATCGGAAAAAGTTTATGAAGCCTCCCTTAGGAAGATAGGTCTTCAAACTAATTTTTGCCATCCTCAAATAAAATTGATTCTTCTCGATCAAGGTCCCACACTAAACACAAAGGAGGCCATGAGAATTTTGGAGGGGGTTTGTGAGGATTCTTTGGGAGACACCCCAAAATTAATGGACGTATTTTAAATAAAAACTGCATGTATATGGAGGGATCTTTAGGTCACCACACAACCTCCTATAGAAGAATCTGAACACGGCTAATTGTTTTATTTCCCCCAAGGATATCACCAATCTGTGCAAGGGAAAGGAGAGAAACCTTTTTTAGAGAAAAGCTGATATTCTGCTTTTGTTTCTATTTTGCAAATCTGTGAATTTCACAGTGACAGACGTTGCAGAGACCAAAGGAGAACTGGACTTTTTTGTTTTTTTTTAAATAAATCAGTGACTTTTCCCTTCATCCCTGCTCTTCTCCTATAGCCGAACTAGTGTTCTATCAATTTTTTTTTACTGACTAGCACACCTGTAAATGGTGGTAGGGATGTTATTTTGGAATTTGAGGAGGGTTTTCAGTCCAGTTTCCTGAGCATGCCCCAATATTTTTACTCTGATAAAAGGTTAAATTTTTACTTCAGTGGAATCATGTATTAAAAAGTAATATTTGCTGCTGTCCATATAGAAAAATGATCACTGTTAAAGCTGCCTTAAGTTAGGTTTACTGAGTGCAATCTAACAAATCTTGCTCATAGCAACCAAAAGGATTTCTTTCTGCTTTTTCATAAGAAAGGAGGAGTTCAATGTAAGTTAGAATTTGTCTATCACTTTCTTGCTTGCACAAATGACAAACTGAAATGGTTTTAGCAAGGATAGACATTTATTCTGTTGAAACACTGTGTGAGGTGCTTGATACATGAAGGAACAAACCTTAGACATACTTTTATATTTTAATAAAAGTTGCTTTTACTGGATTTTAATTTGTTTATGGCAATCACTTTGCAAAACAAATGGTACTAGAAGGAATAAAAATATATACACCAATCATAGATATATTCTGAAAAATGATAAAACATGCTTCATAGAAACAAAAATAATAATGCTGAAGTGTATCTAATGTTTAAGGTTTTGTGTGTGTGTGAGAGAGAGAGAGAGAGAGAGAGAGAGAGAGAGATCAGTTAAAGAATAAATTGCAACCCGGGATCCTACAATTTTCCAAGCTTCTGTAGTTCTCATGCTTATCAAATAATTTAATTTCTGAAATAAATAACCAGAATTCAGTATTAGCATGTACAGTTAAATAACCATCAGCACAATCCGAGATCACTGCATGGAAGTTAATGCAGAAAGACTACTAAAACTGTGAAGTCAAATCTAATAGAATATCAAGCTGGTTCTATTTGGATTGTAAGCATTTTGGGACAGGGACCATTTATGTTTCTTCCCATTTATTCTGTATAGTGCCAAATGCACTCTTGCTTCTTGAAAATAATTAATAGCCGCTCAATGAATTATTCCATTTTTACATTTTGCTACAGTGAATTGAACAGCTGGGTGATCAATGGCCAGGGAAATTCAAGCAATCAAATGTAGTCTCTCCATTAATCTTGGCGTTCTTAATTACTAGGATCAGCCTCTCATTCCTGAGCTCATTACAGTAAGGGGATACCTATAAATAGTAAGTCAGGTTGACCCATCTCAGCAGTGGCAGTGCCTGTACTGCACTGTAATTTCATTGTATCTTGCAATAAAATGTGCTGTAGGAATTGCCTCAAATCTCAGTCATATCAGTGAGTTGCAGTTTGGGATTCCTTGCATTCTGCAAGCAGTATTAGAATTCAAATGTAGCTGCCTATATGGACTGTTAAAAAGAATGGAAACTGGGATCCACACTGAGAGCTCCCCTGGAATGGATATATCCACAACACATTTTCTGATTAAAGCTAGCCTTTCTCTGTCCTGGGAGAGATTAGATGTATACAAAGCAGCCGCTTGCATTTCTCTCTGTTGCCCTGGGCAAAGCATTTCCCTTCCTCAGTGTCCCAGTCTATAAAATTAGGGATTCTTGCATACCTCACAAAATAGCTTGATTTAAATGTTTAAAAGACTTATGTACATATAAAGAAATATATTTCAAATTATAACTTTTCCTGCAATAGTGTGGTGGGTTTAACAAAACAAATCAACAAACTCCAACAGATTTAGAACTAATTTTTCTTCCAGAAAACAATAGTTCAAAATTAGGGGCTGAAGAAGGGTTGTGGGGGAATAAAGGGGCTTAGGTTAAACCTATCTGATAAATGGCCCATTTGAAAAAAATATTCAGTATAAAGCTATGGCCAGCACTCTACTGCAGGTGGTTTATTTTACATTTCATCTTGTATATGATGTATGTCAGGTTTAACTAGCCCCATGGTAAGGTAACTAATGCCCTGTATCGCTGGTAATCTATTGATTTAGTACTAACCTGACAGCCATAATCCAAAAGGAGCAAAACTAGCATTGACCTCTGAACTGTTCTGTTAAATGCCTGCTATTTAATTTCAGTTCAGAACAGGACAACCTAAATTCACATGTTTATACCTGCTGGAATTTGGCGTACAGTTGTCACCATAGCAGGGACCATTTAGCCTCATGTGGAGACAGATGGTCCACTCAAACAGCCTTTGTAGAAGTGCTCATTTTATCTGTTGGAGGCCAGCCGTTGAATGGGCCTACAGCACCATGTGTCTCTTTACTCATCACGGGTAGTTGAGGCCTTATATGAATACCCTGTAGCTAAGTATTTACACCCCTTTCAGGATTGAGGAAGTGCTGCCAAGGCAAGGCTTTTTCTATGATAATTTGACCTTGTTACAAGATGGGCACCATTTAGTCTGCTAGACCCATGTAGACTGCAAACAGGCTTCTGGCATGTCTTGATCTGTGTAAATTGAATACACCCAGCATAACATTAGATAAAAGAACCCCGTTAGGACAAAATAAACCAGGGATACTATATTGGAAACAATTTGTGTAGACATTTTGTTTTCTTAGGGGATGAAAAAAAAGCTTGTTGCCTGTTGAGAACTTCCCTTGCTCATTCTGCTGCTGCTATTGGATTCCTGGCCATGCAGCAGTGAAAACATCAATTTATGCCTACATTGTCCCACTTTTAACTTCTGTTCTGAGACACTAGATGAGAGCCATAAGGTCAAGGCAAGTCAATCCTTCCTTCAGGGTAAAGGAAGAATGGCCACAGGGTCATTTTCTCAAATCTTTATTTGTTGCTTTCCTATAGTTTGGATTCTTAATATAGTATAGTATTCTTAAAATGGAACAGCATGATTTACATTATTGTAAACAGCCGTTATCCAGTGCCTTTCGGTTTATTACAAAAATTTGTAACTTGCTAGCCCCCCTCTTTTTTTGGACTCTGACTGCAAAGGTATTTATTAACAGGCTGCTTAGCCTTGAACGGTTTTTTAGAGTACTTATTAATTAATGAACTACTTATGCTAAGCAACCTGTTCCACCTTGTATTTAGCTATGACATTCTGAGAACCTTTCCCAGACCTGAAGAAGAATTCTGTGTATCTCAGAAGCTTGTCTCTCTCACCAATAGAAGTTGGTCCAATAAAACACACTACTTCACCCACCTTGTCTCTCTAATATGCTGGGACCAACACAGCTACACATCTCTGTAAATAACATTACTATGGGGGAATTCAGCTAGTTGCTTCAGCTCTAGGCTGTTAATGGTGGGATCCAAAATGCAGAGAGAGTGGTGCTAAACCTTGCAGGTCACAGGTGATATGTGGTGGTGTGCTATGGTCCTGGGTATACTCTGCACGTCCAGGGAATAGCGTTTTACTTTTTCCTATAGTGAATGTTCCTGCAATTGAGAAGAAGCACAAAAGCATACATGCCTAATAGCATGTTTGCACTCAGTGAGGTTCAGTGGAGACATTGGTCAAGAGACGTTAATCTTTGTTAGTTTCTGCTTGTGCTGCTGAGGAGTAATTTGACATAGGTGCCAGAAAAGTGTAGACTATTCAAATTGTTAGTTGCTTTAGTTTGTGCAGTAGGCCTTTTAATAATGTTTTAATGTAATATTTTTCTTTTAGTTACGGAAGCTTAACATCATCATCTTTCTACCTGAGTTGCCTGTAAAATGGACTTCCTTAAAGTGAAACTGAGCCATAAGAAACAATCTTTAATCTATGAATGTGCTAGAGTTTGGAACATGTCCCTTGGTATTAGTTCTTGGGGGTTTTTAAGCGACAAGATGCAATCATACGGCTTTGTTCAGAGCTTTAAATATGCAGTTCCCACCATTTTTTCTTTATCAGGGTTCCTCCCTATCTGGGTTATTTTTATAATACCGGTAGTACCAAAACAGTCTCCATCTCTTGCAATAGTGAATGTTTCCCTCCCCTCTACATCAGATGCCTTAGAGTGCCTGGATATTATAGGTGAGAAGTAACAGCCAATTGTGCTGTTTCAAAGCTCCCTCTAGCATCTCTTTTTGAACTTGATCTACATATATGGAACAGTGAGAATTAAAACTCACGCCTTGCTTATATTTACTTCCATCTTTATGAGTAGTGTAGTTTTAAGTCACTGCACCAAAGTACATATTGTTTGTGATTAGTTATTTAACTTGTAACCTAGCCCTTAGTTAGAAAATGCCATGCAGGTTGTAATGGGCAGAAGTTTCTGTACTTGATAGCTGTGCGTAAAATCGTTAATTCTTACATTGTATGCACTTAATTAACCTAATTCTAATTCTCTTTTACTGATGAAAGAAAGGTGAGAAAAAAGATCAGACCACTTAAGTCTTTGTAGCTGGACTTGCATATTTTAAAAAATATCCAAGCTAAGCCTCTTTTAATTTGCTTATTTTGTGAAACTGCATTTTCTTCATCTGGTGACTCCCTTTTTTCTTTGATCATGTGAGCAAGAATCTTAAAGCTACATTTTCTTTAAGTAAATACTCTGCATTGAGTCCTTTTTTTACTATCTCCTTGTTTTAGAGCATTTCTCTGTTTTGCAGGGAGTATGAAATATTTTTAAAAAATTTGTTTTCATGATTGTACTTGCCTTGTTACTATTTCAGTTATGCAGATTCTTGATGCTGTGGAAATTTGTGCTTGATGACGCCAAGGCAGCTGCACGTTGTTAGCATTGTAGGTTGTCAGATGATCATGTGGGATTCTTGCAGCATGCAACATTCAATAGGATTGAAAAAGGGCTTTTGATGCAAGGCATAGCTTTCTGACTATATTTGTGCCTTTTTAGCTAGCTCATACAGAAAACAGATCTAATTTAAATTTTAAAATGCTGCCTCATTTTTCTTCTGGTTGGTTTCATTTTGGCTTCACTAGAAGATGCATCTGGTACATCCATGATTGAGGAGTTTATTAATGATATTGTCATTCAGTTCACTTACTTTCTTTTCTTTTAGAATCCTAGCTAACCCACAGATGACATGATCACACATTCGTTCAGTCATTCATATAGAACATACACCATGCATGATTTCTTCCTCTTTCTCTCTTCTCTCTGCCTTTTCATACCTTTTAAGTTGCATTGTCATGTTCTCTTTTACCATTAAGCTTTGTCTTCTGTCTTCCCCCCCACCATTGTTTGCTGTTATTTTTTTCCCATGCTTGGTTACTGCAATATTATTTGATTAACTGGCTGTGATGATGATGAACCTGCACACTGGAGGAGCAGCTACTACAGTGGTGATGAAGGGATGTAATAATGGTCGCTATCCTCGGAATTCTCTCTACAGTGACTGCATTATAGAAGAAAAGGCAGTGGTCCTGCAGAAAAAAGACAATGAAGGATTTGGATTTGTGCTCAGAGGGGCAAAAGGTATGTGTTTTTCTGTGTATCTTTGTAAAAAAAAAATATATATATATATATATACACACACACATCTCTATATAAACAGGAATTATTCTTGGTGCACTTGGTTGCTAGACAACCATGTTCACTGTATGCTGTGCTGCTCAGATGGATTTTAGTGGTTTCTGTTTGACCAGTTTGGATTTTATATATGAGACAGCTCTGTACAATCTTCCTTGGGGAAGAAAGTTTAATTTTTATTTCCAGAGCATTTGCAACATTTGTCATGTACCTATGCTGTTATCCATCTAAGACAAACTACAGGCATCTTGCTTCAGATGAAAAAAAAATTCTTACCTTGTATATTTCAAGTGTCATCCTATTAAATTTATATCTATGAATAGCAAATAGAAAAGGCAGGTTAGTGTTTTGCTTAAAATAGGTGTGGACCTTTTGCAAGGTGACATTGATACAGTTTTAGTATGAAAAACATGATCCTTTTTTTATATCTTCAGAAGCTCCATGTATGTTGCATGGCCTGTAGTGTGTTCTGTTTTAAGAACTGCTTTTCTTCATATGTTAAAATATTTTAATCTTTTTCTTAAACTAAAATCTACTTTTTGAGGATTATTAAGAGTTAACCTTACATTTAATGCTCTGCTTTTTAACTTACCTGTCAGTGTCTGTATATTTTGCTCCTTTTATATTTAAAAAATGTATTGATGGTATGTCCCATCTCTTGCTCCCCCTCAGTTTTTCTATGGGTTCTCCCTTGCCCTGCCTGGATTCAACTAAAGGCTTGTCCACATGTGGTCATCAAGGATATTCCACACCCTCATTCTGGGGACACCATTTTATCGTCCCTCACTAAAATTATTAACACCATCTTTTTTTAATAGTTGTAAAGGCATTTCTTCTGTCCTCCTGGTTAAATGCACATGTGTAGGGACCCCCAGAAAAGTCAGTGTCTTTACCAGTTTTTGGAACTGGCATGAGTTGTCTCTGCAGCAAACAGAGGTTACACCCTCAATGTAAGCCCAAGTATTTCTCAGTCTCTCTCACACACGGGGGTCTGAGCACCTCAGGTGAAAGACCTAAAGCCCTTTCTATTCCTAAATTATAAAGGGCTGCTACCAGGCCTTCTGTGCCTTCTCTTACTATAGAAACTGATATCTCTTCTGTTCATGTTTTGAGATGCATAGAAATATAAAGAATAACTTAGTTTGATTTTACATTTTCATTTAATGTTGGCAAGACTTTCCCTTCCAGCTATAGATCATAAACCATATTAGTCAGTTCATTCATAGAATGATGAGCATTTTAACATATACTGCATTTCCAAAAGACTTTGAGATGCACTATCAAAATTGAACTTCTGTTACACGTTTTGATTTCTTCCTGTGGCAATAAAAGGGAATATATTTCTCAGAAATGGAGAACTGTAGCATACCACGTCAAGGGATTTCCTGACTCTAGATTATTTATGATGCAGAGGCCTGGTTTACTCTTAACACCCAGTATGTTTTTGGCTTTACATAAATCATTATTATAAATATTAGTTCTTTCAGTAAAATTTATATTTACAAATATTGTTTTAATTTATTTCTTTTTAATGTGGCATTTATTTTCAAAGCTGATACACCTATTGAAGAATTCACCCCAACTCCAGCCTTTCCTGCTTTGCAGTACCTGGAATCTGTGGATGAAGGGGGAGTAGCATGGCAAGCTGGCTTGAGAACTGGAGACTTCCTGATTGAGGTAGGAAAACATGGAATTTGATTGTGTGTTCTGGTGGGGGAAATACTGTGTTCTATTTTGAAAAACTTACCTTGAAGAACTGTAAATGATGCTTAAGACCAGTAGTTCAGAGGGTGCTGCTACTATGCTTTATAATATTAGCTGTAGGATTTTGGTTTCCTGCAGCAGTTAGGGAAGTAATAACTCAGATATCCAGATGCTTTGGGTGTAACTTCTGGTTTAGTTTAGAAATCTACCATGTGAGAAATTCCTGGTGGCTAATTCGACTTTTGATTTAGGGTAGCTGCATAGACTACTAATTCTATAACTCGAAAACCTTTTGAAGGATCATAAACTTAATTACTATAGCATTTATATAAAGCCTCTTTTTTGCAATCTTTTTCTGTCAAGTAACAGTGGGGAATCAATCAAAGGATTTCAGTAGCATGGAACAAAATATTGGTGACAACATATTCTAAAGGAAAATTAATTTCAAGAAAATAGAGATTTTATTGATGTCTGAATTAATTTTGTACAGAAGGTAAACTGTATCATTTCCTTTAATTGCATCCACATAGAAGCCTCCATGTCAGATTTTATATTTGGTAGATATGGCCAGATAGCTGAGGATTTTTAAATACCATTAGCAAGAAATACTGAGTATTGTTTGACTGATTTATTGCTATAACACAGGTCATGATGGTTTGGAGGATGTTGCCATAATAACTTTTGTTTCAAATAGAACATCACTTGTTTTATGGTCAGCACAGTGATATGTTTCCAGATATGTTTTGCAACATGAATCTACAAACTAAATATAATACTGTTAACACAATATATGCATACGTGTTGGTATTCAGACTTTTCTTCTGATGTTTCATGTTTCTGTGCTGATTTATCTTCTCTTCCTTCCCCTCCCCCTCCCTCAGAGGTGCATTTGTATTCGTTAGAGTTGGAATATAAAATAAATTCCGCAGAGATGAAATGAAAGATACAGGGTTCTAATCTTCCATGAAAAGGCAATTTAAGTTTTTAACTCCCATGGTCATTCAATTAAAATACATACACAAGAACTCCCTTTGTATCAGTGACAGAAGAGAATGAATAGATTTTCAAGGTAAACAACAAATTTACATGCCTCTCTAAGCTTTGAGTACATTTTATATACTGTACATTAACTTGAGGTATGTAACTAATATGATACCTAGCAGGTCATTGACTTATAATTTAAAATGATAAGTATATATCAATTCATGCGCTTAAACATGCTAAGATACTTTAAAAATAGGAATTACTGGTATGATGGGTCTTCAGCTACTTTGTTTTTAAGATTTCGTCATGGGGGTACTCTGCATTTGGAGGATAGCCTGATATATAAGCTGCTTTTTAGAAAATCTGTAGAAGTGTCCGCACAAAATGATCTGTCTTTTTAGTGGTCAATTTCAGTTTACAGGGGCTATTCTCAGGCAGCTTTGATTGATCGATTGATTGTGAACAATGGCTAGCTACCTAAAAGGGAGATAACGGTTGACAAAACTACTTATAAGAGTCGCTTAGGAGGTTCTGAAGAGGTGAAACAACTGTAGCAGAATTAATATTATACAAGAATATAACTTGCTTTCCAGGTTGCAAACAAACTTCATAAGGAGTTAAATCAACAGTTTAGCAAAGCACTTGAAACATGCATTAAAATACTTCCATGAACAGGGAGGGTATAATGAATCAGGGCCCCTTAATCCATACTTCAGTGCAGTAAAGTTGATTTGTAGCTTGTTCTGAAAGAGAGAGTTGTAATGTGTAAACCAAGTCTAGTTGCATGTATAATCTAACCACTTGAGGTGCTACTTAAATTGCAAAACCCACCATAGAACAAGAAGTACTAGTGCAGAAAAATCACAGCTTTACTTTGATCATACAGGTGAAGGATTTTTTCCCAAAGAAAATGCAGTGTGTCCTTCCATTTTATCAACTGTGTGTGTAATGCAAAGTACTTTCCCCATTATATAAACCATACATGAACATATTTACTTTGATGCAAAGAGGATTTAATATATGGCAATTGCGTGCTTTAAAAGCAACAACAAAACCCACCTACAACTTAAACCTAGCTTTATACTCCAGAATGTATTTTACATTATTAGGGATTAGTAACGGTTGAAGTGTACTTCATATTACAATGTGGGATGAATATCATCATAACTGGATGGTATATGGTCTTGCCACTAAATGCTAAGGGATTGATGTCTCCCTAGACTCTGAGGCTTATGGTATTCCCATAAACCATTTTTCAGGGTTGCCATTTTTTTGGCTGAAAATAGTCAGACCAATAAAATCATGAAACACTCTTAATTGCTTGTTGCCTATTTACATTTTTTTGAAAAGCCATATAACAACACTAATTTAGCTCACTCACACACACTGAAAACCTTTTTTTTTTTTTTTGCATCAGACTTAAATTAATAGCCTAAATTTACAGTATAGCACCATGATACTCATTGCCTTTGCATGGAAATTTGTGTGTGTGTGTGTGTGTGTGTGTGTGTAAAAATAAATAAATAAATAAATGCATTCCTCTTTCTTTATTCTTAAATACCATTGCATTTTTGTGACAGAACCTAGTATGAAAAAAATATACACTTTCAATAGTTCCTCTGATACAGCACAAACAAAATTGATGGAAAAGTGCAAGAATGAAAGTGAGAACTTTCAGAGTGAGAATGGGAAACAGCTGGGGTTTTAATATACAAATTAATAAGCATTTGGGCATTCTAGATTTCAGGTAATTCTTGTGAGCATTGACAATCCATCAGATAGGGAATTTGTTTCCCATTTGACTTATACAATTAGAGGAATACTATGTAAGCTGTCCTTTCAATTAATCTTTAGGTTTTGACATCTTTATGCTATATTACACCGTAGTACCTGCCCAAGTGAAAAAATGAGTAAGAATAGAGCAAATTACTAATGCAGGAGGGCACCAAATCATGTCTGGATAGTTTTCCATGACACTTACAGCTAAGCCATAATTCCACAAATAAACCTTCTCAGTGGTCAAGCTGAGTTGATCAGTGTGATAATATGTATGAGCTTGTACATTGATTGATTAAATTCTATAAATGTATTGACTTGAAAAAATTGCTTTTATATACAATATATGTACATAGGGGAGGATTGAAAATAGATGTTTGCAAGAAGAATCAGAACAAGGTACTTCTCTGTTCACCGTCTCCTTGACTTGCTGGATGACCTTTAACTGTACACCTAAACTCTCCCTGCCTTTGTTTCCCCATGTGTAAAATATGGGTGTCACCACATTTGCTTCATAGTGGGGTTTCATGGTTTAATTTTCTTAATGTATAGTGCTTTGAGATCCTTAGATGGAAGATGCTATAGAAACACAAAACATAATATCTAGTTTAATTACACTCATGCTGATGCCATTGGGAAGCTATTCCCTTGCTTCCATGTCTGACTTGTGTAATAATTCTCTTGCTTCTACTGCTGTTAGCAAAATTAACATCAAGAGAGACTAACACAGGAATTTTCCCGTAAAATTAAAACAGCTGTACGGCCATATAAAAATACAATGGAGTGACTAAAATTAATTTCTTATTTTATTGATTTGATACTTGATTCCAAAGGTTGTCAGATACCCTATTTATTTTTATAGGCTTATTTTTGCTACTTGAAACTTTTGGGAAAATGTGTTACAATTGCTCTTTTTGTAACTTTATTTTCTAATAGAAATCGATCCTGTTAATTGTATATTATTAATCTAGGTCTACATTCCTCTCATATTTTTTTAAAAAAATAAACCTCTGAGCTCTTAACTAGGGTATAATTAAAAACTAGTTTAACAATGCATAACTACAGTTACTCTTGCTGGCTTTGCAAAGGCTTTGCATAGAGCCATAGATTCGAAGGCCAGTATGGAACACTGTGGTCATCTAGTCTGACCTCCTGCTTAGCACAGGCCATTACATTTCTCCAAAATAATGTGTGTTTAAATTAGTGCGCGTGTGTCTGTGTGTGTATTTAAAATATATCTAATATTACATCACAATTGTAGTGGTAATGTCATAATGAAACAAAAATATACCTACTATAAAAAGGAAACTTCTTCTGGAGTATTTTACTAATACCATCTTATTTGTTCCTCTTGGTTAAGTCAAGTGTTAAAACTTGCATTACTGACCCTAAAGTAATTGCATGCATTTGCGGGGAGATTGAAATTTTATTATTATCGGAGTACTGATGACTTTTTATAATCTAACTGGAATTCCAGGTATGTGACTAACAATCTAATGTTTTATTGTTACAACAAGAAGAAAGCAAAATTCAAGGTTTGATTGAAAGATTTAAAATAAAATGAATATTTCAGTGGATAGCTATGCAAAAAACAAAACAAAAAATATCTGAGTTGATATATCTGAAAGGAATCCATGTAAGATTTATGGAACACTGGTTTCTAGAGTGAGAGATCTTAATAGGAATCCTTTCTCCTTTTAATAATGATCCACCTAAAACTTAAGTGACACATGAAGAGAAGTTTGTAGCACATTCTTTCCCTTTACTTCATTTCTTAATAGAAGTTTTATTTGGTGTAAATTTGTGTTTAAGTATGGATGAAATGGAAGCAAAACATCTTATTTTATTTTATTTTTATTGTACATGGTTTTATTTAATATTTACTTTAGACCAGAATATCCACTCTTTGAGTCCAAATACACAGAGAAGAAGTAATAAATCATTTTGGACAAACTTTAAAAGCTGTGCAATCAAAGAACTGATTTTAGATTTGCTGGCATAGCAGTAGATGTTCTTTTGTTTCTTTATGGGTACATTTAAGTTTTTGATGGGTAGAAACTGCATATGAAAATAATGTGTTATTAAACTGATTTGACTAGCAAGCTTTTACTCTTGTAACCTAGGGAGTGTAATTCATATCTTCATTTTTTGAAAAGTATAGTGAAGCTTTGTTTTTCGCATCTTTCTTGGAATATCAGATTGTGTAAATTAGGAAAATTAGTAATTATCTGTGTGCATGCATATAGTAGTTTTTGCTGTGTGTACTTTAAAAATCGTTTATTTTGAAATAGCTTTGTTGTTTACAGACCTAATCCTGCAAATTTACTTGTGTGACTAGCTTTCTTTCACGAATACGGTTGAAATTCACCCTTGTGCGGGGGGCCCACACAATGTCATAAATCCCGCCGAATCCTTATTTTGAGAATTTAAAGTGATGGGCAAGCCTTATGCCGTCTCTTTGTACTGAGGGGAAATTCATTTAATGTGTGGGAGGAAGCATACTTGCGGGAGCAAATGTTTGCGGGTTCAGAAGCTATGTTCTTACCCAAAAAACTGCATGACATTTCATTTAGTAGATTTTAAAGCAGTGGGGACCATTACCATCACCTACCCTGACACAGTGCATAATATTAGGATCTGGAATTTCACCTATTTCAAGCCCCTATAACTTCTGGTTGACCTATGGCGTACCTTAAAAAAATCCAACCTTAATTTAAAGACTAGAGCCCGGATCCCCAAAGGGAATTAGGCACTGAACTTTCATTGATTTCAATAGGAGTCAGGAAGCTAAGTGACAGAGAATCCTTCACATCCCTATGTAGGTTGTGTCAAGGGTTAATTACGCTCCCTGTTAAAATTTTGTCTTTCTCTTCTGAATTGATCTGACTGCTGCTTCCAGCCATTGGATCTTGTTATGACTTTATCTGCTAAATTAAATAGCTTTCTACAATCAGAAATCTTCTCCCATGTAGGTAATCATACACCACAATCAAATCACTTCGTCACCTTCTCTAGGGTAAATAGTTTCATTTGTATCTCACTGTGAGGCAGGCTTTCAGACTTCAAATCATTCTTGTAGATCTTGTCTGAACCCTTTCCAGTTTGTCAATATCCTCTTAGGTGTGGAGAACAGAACTGGACATAGTATTCCAGTCACAGTCTCTCTAATGTTGTATTCAGCATTAATAACTTCTATTCCCTAATGCCTTCATTCTGTATTCCACTGTGTATACATCCAAGGATCATGCTTGCTTTCAGAGTCATCACATTGCATTGGAAGATCATGATCAGCTGACTCCCAAGCCTATCAGTAATATTCCTCTTCAAAATACAGTCCATCATTCTGTAAATGTACATTGCATTTTGCTGTATTAAACCATATGGTGTTCAAGTGACCCCAGCTTACCGGTAATCCAGCTCATTCTATTGAACAAACCTGTCCTTATTTCTCTCGCCAACAACTTGTGTGTCATCGGCCAGCTTATAAGATCATCAGGAATGGTCTTATATTTTCTTGCCTATCATTGATAAAGATATTGATTAGCTTTGGCCCAAGGAGAGACCCCTGTGGGGACCATTAAAAACACCCCACTGTTGAAGATACCAGATGTACATTTTTAATCTTATCAAACAGTTTTTAGTCCATGTATGTGCTACATGATTTAGTTTTTTTAATAGTGCTTATTTAATATTCAGAAAGTCATGTGGTATTAAGACAAATGGCTTAGAGAAGTGTAACTATTATGTTAACGCGGTTACCTTTATCAACCAAACTTTCTCCTAAAAAAAACCAAAAAAGTAAAGTTTAACAAGACCTATTTTCCATAAGACTTTGCTGACTGTATTTTTTATGCTGCAGCCTCCAATACTTTGATTGCATCCTGTATCAGTCCTTCTGTGATTTTGCCTGGTGTTACATCAAACTAACTGATAACTACCTGGGACATTCCACTTATACAGTTCAAAAGTTTGGCACAATATTCACTTCTTTCCATTCCTCCAGAACTTCCTCAGTATTTCAAGATTAGTTAGACAATCACCCTGAGTGGCTCACAGAGCTTCTTACTCAACTTTTAAAAAAATTGTTCTTGGGTGCAAGTTGTCTGGCTAAATATGTTTAACTTTAGCAGTTGCTGTTTAACATCCTGCCAAGTTATTGTTGGAATAGGAAGTATTTTATTATGACTTTAAAAAGCGACTACATTATCCAACTTCTTTCCAAAATACAGAAATGTTTATAGAATACTTCTGCCTTTTCTGCATTATTATTGACATTTAGTCCATCTCTAGAGCCTTGCAAATCAATGGATATCAGCTTCATGACTGCAAATATCTGCAGCTGCATATGCGGATATCATTTTTGTGCATTGCAGATTGTATGCGGATATAAATTTTGTCTATGCAGGGCTCTATCCATCACTATCTAGTAATGGGCCTATCCTATTTTTAGTATTGTTTCTGATAGATTTTTTTTTTTAATTCCTTCTTTTTGTCCTTACCTATGCTGGCCATAGATTTTTTTTTTTTTCTTAGATGTTTACATTTTTCTTATCAATTGCCTGTCTTTATTATGGCTAATTTATAGTCATTGCTATCAACTTCCCCCTTTCTCCATTTGATATATATAATTTAAAATTTTTGTTGTTAATTTCATTTCCATGTTTAATCAGGGTACTTTTTTAATGGAAATAACTACGTTTTTGTGATTGTGGAAGTGGGTTGAGTATCATTTTTAAACAACTCCATTATAATTCATGATGTTTTATTTACATGATTCCTTCTAGCCAGTTTTGTTCAACATTTTCAACTTTGGGAAGTGGGCTTTTTTAAAAGCACCAAATGTGCCTATTTGTTTATATAAATATATATTACTGGCCAGGATTATAGATGGTTTACATATAATAAATGTAATTGAGCATAACCTAGGAAATCCCTATTCTTTTAGATTAATGATCAATTGATCTTTAACTGTTTAGAATGAGGTCTAATATAGAATTAGCCCAAGGTTAATGTGTATAATCTCAGCCCTGTATGTGACTGGAGATTACTTTTTATCCTGTTCCACAAAAAAGCCGAAAGAAATGTGTAGCTTTGGATTGGTGAAGTCTTGACATAAAATTGGAGATCATAGGCCTCAGTCTGTTTATCTTTCCATTTTACTGTCAACTTTCTCTGTTGCATCAGTTTTTTAGTGTCTGTAAGGGGGTTGCTATCAGTGGCAGTTATATCGTTTGTGCACTTGAGTCTGCTTTGCTCAGAAAAATGAGAAAATGAAGTTGTGGTCAATAAAGGTGCGTTCACTCCAATTCTGTGCACCATACACAGCTGTGATATTTACAGCATAGATCATTTTCCACATGGAGGGTGCATGTGGGGGCAGCTTCTCTTTAACCCTGTCTGCAAAGAGTGTGCTTCATGAGAGGGCCCCAAAGGAACAGCAGGGCTTCATTGAACAGCCATGTCAAAGCATTCAGTGGCAGCCATCGCAGAGTACACAGGGTGGAAGCATCCTTAATTAACGAGCTCCAGTAAAAGTAAGGCAAATCACGGTGTCCTGTGTGAGATTTTGATTCAGACAAAGAGGTCTGTGGGCTGCAGCTCAAGGCTGTTTTTAAAATCTTGCATTACAGATTCTGATGATTGATTTGTCTTTTTCCTTTTCTATTAAATGGTATAATGAGTTCGTGTGTTCAGAATTCTAACTGCTAGAGTTTTGATGAGTATCTGAAATTTGAGTTCCTTAATCTTTTTGCATTAGTTCTCGCACACTTTCTCTGTTCCTCTCTCTTTTGCCCCAAGTCTATGGGGACATCCCTCCTTCTTTCTCTTATAAAGTTAATCTCTGTTTGCACAGATGTTGTTTGCATACCAACATTCAAATGGCTAGGTAGGCAAAAGAGAAAATAAGAGAATTCTGTTGAATTACTGTTGCCTATTTTACTGTTGCCTACAGAAACTTCTTTAGTATTGCCTTAACTTGAGTTCTGCTCAATACTAAGAAATAGTAAGTGTGTAAGCCAGAAAAAATGAACAATTGTAAAGCAAAAGGTTAATATTGTCTTGTGTTAAGTTTCTGGGTTGTCATTGCTTGTCTTTTGTTCCACTAAAAAACTCAAAGCTGACAGGTTAATGTCTACCCTAAAAGAAAACCTTGCAGTAAGTTCTGTCATAGGCAGCAAAATTGGCATTCTTTTATATGAAGTGATTTCCTCTATTTCTATATTAAGAAAAAATCCCAGTGCATATTGTAGAGCATTCTGGGTTCTATCCCTGGACAGCGTAGCTCACCAGGGCAAGCGAACCTACTGTATTGTAATTCTTACCTAAACTGGTAAATTAGAGTAACTTTTAGGAAGTTATAAAATTTTCTAAAAGAGGATATGTCCTATTATGGTTTTGAGACTTATCTGAATGGAAAGTACATTGGATTTATAGAGTAATCTTGTACTGAAAGGTTAGAAAGAACCTCTCTGTATGTAGTATCTCATAGCAATAGTTTAATTTCCCAAACATCTAGATCAGACACTGTCTCATGGGTTTGGGGTCAAAGAAAATGGAAATATGTTTTGGTTTGACCAGCAGTTGGAGGTTTTAGGCAATCCCTGTTTTCCAGTCAGTCACATAATTCTCTCTGACTCTGGTGACTGACTTCGTGAGTGCAACATTCTTGATACTTTTTAGACTAAAAATTTCTACACACCCCCTTGGTCACAGGCAATAAGAAAATTCATGTGAAAAATTGGGATTATACCTCTCTTGCCTTTAAATATGTAAGAGTTGGTGTCCACCAGGTATCAGTGTGGCGCTAGGAATAAAATAGGCGTGACTATGCTTCCGAAAGGCAAATTGTGTTCCTACAAACCTGAACAGACTCAGACCAAGCTGAGCATTTTTGCAGTTAATGAAACGTGTTTTGCCTTCTTCCCTGACAAACCTGACTCCTCTGAGCTCATTGAACATTATGTGGTGGTAGAAGTTCCATGAAACCCAATACTGAAACTACAGCTTCATCACAGTCCACTGGCTTTGTGAGGAAACCTTGCAGGAAAATCGCACCTGATTAAGACCCTTCTCTTAAGAGAACTGCAAAGAAAGTGATACTGCAGGCAGTGATACTATTCCACATTGCATGTCTAGATTTACCAGTATGAACATCTCTCATTCTCAGCAAAATACCCACATATTAACATGATAGATGAGAAAGCTACTCAGGCCACTGACAGCTCACTAACTGTGACCCTAAAGATCAGTAACTAGTTTTACTGGATCCTAAAAATACATTATAAAAGAACTAACTTCCTCACGACAGATGCAAATAGATAGACAAAAAAGGACTTTACTTCCCACAAGTCCTCAGTTATTCAAACCTAAGCAAATAACTGGCTTAAAAATACAACTGAAAGGCAGACAAAGTCATTTTGCTGTTGTCAGGCATGCAAAACCACTGCCCAGAATGACATCTGAGCAACAGTGTGCTTCCGAATAGATGATTGCTAAAAGTTGCTGTCACAGGTTGAGGGCAAGTGCACTTGTATTCCACCTCCGTGGTCCACCAAGGGCACCCACTTTAAGCTTCTGGCTCCCAGTCATCACTTCTCTTGGGTGAAGACCTGTGTCTTACTCCCTTGGGACCAGGGTTTTTCAACTGTATTGTATCTTCAATACAAATGCATAGAGCACTGTACGGATGCAACTTTTGTATCTGCATCGAATCCGCGATCCGCAAAAATGGTCCGTGGATATCCACAGATTTGCAGGGTTCTACAAATGCAGGCAGAATTGTGGTGGGCAGTTGCAGGAGCACCATAATTTTTTGAGGTTTTTTTACGTTTGAGTTCAGTATTGTGGACAAAATACTCCTTTATTTTCATTACAGATTCCTTTGCATTTAATTTCTCATGTGTTCCCAAAATTAAATAAATTCACAGGAAAAGGTCCTTTGCCCACTCCTTTCCATGCTACTCTGGGTAAGGGATTCAGAATCAATGGCAAACTTGGGTGCAATCTTTCTTCTCTCCTACTTTGACCATTTCAATCTGAATTGGGGCATTTATGTGGCATTCATATGTTAGCAGGGGGATCTTGCTTCCACACTAGATCATGAAGTGCTTAAAAACTGACACCGCAGCAGAGAACCTAATTTTTGTTTTTGTTTTTTAAATCACACATGAAAAGCTTCTTCCGTATCCTCCTAGCTTTAAAGACATAATTCCAGTACTGGATTGCCTGATCCAAGATAGTTTTAAAGAAAATATCTGGCGTAGTCATGATAAATTAACATTCTTGGTGGAACCAGATTTATGAGGTGCCCATGGTGGAAAAACTTTTTCACAGGACATTGCAAATGCTATTCATCTTTCTCAATGAATAACCCTTGCATTTTTATAAATGTCCAAAACTTTTTTCCTCTGAATGTGGGATTCTCCTTTTTTATTTCCAGAACCTCAGATGTATGACTCAAATCAGGAATATTCTGCAAAATAAACAAAAGGTCCTGAGTTTAGAAACCAGGCTACTGTCTGTAAAGTTTTTACTTACGACTGTTTAGTAACACCAAAGATTATTGTAAATGAAAGAGATTACAGAAGAAACAATGTTTGTCTCCTTTTCAATTTTGTGTTTTTTGGCAGCAATTCGTGATGTCAGCTGCTATGTTGTCCCTATATAGACAGTTTCTACTTTTTGCCTGTTACATTCTCATTACAGTCTCATGGCTGTGTCTTTCTTTTTCTGTCCTTGAGATAATTGGAACTCCTGGACAGCCTTTATGACATGTGGCAGGTTCCTTTTTTCTCTTGGTGTTGGAGGTGACTTGGAACTCAAGGTCTCTAAAGGGCTGACTAGCCTGTGCACTGGAATCTTTCTGGCAAAGAGTTGTGATGGACGGTAAAAGATTGGTTCTTGAAGAAGTCCATCAGACAAATGCTTAACAGGAAAAGATCAGGCAGCTAAATGCATCTTTCTTTGCTGATGCAGGAATACATATAACTCTCTTTTTTGGTGGCTAGATCTGCAGACTCAAATGTGGTAGCCCACAGACACCTGTAGTTGGAGCTATGGAAAGTTGATGTGCTTCTGCACACACAGTATTACTCAGAGCAGCCCGTATCAGAAAGTGTCCGTTCCTAATCCAGTATCACAGCCGTTCAGCCGGTTGCTGAAACAAGGAACTCTCAGTCAAAGAAGTATGACAATTCTAGATAGAATAAGTCACTGTATAAGAAAATTTTTAACAAGCTGGAGCATGCATCTGGGATATCGCTTGGATCATGGAAAGTAGCTGGCATCAGAGTGCTCAAATATATGTATTTCCTAGAGCTGCAAGCAGTGAGACTAGTGCTGATTCATATCAGACACCACATAGCTAATCCTCATGTATTATTGGTTTCCATTAACATCTTGAGTATATGTCAAGATACGGGTGGAGTTCAAGCTCTGTTTTGCCCCCCAGAATCATAAATTTATAAAGGGCCTAATATTTGAAGTTCTGGAATAGCATCCTAGAGATTAATTATCTGTTGTCCTTATTATATACCCATGTCGTAAGGTTCTTTTAAAGAAATTGTGTATCATAAGATTCTGTAAGATCACAGGAAGTTTTTTAATGAATACATAGGAATATAATACCCAACTTCTTCATAATATTGTGTTACAGTCTGTACTATTGTTGGCAAAAGTGAGGCCTCACGCATAATCTTTTCTTCAGTTAACTTATTCTGATATGTTCTGCTCTTCTAATAAAGTAAATTTTTTAGTCAGGACTTAAACCTACACTCATCTTCCTTATTTCAGTAATGGTTGTGCCAGGACACAATCACAACTGTGGTGACTGAGAGGACATTTAGTTTGAACTAAAATGTGTATCATTATGACTTATTTTAATTACTGGATGCAAGAAAAGTTCCTTTTTATATGACCCCAAGCATTCATTGCAAGTATTTCTGAAAGTTTATGATCAGAGTTCTAAATATCATTTTTGGATTTCTCTCTCTCTCACACACACTCACACAATCAGTCATGAAAACCAACTGAGTAATGGGTATGAGCAATGTCCCAGAAATACCAGTTAAATGTCCTTAAATACAAAGTTAAACTCTGTCTCTGAGTGGGTATTAAGTCCCATAAACCCCTATTAATTGAGAACTGTCTCAGATACTTTAATGTGTTACAAAATGCTCACTCTGCTAGCTGAGGTTGGGCTTTGAGACTGGAAGCCATGTAGCATCTTTGTTCAGGGGTGAGCAGCAGTATTAACCCAGAAGCATTGTTCCTTTTGCCACCTTCCTCCCACCCCCCCCAACCCTTGCTGAGTTACTGTCCCCCCCCCTTTTCCTGCTTTTTCCTCATGGTGTGGGGAGTGGATGACTCATGGCATGTCTGGGTACTTGGCCTTCTCTCACCCACCACTGCTGCCACTAGGCAGTGGAAGTGATGCAGGTATATGTTGTAGACTTCTGTTTTTAGGAGGGGTGAAAGGAAAGTATTGGAGATTTCCTGGTCATGGGGAGCCATTGTAGGCTCCCTATTTCAGCCCCATTCTTCCCATCCTTATATTAGGTATCCTGAACACCCTGCGATGACAGGAATGGCCAATCACCAATTATAGGTCTGGAAAGGCTTTTTCTCAATGGCAAAATTGGCGAGCTGCGGTGTGGGACCACTTCATCCAAGCGGTCTAGTTGTGGGTAGGGTTGGGTTATTAGTTAAATTACAGTTGTTGCAACTTTAGGTTCCAGTATGTCTTGCAGATTTAGAAAGGTTCATTTGAGTTCTAAATCCCAGTGGACTGTTCTGGCACTTGTCCAGGGCACTCGTGTGGCATGGTAGGGGGTATACCTCAATGTTTGGCCCAGCTTGTGACTCCTGTACCTTTGATGAGGAGAGGGGAGCTCAGAACTATGGCATCTTGACAGGCTTCTTTAGCAGGTCTTAATGCTTCACTGGCTTCACCCTCACCCTCTGGTTATAGTACAACAGAGGCCATTGGTACCCATTTGAGAGCTGCACTGGAATAGCCTGGCCTGAGTACTTTGGGGTAATTTACTCCAGTTAAGTATTTGTTACATAAAGTTGCAGCCTCCACAGTTCGCTATAATGTGATGTGCATGTCTTATTGTTTCCATGTCCACATCCGTTAAAGTCAACACCTTTTAATATAATGAATCAGGCTATCACTTATATGCATTTACCATTCACCCTCTTTTTGTGGGGCTGGTGTGTCCCTCCCGCTTTGGGGACGGGAGGGGGCATTATGGTCCTGGGCCTGAGTGCAATTGTCTACCCTGTGCCTCAGGGCGGTACAGCCTAGTGGCTAAAGTCAACAGATAGGCCCTGTCTTACAGGGCTGTGGGACCTAGTGGCTGGAAACAAGACTATGTGGTGGGAATAGGCCACCACCCAGAGATGGGTGGTGGCCAGGGTAGGGAGACCTGGGCCCTCCCTGCTCCGCTGGGTCCTAAGCCAGAGCCCTGGTAGCAGTGAATGGATCACTATTAGGTCAGTGGGGATCCAGCCGAAACACACCACCTAATTTCCCGGTTCCACAACTGGATCAATATCTGTTTCCCCTGGGTTACTTCCTACGCTGTCCTCCACTATCTGTAGCTCTCCTGGCCTCTGTTTGTTGGCTTGTGGCGCTCCCGGCAACTCTGTTCCTTCTGGGGCTTCCATGGGCATCTGAGCGTCTGTGGTCTGGGGCTTTGGCAGCTCCTGGGAGGGAGCCTGCAAGGTGCGTCCTCTCTCTTTGGCCATCTGCCCTGGCTGAGTTGGGCTGCTCTTCTTTGTACTCAGGCTCCAGTTGGAGCACGCACAGCAGAATCAATGGGGCAATGGCCTCTTCTACCTACAGAGTGGGATTAACCCCTGCTGAACCAGTGCGGGGTTGATACACTCCATCACACCTCCAAAAATGTCAAATCTAAAATTAAAGATCTTCTATAAACTGGTAAATACTAGGAAATTCAAATTCAGCTGAAACACTGTCCTTAAACTAGCACGTTCATAGATACACATACTATCTTCCTTAAAACAGGCACAGGTGGATTATGCATGAATTGCCTCCTTAAACCCTCTTTTTTCCATGACATGGTCAATTAAAGCTTTTCTCTGGAAGTTATTTTCATTTATTTAATCTTCTTTTCTTGTTTGGCCCAAATGTTAGGTCTGGAGTCTCTGGTTAGGACTTTCAAAACCTGTCTAGGAGGGCTAGATGCATTTTCCGTTAATTTTGATCTTCTTTATGACTAATGAAAGCTCTCTAAACTCATCTAGACGGCACTGAAAATCTCAACCTAAAGCACTTTATCTATCCATCGAAGTTCTATAACATAAGCTGCAATGATGTAAGCTTCCCACACATCATCTTGCCAATGTGCCTAAACTCTGTTTGGAAAGAGCCACCCTGGGCAAAAAGTAATTCAGTGTTTGTGTACGTTAATAAAAAGTGCTATTAGGTATTATTATCAGTAGATCTCATAGTGCTTTATAAAGGAGAAGTACCATTTTACAGATGTGAAAGCTGAGGCACAGAGGTGACGTGACTTGCCCAAGGTCACCAGCACACTAGTGGCAGAGCCAAGAATAGAATCCACATCTCCTGTGTCCCCATCCAGTGCTCTGTCCACTAGGCCACATTATCTTCAGTTTTTGTAGTTTATTTTTCTACTGAGCAAGGGTGCTGATTAGTGCCAATTGTGCTGATTTTTTTTAGATGCAGACATATGTCGTCTGGAAATAGATTGAGGTTATCAGTTTATTTCATATAGGCTATTGTATGGTACTGGTCACTACTGATCTTGGCTAGATTTGAACCAATGACTTATCCGTAAGTGTTTCATGTCTCATGAATAATTCTCCTAAGTCTTTCAGGCTGTATGAATTATGTGTGTTTAATACCAGGGAATATGAAATGTATGAAATGTATAGATTATATGTGACAACTGGCCCAATATATTTTTGTAAACAGGAATAGTATTTTTTTTAAATTGCTCTTTTCTCTGCAGTCAATAATTGATGAGCAAAATTGCATGTTAATTTGCATGGTGATCCTGTCTATAATTTAACCGCTAAATAAATTACTACTTATAATTTAGCTTGCCATCTAGGTGGTTAAAGAGAAGAAAAATATTTATATTTTGGCTGTGGTTAAATCAGCTTCAGTTTCTAACTTTAATGACTGTGTCAACAGACTATACTAATCCTACTTTAAATTATTCTTTAAGAATTTATTATGAGGATAGTTAAACAGTGGAGGATGAAAGTCTCTTAGATTCTGCAGTAATTGATCTGAATTCAAATCAGGTACAAACAAAATGGTCACAATGCTCTTATGGGCAATTTTCAGTAAAGAGAATGTAGTACAGTTCAGCACAATTGCTGGCTGTTATACAAAATAGCTTGAGATCAATGTTTGGATGGCTGTATATGGCAAATTTATGTATTGTTCCCTCTTAAATATAGTTGACCTTCAGATTGTCAGGATGATGCAAATCCATCCATTTGGAGAGCTCAATTAATATACAACAAATGAAATACCTAAAAATAGGGACAATCGTCTTATACAAGAAGATATCAAAATTAAAGTGGCCATCTAATTGTAAACTAGATTAAACCAATTATCACGCTGCAATAAAAAGTGCCTCAAACATTTAAAAAAAAAAGAGAGAGAGGAGGGAGGGGGGAGAATTACCAGAAAAAAACCATGGCAAGTAGGAGGGCAGATTAATTTTCAATTTGCAGAATATTAGCCCATGTTAATATGATCCCATTCTCCCCCGAATTTGATTTGTCATTTTCATTTTGTGCAAAGATGGTCTTAAAAACTACTCTTAAATTGGCATTCAGGAGGTCCTGATGAATGCTTCTGGTTTTACTACATGTTGTTTTAACAGTACCTTTATTTTAAATGCTTAATAATATTTATCTTAAATTAGTGGCTTGTTTTTATCTGAATCAGAGCTTTGCATCCTGGTCAAGGCCGTGCAAAGGGGAGTTCAAATGATTCCAATGGAAACATACCCAGAACTGTCAGAAGCCCATAAAGGGACCTGTTTACCATTTTTTTTTTAACGTCCCTCTTTTCTTCCATCTTGGAGCCCTAGCCTTTTCTGTAATTGCTGCCTTCGTTCAACCTTGGTTGACTTCATCCACATTCCTGAGCTCTGTCTTATTAGTTTCACCTGATATAACTCTGATTTGTCACAGAGATATTATGAGTTTTAAGTTCATTTCTCTGAGTTTCACAGAAATATTAACTAGATCTTTTACTTGCTACTTCAGTCATTCCAAACCTAGCATTTCATTCATGAAGAGCTTGATGGGTGAATTCTTAGTCAATGGGTGATTTCCACCATGAATACCAACAAACACAAGAATAGTGCTCAAAAGAGCAAGCTGCAGCAGCCTGTGGAAAAGAAGAAATGTGTGAGTGGTTTACAAAATTTCTTGAAACATGCAAAGTTCAGCCATCTTTCTGGTGAACAAGCCATTGATGGTTCTACTATTTGCAAATAGGAAGGGATGCAAATATTAAAATTGCAGCACTTTATCAAAACTCCTAATGGGGAATTATGCCAGTAATCTTGATTGATGTACAAGTCAACTTTTGCCTCCTTATTCTGTTTCTCTTGTTTATTTTTCCAAATTCCTCATCTTCCTTTGTAAAACTGGGTTCACAAACTTTTTGCACTTTAATGAGTGAATATGCTAATATGAACATTTGAAGGAACACATGGAGTCAATTGCTAGAACTATTGAAGAATAGTTGGAAATGGGTTGCACATCTAACAAAGGTATGCAGACCTGCTATCAGATGCAGAAGATCATGTGGCACAATATTTTGTGTCAGCTTTTAAATATTTTGCTGTAGTTAGTTAAGAAGTGTTTAGTTTTGATAAAGTTCACATGAGAAACTAGACAATTCTCATAATGGTAATGGATATATTTGAATTGCTTGCTATGATAGTGTGCTGTGAGATCATGTGGAAGCTATTAAGGCTGGTACCATAAAGGTGATATATTTATTAAACCAAATTGAAAATAAATTTATCAATAGGATTGCAAGAAAAGCAAGGTAGACTTTTTTTTTTTTGACAAGGTTAGGAAGGTAAATGCTTTTCTCTTTTATGTTTGATTTCACTCCACACAACCCCTGAAACATTTGTTTTGTTCAGGAGAGAAGGTATGTTGATGTTCTTTGAGTGATGGCCCCTGTATGTATTCCAAATGTGGGTGCACATGCGTGCCATGCGTCAACACTAGGAGTTTTTCAGCAGCAGTGTCTGTTGACCCACACAGTTGACTTACGTCGCCCATGCTGCATGTGAGGTTATAAGAGGCTCTGCAGGGCAACGTGCACTTACTTCCCCTCTTACTGCATGGTTGGAGTCAGAACCCTCTCCTCATGTTCGTATATTCTATGAGAACAACAGTCTATTGTAGATAGTTCTTCTTATGATTTCTGTAAATAAGTTAGTTACTTAGTGTATATAGTAGATCCGTACGGGACCTCCCCTGACTCCTTCAGAGGATTATGCCCTCCGTCCTGGGGTTCAAGAACTGCTCTTCATGCCCTTGCTTGTTCTTTGTGAGCAACGAGCACATGCATTGTCGTTACCATCTGGGCGAGATGCACTTTGTCACCCACTGGGATATCTGCAAGTTCTTCCAATCCTGGACCTGCAACACTCAACTTCTGTGCCTCCGCAAGTTCCTCACATCGGAGGTGCTCTAGCCTCATGTGGAGTCTGACTCTGGGCCATCAGTGTCGACAGTACATTGCCCCTCACCAGCAATGAGAGCGCTCTGGCCTCGTTTTCATGCCCAGATCCATCAGCACTGCTGAGATGGGAGAAGGCACATAAGGAAAGCTGCAAGCACTCTCTCAAACACCATAGCAGGTCCCTGTCATGGACTGCTCTGACACATCACATCTGTCCCAGAGCCAGGCTCGGTTGGGTGAGATGTCATATGATGACCCTCCAGGGTTACCCCCTAAGGCAGGGGGACAAGGTGAAGCAGCAGCAAGAATTGTCGGTTCTTGCAATGACCAAGAGTCATGATATCGCACTGCTGTGCACTCCTTATCTGCAGCAAGATTCTCCAGTCTCTGATCCGTGTACCTCTTCTCAGTTCAGCAGATAACGGGATGTGCCCTGGACATTGAGCTGGACAGATCCACTGTTCCCCACCTCCCATCTTGAACTGCTGTACCCACCCTTGCCACTTCTCTGTGTCACACAGCCACCTACACTGGGGATGAGCTGCTTCTCCTCAGCCACGGCCCATCTGCACCAGGTGTGATACTGCCCACGCTGACGGCTTGGCCACTTCCAGGGATTTCTTCAGACTTGGAGAGCTTCTCAGTGGAAGAGCTGTCATTCTTCACGTTCTCCCAGCATAGTATGGACTCCCAGGTGCTCCCATCTTTTCCAATCCACTGTGCCCCAAGCCCACCTGGGTGGTATCCATATCTGTGGGGCCCAAGTACCATCAAGACCCATCCTCATGGCACCACTGGCCCACATGGAACCCTTAGAGCTGACTGTTCCCACCATAGCAGCCCACTTCAGCTCTACTGAAAATTCCCCTGCTTCTGTGTGGGCAACAACCACTATCAATTCAGGTCAATCCACGGCCCCCAGGTCTTCACCAAAGTCTTTGCAGTCATAGCAATGAATACTTGGATGGGTAAACATGCACCTTCCAGGTAGTGATGCCATGCCTCAAAGGCAGCCTTGATGGCTAACAGCTTTTTGTCATAGAGTTCATAATTCTGTTCCATGGGAGTTAGCTTTCTAGAATAAAATGCATATGGATGAGAATGTTTGGTTACCCCTGCAGTTGTGACAGTACCTTTCCAGTAGCATAATTGGAAGCATCTGCCTCAACAGCGAGGGGCTTAGATAGGTCTGGGTGCCTCAACATAGGTGATGAGGAGAAGGCTCCCTTTAGTTGCTCAAATGACCGTTGGGCCTCCGGCATTCAGATAAAGATGGAATTCTTATGGAGGAGTTGGATAATTGGGGCGACTATTCAGGAGACTGTCCTGATAAACCTCCAATAAAAATTCACCAATCTCAGGATGCACTGAATGTCATGGATCAACTTTGGTGAGGCCCAGTTCACAGTGGTGTAAAGTTTCTGAGTATCCATATTGATCCCATCAGGCGAGATGACATAATCCAGGAAATTGACAGTGGTGCATTTGAAATCAGGTTTTTCTGGTTTGGCATACAAGCCATTTTTCCTGTGGTGTTCCAGCATGTTTTGGATGTGCTGATCGTGCAAAGTCTGATGCTCTGAAAAGATGTGGATGTTGTCTAAGTAGCTCACAATGAACATATCTAGGACATCTTCAAAAATGTCGTTCATGGAATATTGGAATGTCGCCAGGGCATTGGAGAGGCCAAAGGCATAACTAGGTTCTCATGGTGGCCAAACCTGGTATGGAAGGATGTCTTTCACTCATTGCCCTCCTGGATGCAGACCTAATTGTACACACTGTGCAAGTTGAGCTTGGTAAAGATCTTAGCCATGCCAACCTATTCTAGAAGCTCATTAATCAACAGGAGAGGGTATTTGTTCTGATGGTAATATTACTGAGGGCCTGATAATCAACACAGAGGTGCAGTGTTCTGTCCTTTTTAACTAACAGGATGGGTGCTCCAGTGGGGTGGATGGAGGACTCCAATTTGGAGTGCTGGAGGAAGTTTTTACCGAGATTCTCACCCAAGTAATTTGAGGATTCTTGGGTTCTGATCATGATAAATACATACAAAGGGTATTTTTGCTCTGACTGGAGGCCTATAGGGCAGATGTAGGGTTGATGGGGTAGGACATCTGCGTGTTTTTTTTATCAAACACGTCCACAAGGTCTCTAGTCAGTTACAATCAAGAAACACATCTCTCCTGATGCTGATAGAATACCAAGCAGGGAAGATGCTTTTCCAGGGGCCAGTTTAATTTCCCCCCACCCCCACGGGACCTTATTAGGTACTGCAGCTGGCAAAACCAGGAGTCTAATCATACTTCCCATGTACCCAAGAAATGCTTGGGCAGTAGCGGGAAGAGCTAGGAAAGCCCAAGATGATACAAAAGTGCAGCTAAAAAGATCAGTCTGAACTGCATAACCTCCTGAGTGTCCCAGATCTCAATGTGGAGAGGTGCTGTCTTATAGGCCCAGGGGACAGTATACTGTATCAGTAGTTTCCACCTGCTCTTGGACAAACTTCCTTGGGATGGGCAAGTGGCTGGCATGGGCAAAGGCCAAATCTGTAAAGATGCTGGATGCCCTGGAGTTGATCAATGCTAATGGTCAACAGCTTACTTTGTGTGGTTGCTAGGGCCTGGAGATGGAAGGGAATCTGCACATACGGTTGGCTGGCAGGGCTCTCCACCAGTGCAGAGACACATATGGGCAGCAGGGGAATCTGTTTTGGGAACTTGCTCTTCAGGTTATGTCCAACTGTAATCCCTCTACTATACTGGATAGGGTGGTTTCCGGGTATCATAGTGGGTCTGGGTTTATGGACACACTTTAAGATGAAGTAGCCATCTTTTTGCAGTAGAGGCAAAAGACATTTCAGCACCACTATTCCTTCTCTTGGTCAGTGAATCACCTCTTGGTGATATTGACCCGCATGGGCTCTGGTCCAGAAATGGGCAAAGGGAATGGGAGGGGGGGCCTGATACTAGGCTGGTGATGGCTGGAAGCCTGTTTCTTTTCCAGGCAACAACTGAGCAGCCAGTTGGCAATGCTTGTGCAGCGCTCAGTGTAGGATGGTAATTAAACAGGGGGATTGACCCAAGCCAGCTTATCCTTTATGGTGTTGGTCAGTCCCTGACAAAAATGGTACATCTAGGCTGCCGTGTTCCAGGCTGTACCGGCAGGCATGCACCAGAAGCAGACTTTGTAGGCAGAGACAGGTCATGGACCTGGTTTGAGGAACTGCAGGGCTGCTTTAGTGGCATGGGCTTGGTTGCGATCATCAAATATTAATGGGTAGGAGTGAATGAAATCCTCAAAGTGCCCAGGCATCGGGTTGGCCCATTCCAGGAGGAGCGATACACAGTCTAGAGGTTCTCCAGACAATAGACTGACAACCAGTCCCATCTTCACCTGATTGTTTGGCTGCAAGGATGTCTACATCAGGAACAGCAAGCAGCACTGGCTGATAAACCCTTGAAACTTGTGGCAGTTGCCATTGAACCACTCTGGCAGGGGAATTTTCAGACCACACTTCAGGGCTGCTACTAGGAGAAGGCCCAAGGCTCCTGGAAGGGTCTGGACCCATGCCCAGGGGAGACATTCTCAAACTGCCACTGGGCAACCTCATTCTGGAGTAGGGATGCTATCTCCGGTGGCACAGCACCAGGTTCTCTAGCCAGGCCCTGGATTCTGATGTGGAAGCGTGTGCAAACTGTCAGGCACTGGGCTATAGGTGGTGGTTAAAGCAGAGGTTCCTAGGGTTCAAGCTGGGTGTAGAGTCAGGACTAGGCTAAGATCAGTGCTGAAACTAGATTCTGGTGACAGACTGTGGGTCAAAGGCGTTAGAGTTTCTAGACAAGCCAAATTAGGATCGTAGTTGGCGTCTGGATGCAGGCCAAAGGTCAGTGTTGGGTTGGAATCAGTCCAAGGTCTGGGGATCAAGATGTGGGTGCATATCAGGAATAGGGCTGGGGCAGAATTGAGGGAGTCTGTAACACTGGAAGGCAGCAGCAGGGTTCCTAACCGAGGACTGCTGTTGCACAGACTAACTTGCAGCTCTGGAAGTGAAGGTGCAATATCTGTGCCTTAGGGTCATCTGACCTGGGGCCTACCCTGGGGTAGGCTGCTGCAACATGCCAGAAGTTGCTGTAGGCTCTGCTTGGGAGATGAATCAGTGCAATTGAGTGAGCAGCCCTGATCTAGCTGTAGATCCATTTAGTTCCTCTGCTGCTTTTTAATATGCATGCGTTTAATTCAAACGTGGGTAAAAAAATACTGGAGTAATACCTTGTAATTAATTAATTAATGCCTAGTATTAATGTGAGAAGTACATCTTTGGCATTAGTTTAAAGCATATTACATTGTGGTTCTCAGCTGTGGAAAGCAGTTGTATCACCTAAGGAGACGAAAATCTCAGCTGTACCATAATGATGCTCACTTGCCTTCTATTCAGTTGTGCATGCACTAACATTTAACACAACCGGTAAAATTCCATTGTAGATGTATGTGTCCCTTAGTGTAGGAGGGAAACCATGGAGACTTACCAGAGGGGATCAGCAAGGTAGATAAGAGGGCCTCGCAAAAGCTATTCTCAAAGTGTGCTCAAGTGTGACCTATCAACCACATGAAGGTTTTTCATGGAGAGCTTTATTGTCACCTAGTACTGGCTGCTGCTTCTCTGCCACTGCTTCTACACGTGTGGAAGCAGATTTTTTTGTTGAGGAGTTAGTACAACCTGAAGAGCAAGTGGGTATAAGAGTCCAAAGCCACTAGCAGGAAAAAACTCATGAGCCACCAACCAGGAACTCCCTGAGAGGATAGGAGAACTTGGGAAATGAAATAAATCAATGCTGTTTTCTGTGTTTATATACAAATTGCACTCAGTAAGGAGCCAGAGAGAGGGATAGTGTGGGATTGGTTCATGGGGCTGGCAGAGAGAGCAGGGGAAAGAGTATCAATTGCAGTCTTACATTCCCGCTAAGGTGCTCATGGAAGACAGAGATTTCAGAGGACTAGAAAAGATTTTGCCCATCAATGAGATGGGAAATAAAGACAACCCACGGTTTTATAGCACAGTCAGCTTAACTTGAGTACCTTGAAAGATAATGGAAAATAAATAGGCATCAGTTTGTAAACACCCAGAAGATAATAAGGTGATAAGTAACAGTCAGCAAGGATTTGTTAACAAGAAATCATGTCAAACCAACCTGATAACTTTATTTGACAAGATAACAAGTCTTGTGGATGGGGGGGCAGGGACATGGTAGATGTGGTATATCTTGATTTTAGTAAGGTTTTTAATACTGTCTCACATGACCTTCTCATAAGCAAACTAGGGAAATACAACTTAGATGGCACTACTATAAGGAGGATGCATAACTGGCTGGAAAACTGTTCCCAGAGAGTAGTTGTTCATGGTTCACAGTCAAGCTGGAAGGACGTATTGAATGGCGTTCCGCAGGGGTCAGTTCTGGGTCCGGTCCTGTTCAATACCTTCATCAATGATTTAGATAATGGCATTAGAGTACACTTATAAAGTCTGCAGACAATATCAAGCTGGAAGTGGTTGCAAGTGGTTTGGAGGATAGGATTAAAATTCAAAATGGCTTGAAGTAAATAGGATGAAATTCAATAAGCACAAATGCAAAGTACTCCACTTAGGAAGGAACAATCAGTTGCACGCACACAAAATAGGAAGTGACTCTCTAGGAAAGAGTACTGCAGTGAAGGATCTGGATGTATTACTGGATCATAAGCTAAATATGAGTCAAGAGTGTAACACTGTTGCAAAAAAAGCAAACATTCTGGGATGTATTAGCAGGATTGTTGTAAGCAAGACCTGAAAAGTAATTCTTCTGTTCTACTCTGCACTGATTAGGCCTCAACTGGAGTAATGTGTCAAGTTCTGGGCACCACATTTCAGGAAAGATGTGGACAAATTGGAGAAGGTCCAGAGAAGAGCAACAAAAATGATTAAAGGTCTAGAAAACATGATCTAAAAGGGAAGATTAAAACCATTGGGTTTGTTTCATCTGGAGAAAAGAAGATGGGGGGGACATCAGTTTTCAAGTACATAAAAGGTTGTTACAAGGAGAAGGGAGAAAAATTGTTCTCCTTAACCTCTGAGAATAGGACAAGAAACAGTGGGCTTATATTGCAGCAATGGTGGGTTAGGTTGGACATTAGGAAAAATCTTCCAAACTGTCAGAGTAGTTAAGGACTGGAATAAATTGCCAAGGGAGATTGTGGAATCTCCATCATTGTCTAACCTGCTCTTAAAAATCTGCAAACACCTGTCAGGGATGGTTTAGATAATGCTTGGTCCTGCCATAAGTGCATGGGACTGGACTAGATGGCCTCATGAGGTCTGTTCCAGTCCTACGATTCTGTACCAGTGATAGTTTACAGCTGTTGCTCCTGAAGTTAATGACTTGAGTGGTTTTTTCCCTTGTGAATATCTATAATCATAGAATAGATCAGAAAAGCCAGCTTATTTTTACTTTCTATATTCAAAGTGCCTCAGCTGCTGGATAATATTTATTACGTACTATCCAGCAGAATAGTCTACAAGTAGTAAACATGAGTGAAAGGTGTATTCTTTCACTTGATGAAAAATTGAATTTGATATCCCAAATCCACATCATGAAGAAAACAAATACGCATAGTAACCAGAAGAAGATGCATGGCAACCCACTGTGCTATTTATGTAAATGTCACGACCTTTTTTTTTGGTAACTAAAGCAATAATACAAGAAGCATGATGGCAAAACAAGTTAACTTTGCTGTGCAATATCTGTAAAATGTTTTTTAAAAGGTAAATTGTTTGAACGTTTACCATTACCAAACTTCAAACGGTTTAAAAGACAAGAAAGCTAACATCACATTGTTCCCATCTCTAGCTATTTTATCATAAGTTTATCATAAGTTTCATAATATCTGGAGCCTGAAATCCTGCAGTTGTTACCATATAAGAACCTAGGTGTTCATTTTTAAAAGTTATTTTTTTCCCCCTAGCCTTATGGTTTCAGAGAAAAGTTAAAAACATGAAACCTAAAAGTCCAAAAGCCAGGAGGCAAATACATGAACTCAAAACTTGCTATTGTTTTTTAAATCTCATGTTTTTTAAAAATTTGTCTGGAGTCATGAACATTTAGGGACTGGAAATAACACTACTACAAACAGCACTTAGAACTTAATCCAGTATTATACTCTACTGTAATTTGAGTTGGCACTGGGAAGCAACTTCTTAGGGAGTCTGTTCTCTTAACTCACTATCCCTATTCTGTCAGTCTTACAACTGGCTCCATGGTTGGAGGATGTTTGATTTACAAAGGTGTTTGACATTTGTTTGAAGTGCCTGTCCTCACAAACCCTTATAATAGACTACCCTGTGGTGTATTTTTTTTCTCCTAATATGCAGGTTTCCTTTTTTGATTTAGATCAAGAACACTTTCTTCTTTGGTTTTGACCTCCAGTACATATAGAGTTCTTAATGAAGTACAGCAATTATGTTTACACACTCTCCGTAGTTATTGTTCTGTAATGGTCCATTTGAATGAAATGGCTTTTTTGAATTATGATTTTAATTAGGTTTAGTTTTGGTTTTGTTATTGCTTTTCCCTGTGCTAGCTGGAAAATCTCTTGTAATGAAGGAATTTGCTTTGAAAATGGCATGATTGCCATTTTAAATATATACACTGAAGCTACAGATTAGGTACTGTAGAGGCTGTTCTATGCAAATTGAGAGAGTGGGAAAAGAAACATTTTAATCTGATGACCTCTGGCACAATTCCCCTATTCTGTCTGGAACTACTTTGAGAGAGAGAACGATTTGTTAAGGCTCCGGACTGGGATGTGGAATATTTGGGTTCAACTCCAGACCCTGCCATAGACTTGTGTGACCTTGGGCAAGTCATTAATCTGTGTTTAAATTCCCCATCTGTAAAATGAGGCTAATACTTCCTTTCTTCCACTCTTTGCATATTTCTTCTGTTTAGATGTTAAGGTCTTCAGGGCAGAAACTATCTCACAAGTTTGTCTAGATGGAAAAGGTTATCAAGGTTAGGTCAGTTTAGCAAACCCGTAGATTATACTCGTATAGGGTTTTCCTAGCCTAGACAAACCCTATGTTTTTCTAAAACCATAGGGATTCACTCTCAGTTGGGGCTTCTAGATACTATCATAATACCAACTGAGTGGCTGAAGTAATGTCCATTACCTGGTCAATTATTAAAGCAAAACTTTTAATAGCATTTTTTCTTTATTTCTTAAGATATATCCATTTGAGCAGTGGATCAAAGAGGAGCTCAGCTCAGTCAACTGCTGACAAAATAGTGGCAACTGCAAAGAACGCTGGTTATTACCACCAGAATTAAAACAGGTTTGAGGAATGACATATAAAGGCAAACACAGGATGAGAAGTGTACTAGAGTCACAGATCACTTTTGCTCTGTCCACAAAGTTAAAGCCCTAGGTTATGCTCCAAAAAGAATTGGGAAAGAAAACAGGTCAGATCTTTAACAGTAGCAAAATAAAAAAACTTTACAGATAGATATTTTTTTAACCTTGCTTATCTGTGTATTAAGATCTTCTGGTTCAGCTGCTGAGTCTGTGGCATATTTGTGCTGCTGTTCAGAATTGAACCTGACATTCAATGAAAAATTCAGTATTCAAATGCTCAATTAAAAAAAAAATTAAATCACAATAGTTAAAACATTTCAACACTTCATTCTCATAAGAGAATTGATGATTCTAAAAGAATCGTATTGAACAAAATGTTTTTGCAAGTTGGGTATTTAGAACCTGAAGTGGAAGAATATATTGTTTTCTATTTAAATCAAAATGATAAAAATTATGTTTCTAAAATTCTGTATTTATTAAGCCTTTCATATGTCATCTTTAAAAAAATCTCTCAATTCATATTTCAAACAAGATTTGGATGTGTTTTTGCAGTTCTCAACCTATAAGATACATATTTTCATATTTTGATACATCCAATGCGAAGAATGTATCTGAGATTCCTGGTAGGAACATCCCATTAAATATACAGAGCCTGACCTTTGGACCTCTCAACAGCTCCACAGGTTTTCATCAAAATTCTGGCCATAATGGCAGCTCATCTAAGGTATATTCCTGTCTAGACAACTGGCTAGTTCCAGGAAGAACTCCTCAGCAAGTGCCGAATTCCTCTCACGCTATTCTGGATCTCTTTCTGCCTTGCTAGAGCTCAAAGTCAACAGAGGGAAATTTACCTTGACTCTAACTAGAGTATAGAGTTAATCTGAGCAGTGTTAGGCTCCAGTCAGTGACAGCATCTTTTCCTCAACAGAGATTTCACACTGACAGACCTCGTCAATCAGCATCAACAATGTCCAGAAACATCAGTCAGGATTTGTCTCAGGCTCCTGGGACATGTGGCAGTATGTACTTATATCATGCAGTGTCTCAGACTTCACCTTCAATTCACACAAGTGTGGTTGACATCAGTCTGTCTACCCAGCAGGCATATGATGGACGTAGATCCACAAGAAGCCTTGTGCTTGTTAAACTAGTAGACAGAACCACTGCAGGCTCTACCTACAAAGACTCCCCTTCTGTGAGTGGAGGAGTCTTATTTCTATCAACTGAAAATTAAAGGGAGAGAGGAGCTCTCGGGAGGTCTGCCTGCACACACACATCATAGCTCAGGGGCATATTCTTGGTGTGCAAGACTTTCCTTCCACTTCTTCAGGGTTTAATAATCCATGTGTTCACAGACAACACCATAGGAATGCACTATATTAACAGATCGGGGGGAGCAAAACTCCCTGCACTCGTGTTGGGTTTCCTTCAGAGATCTTTTTACATTCAGCTACCCAAAACCCAGTTTGACTCCAAATTTCATCATTCAGGTATCTTTATTTGTCATACAGCAAAGCTATATTGAATTAGTCAGACTCAAGCATAGGGGGATAGGTACAGAGCATACAACGCATCCAAAGTTTACCAAGAAAAAGTCTTCCTTTATAAACATTTATACGTTATATTGCATTTACTCTACATTGCATCACATGTTTTTTGATTGGTTTGATTACTTTGCAGAAACCCAATTCCTGTACAGCATGCTCTCTCATCCAGTATCAGCACTCGACCTACTCTTTATCTCATAACTACATTCCTATCTTATCTTGTTTGTAATAAATGGTTTCCTGGGTATCTTCCCTCTTATCTTAGCTGGCTCAGACATTCTATCTTTTTAGCCGACTGACCTACTTACTTATCTTAATTAGCACAAATGCTCTATTTTCAACCTAATGATCTGTTTACCTCTCTAATCCTATCCTCCAAGAAAGGAAGCCTCCTTCCATATGTTAATTAATTACTCACTCATGTGAAGCCAGGCCTCAGCTACTCTCTGTCAAGAAACCATTCATCTCTGGGAATAGTGCATTTAGCATCACATCACACAGAACACCACAGCAGATCAGCTCAATGGGGATGTTTCTGAAAACCATTAGTGGTCACTGAAGGACTCAGTCCTGCAGAGCGTTTTTTACAGATGTGGATTCCCTGGAGTAGACCTGTTTTCAGCATATCACCAGTGTTGGATGTTATGCTCCAAAGGTGGCACAAGTCCAGGCTCTCTAGTAAACACATTCCTTATCTTCTAGACACCAGGGTTACTTTCCACTGATACTCAGGGTTCTTATGAAAGTTGGGCAAGATGCATGTCATATCCTTTTGCTAGTCCTGGTATGGGCCAGGCAGTTTTGATATTCAGACCCGGTGAATCTGTCAATGCAGCCACCACTCGTCTTAGTGGTTCTGTCTGACATAGTCTCCCAGAACAACTGTCAGTCCTGCACCCAGGCCCAGCACCACCTGACAGCCTGGAAGCTAGCTGGATAACATTCACTGGGAAGCTGCTCAGCTGAAGTTGAAAACACTTGGCTTCAAAGCAGAAAACTTTTGACCAGACTGATATACAAGGCCAGACAGGAGAGGTTTGCTGTCTGGACAGTTCAGCACGAGTTTTCACTGTTGATGGCTCTAATTTCAGCAGCGCTGGATTATTTGCTACCCCTGAAGCTATTTAGACATTCAGCAGCTCAATAAGATTGTAACTTGCAGTGATATCTGGAAATCTTCACTGTATCTTCAGACTCTACAGTGACGACATTTCTAAATGGTTTGTTTCTTTACACTGGTTAGTGAGCCCCTTCTTCCTCGGACCTTAATATAGTACTGGCTGGATTGATGGGTCCCCCTGTGATCCCACAACAACCTGCTCCCTATACCACTTAACAATAAAGTGGCTATTACATTAGGTAAGAAGGTGGGGAAATTCACCTTTATGGCAGGCCTTTTATATGTACCTTAGGCAGGGACTTCAGGTGAGATCAAAGGTGGTTTCAGAATTCTATATGAATCAGTCCATTCACTGCCAGATTTTCTTTTCCAGGTCTCATTCTAACTGGGAAGAACAAAGCTTCTCATTAAACATAGTGAGAGTCGTCTTTTTATTCAGATAAGACAGTTTTTCAGGAAGACACCTAGGCTTTTTAAGGCATTCACTGATACTCAAAGACCTATAGCTACTTGGAGACTGTCCAAGTGGGTGTCTGATTACATAAAGACTTATTATCAACTAGCCAGGAAACATCCCCCAGTCATGTTATAGCTTTTTCTACTGCTGCTTAGGCAGTCTGAGCTTCCAGTTTAGATAACATTACTATACCTGAGAGAAGTAGAGCAGCAACATGGAGCTCAAGCCACACATTTGCATTCACTGTTCCCTAGTGCAGGTTTCCAGATTGGATGCCAATTTTGGTAGGGCTGTCCTGCAGTCACTGATTTGATTTCTATTTCCTCCCAGTCTCATTCTGCAAAGTCAGAGTTCCAAGTATACATGGATGCAGCCCATATGATTACCTGCTTTGTGGGCAGATGGCATATGTGGGCACTTGGAGCAAGGAGCTCTTGGTTCCTCAGAGACCATGTACGGGCTCTGGAGATGAGAATGGGTGAACTGGAGGCACTAGGGGAGACAGTGAGGTACATAGATGAGGGTTTCTGGGACACAGTAGAGCGGTCCCTTCTCTAGTCTGACAGCCTCTGTTCTGTTGAGGATAAAAGTCTCAAGGAAGGAGAACATTAAAGTGGAGTGGAAGAGAAACAATCCATAGTTAGGACTTTCCTTCCAGATGATGTCATGGTATTATGTCACACTCAGGACACCTCTCTAGTGGAGGGAATACTAGTTGTTAAAAAAAGGAGCAAACAGTGAAGTGGGACAATCGGCTGATGATACAAAACTACTCAAGAATGTTAAGTCCAAAGCAGACTGCTAAGAGTTACAAAGGGATCTCTCAAAACTTGGCTGACTGGGCAACAAAATGACATTCAAAGTTGATAAATGCATAGTAATGCACATTGGAAAACATAATCCCAACTATACATATAAAATGATGGGGTCTAGATTAGCTATTACATTCAAGAAAGATCTTGGAGTCATTGTGGATAGTTCTCTGAAAACATCTGCTCAGCTTTTTTGACTGCCGCTGCACGTTAACAGAATCTTAGGAACCATTAAAAAAGGTATAGCTAATAAAACCAGAAAATATCCTAATGCCTCTATATAAATCCATGGTACGCCAACACCTTAAATATGGTGTGCAGTTCTGGTCACCCCATCTCAAGAAAAGATATATTAGGATTGGAAAAGGTACAGAGAAGGGCAACAAAAATGATTAAGAGTATGGAACATCTTCCGTATGAGAAGATTAAAAAGACTCAGACTTTTCAGCTTGGAAATGAGATGACTAAGAGGAATATGAAAGATGTCTATAAATTGTGAATGGGATGGAGAAAGTGAATAAGGAAGTGTTGTTTACTCTTTCCCATAACACAAGAATCAGGGGTCACTCAATGAAATTAATAAGCACCAGGTTTAAAATAAAAGAAAGTACTTCTTCATGCAAAACACAGTCAACCTGTGAAGCTTGTTGCTAGGGGATGTTGTGAAGGCTAAAACTGTAGTAGTGCTCAAAAAAGAAGTAGCTAAGTTCATGGAAGATAGATCTATCAATTACTATTAGCCAGGGTGGGCAGTGATGAAACCCCATGCTCTAGTGTCCTTAGCCTCTGATTGCCAGAAGCTGGGAGTGGATGATGGGGTGGATTACTCTATGATTGCCGGCTCTGTTCATTTCCTCTGAAGCATCAGCATTGACCACTGTCGGAAGACACGATACTGGGCTAAATGAACCATTGGTCTGAGCTAGTAGGATTGTGTTCCTATGGCTGTACTGCAAGACCAGACTTTGAAATAATTCATTCTCTCTCTGTGTGTGTGTTTGTGTTTAACCCCTTGAAATACCAGTATGTTACCTGGGGTGTGTGTGTGTGTGTGTATATATGTGTGTGTGTGTACACTTATTAAAGAAGCAAAATTATTTTGTCTTGCAGTATTGGTATAGACAAAGTATAGCTACTTACATACAAATACTTTTGATACTCAATTTCCTCTTGCTTAATTAATATTTTCCTTTCTGACTGTGTGTCATAGAAATTTGCGGTATGGTACATATAGTTATAAAGCTATTTAAAAATATTAGGAAAATATATTCCAAGCAAAATTCAATGCGGATAATTATCAGTGTAGTGTCATTATGCATATATAAATCTAACTTTCATACTAAATATGATTAATGAAAATATATCAGGAAGAATAAAATGCTTCGTAAATTATGTCACTACAAACATAATCATTTCAACTGCAAGTGTGGGAAATAATATACTGACTGGTCAACAAGTAAAAATGTCACCGTAATAGAGTATAACAAATATTCTGTGCTTGTAGTGCTATTTTACATTGCTAGTTGAGATGTAACTCAGAGCAACAGTCTCCTAGCAACAATCATTACACTGTGTCACTAGCAAGGATGTAAGACTTTCAGAGGAAAAAAAAAATGAGACAGCTGTTGCAGCTTTAATTCTAGCCATTGAGTTTTCAGATAATATCTGAGTGTGTGCTGAAAACAGAGAACCCCAGAATTCAAAACAGCTTGTTACAGCAAACTCAGTTATGACTAATTCCTCCTGCAGGTGAAAAAGTCACAAATTGATTCATTAGGACAACTGATAGATAAGCACATCTGCTGAAATAATGCTTGCATATCTTGCTGTGTGAGCATCTATGCAGATACCTCATTTATAGAAAAATTGCTATTTAGACAATTATTTTAAGTGCAAGCAAGATCTAGCTCAGATTTCCAATAAACCGCTGTACTTGGAAACCCAGCTCTAGGTTGCAGTAGTATGAATTTCATGTAATTTATGAAAATAAATATTGTACAGAAGGGACCTACAGACACCTAGGCTCAATTGTGTCTCCCCACATGTGCTGCAAATGCGGTGTCACTGTTTCAGGGTAATTGAACCTGTATTCCCCTTTTGTGGTCCCTTGTGGGCACCCACTTAAGATTTCTGTCTCTCAGGCATCAACTGTCTTGGGCATAGACATGCATCTCTCTCCTTCTCTCCCTCCTCCCTCCCCCCCCCCGGTGTTTTTAAGACTGTACATCTGGCTGCTATGCACTGTGATATCCCCAACAAGGATATCCCCAACAAGCCCGTCTGCCTAAAGGCCAGTACCTGCTTTCTGTCTGATGGTAGGAAGAGTATATTGTCAGCAGTTACAAATTACCACATAACTCCTTCTAAGAAAGCACATTTATTCTTAAGGTAAAAGCATTGCAGAGAAAACGTATACAAAACAATAAAACTTCCTATATACCTGCTAAAACTTACCAGAGGTCACCAGTCTCATTTTTGGAGCTCCAATAGGCCATAGTCTTTCCAATCCTTCTGAAAGAGTTGGGACCCTTGGACAGAAGGTCCTGTCAGTTTGCTGGATCAGAAAGAAGGCCCTGAGTCAGTTTAAACACAACCTTTTTATGCCAGAAATCTTTTTTTTTTTTTTGTCTGTTGGTCTCTGGAAAATCCAGTTGGAACCAGTGCATGCAGGGGGTGGTATGGAGGGTGTTGACAACCAAAATGATTCATCGCAAGCACTCCCCAATATTTTTGGTTTTTGGAGGAGCTCAAATATCTCTCTTGGAGTTGTGTATAGTCTATGGCCCACAGTGATATATAAACTTAATATGACGTGGTTACAAAAGATATTACATATATCAGCAACATCTGTCACAGTCAGCATGCCTCATCATTTCCCTTGTCTCCTCTTGCAAACTGTGCCATGCCTTTTTTCATGTCACCCTTCTGCCTGGAACAGCCTTTCTTATCCTGCCTGCCAAGGTGCTTCACTCCCCTCATTGTGCCTTTTTTCTTTAAAAGGGAAACTGTCTTCCAGTGCTCACTTGCTGATCTCTTCTCTTACGTGAGACTAGCTTTATTTTTGAAAAAATACAATAATAAATATAAAATATATTCATAAGTTGTTTTTTTTTATCCTTTGAACTGCAGTAGCACCCACTATGTGGTAAGCACTCTCTAAATATATTGGAAGAGGCAATCCTTGAAGTCTGAATGAAAGAACTGACAAGATGTGCGTTAAAAAAAGGATCTCTCGTATCTAACCTGTTGTAGCCCTTGTCCTTCCCATAAACTCGACCCAGTGCTTTGCTATTGCTCACTGTTATTTTTAGAATCCAGTCCAACTCTTACAGAAGACTAAAGAGTCTTTCAGTTGACTTTAATGGGAGCTCGATTGAGACATTAAATTCCTTGGGGGAGGGAATTGTAAACTGCCAAACACATTATATTATAGAAATAAGTTGCTATGAAAGCTAACAACTTAATTTATTCCACAAAAGGGAAATTTAGCTATCCAACACTTTCATTTAAACCATACATTATGATTGTCGATTTGTGGAGTTTTGTAGTAGATGATGGACCTGTTTCATGCATGATCTTATAACGAGCTTTGCATTGAACAAAAATTGACCGTTAAAATGTGGGGGAATTAAACCTTGTTTTGTAGCAGGGCCATTGGAGGCTGCTCAAAATATTGTTGTGAAAAGAGAGAGCACTGTTCTCTCCCAGGTGGGAGAGCACTGTTCTTTTACTAGTGCTGTTTCCTCTTGAGCCATGGCTACACTAAGAATTGTATCACACTGTTCCACTGATGCATCAGAGGGAGCTTAGTATGGGCAAAACACCTGTGTTTATCAGCACCAATGCATCAGCAGCCACCAAAGCCTTGTCTACACTGTGATTCTGTCTGGTTTTACTGCTGGTGCCAGTAATTGCACCAATGGATCTGTTTTGATAAAATTCCTTGTGTAAGCAAGTCCTTGGGGTTATATGGTGAGGGAGGAAAGTCAGGCAAGATCTGCTTTCTTTTAAGTTAAATTGCTTACCTCCTTTCACCTTGGTTAGGTGGGCGAGTCATTGGGTAATGATGACAAGGGTGCTGAAAAGATCAGATTTGCCTGTCCTATTTCTGATGTTCCCAGCCCCACTAGCCAAAAGGCACCCTATTTCCTCTTGTCCCAACAAAAGTTCCAAACTAAACTATAGAATCCACAATAACAGACTCTTTGAGCTATACCACTAGCCAATATCTAAATGGCTCATTTTATGGACACTCTGTTATTTAGTGCAACAGTATCATTTTACTGATCTTAATAGTTCAATCTAAATAATCTGCTGAAACATGTTCATCATAAATTAAATTACTTCTCTAACTATGTTATAAAGGAGAAAGTAAAAGCTGTGTGTTCCTGCTCCCAGGTGACATAATGTGGCATGTTTAAAAACCAAAACAAAACTCTACAATGGCTCAATTTGAGATTTAAACAACTGATTTAGACTGTGTATTTACATTTTTTTAGAAAGGGTGGCTTTAAGAAAATATGGCTCTTTCTCCGCTCCCCAGAAGAGCGATCAGATAGGAGAAGAAGTAGGGCTACTACTCATTCGTTTTTGTTTTGTTTTGTTTTGTTTTTTGCTTCTGTGTCTAGATGCCATTTAGGGTCACCAGGTGACCGGTTTTCTCTTTCCATGAGATGAAGAGGGAGGATTATCTGATAAAACAGCTGAGGAAATCTGAGGCTGGAGATGCCTGAAGATTGCTAGGGAAACATCAGGGTATCATTGAGTGCTTCATGAGGCATCTTAGTCTCTAGGCTCATGGTGCAGGTAGTAGCAGTGAAGTCTGAAGCGTAGAGTTTGCCTGTCTTGTTGGATCTGTAAATGGATGTAAAAGTTACGGGCAGTCTGTTCCCCCTCCCCCACACACACACTCCTCCTTCATTGTCACTATGTGCCACCTAAAGATCCCATAAAGAGGACAGAAAATTGACTGAGAAAAAGTGGAGGAGGTTGCACATCCTTGCATTCCTCTGGGAAGAGCTGGATAGGATGGTGAAGGGAAGAGAAGAGAGAGGCAGCTGTGAGGACAAAAGCAGAGAGAACTTGTTGCTGTGCAAATCCCTGCAAGGTAGCCTACGTTCTAAAACCTCTGTGGCAATCCTTGTCTGTTTTTGTTTTTTTTTAAATTTTTTTTCTAGAAATGTTTCACACAAGTTTAATTATATCACACTGCAGCTTCTTATATTTTCTCTGTGAATAACATTCAATATATCTTATGTGTTTGTCTACATGGAGACATCCTGGAAAATTAATCTGAATTAAGAAAAAGATACCATATGTCATGAGCACCCTCGCTGAGAATTAAAGTGGCCTTTAATTTGCTTCCAAAGTGAATTAAACCCATTTTCATTCTGTGAAGCAGCATCCATATAGGGATTTAATGTGGTTTAACTAATCCACTTCAAAATCACACCTTTAGTTAAAGTGGATTAATTTTCCTTGATGTTCCTGTGTAGACAAGCTCTGTGTCTTATAACTGTAAACTCTCAGCACTAACAGTATCTACTAATGATGTAATGGAGAACATACTTGAATAAAAAATTCCCTATTAAATAATCATGGTCTCATAGGTCCATTTTATTTATTAAACCTGTATGCAATGTAGTCAAATCTAGATTACCTTGTTTTATTACAGAAATTTCTTAAAACTAATTAGTAACACATGCTGCTCAGAGGAGCTAAAGATTTTTCCTTTTTTTTTGGTCTCCCTCCCCAGTGTACCTGAAAATTCTTCTTTCCATTTCTTATGCAGCTAATTTTTAACAGTTTAAAAACAGTACAGTCATTTCTAAAACAATATCTAAGTCAGGTAGTTCATCTTATACCTTATCGTACCTGTAGTAGCTGAAGGCATGATACCTGTGTGACATGCTATGTTGTAGGGCTTTTTTTTATATCACCCATATCCTATCCTAGCATGTCACCTACTATATTAATATGCTGTGAACATCATACAAACTAAAGCAAGGTGAAAGAAACTGCAGAAGTTCAGAATAACTGTCCTTGAATGATATTCATCATGTGTTACTGAGTTAACAGTTTATAAGAGTTTGACTACATAGATATAATTTAAAGTTGCTATTGCATAAAGATCGGATTGATTGATTTGAAAATTCATCACTACCAAACTCAGTTAATAATGGAAGCACCCAATTTTCTGTTCCAAATTAACTTAATAGGGGACACAGCTTTACGTTAGAGGAAGAGAGAAACCTGAAAAAAGCAACAAATACTGAGAGAAATAGTTTTGTCCAACCATTAAAACCATTAACATGCATGAGAATTTTTGCCCTGTGAGTCAAAACCTGTTTGAATTGAGTTGCATCACTTAATTGACTCAAGGGTATTTTTGGTTTTTTATACAAGTAATTAATTTATAAAAGCACCCAGCAAATGGACTCTGTATCCTGAACACTATTCCACTAATGAATTTTGCCACCTCCTGTAGACAACCTCTTCTGGCAAAAGCCTGCATGAAAGAGAAAAACCCTATCCTGTATCCTAATAACCAACAGATTGCCTCTGGCAGACTAGTGAGGGAAGTGAATTCTAGGCCAAAGGGTCCAAATGTGCCATCAGCTTCTTGATATTTAAATTTAAGGACTGTTAGCTTGATTATGCTGCAGCTGATCTTGGCTTCTTCCTTTATGGCACATTAGGAGAGTGGAGGGAATCATCAACAAAAGTGAGTCATTTCTAGAGCAACCTCTTTTTTCATTGGTAACATTTGGCCTGGGAAGTAATGGTGCACTGGAACAATAAAGCTATTGGAATACTCTTTTTGAAAATAACCTGTAATTCATTAGACTTTGACTGGAGAGCACAACTGCACACATCCTTCCCCATGTGCAGTCCTTACTTATTGAGTACTGTGAGACTATTTAGCTGAGTAAGCACTTCTAAGATGACCCCTACCCCCATCCATATACTTGGTAGTAAAGATAAGCTTGGTGGAATGGTAGTAATGGTTTGCAAATTCAGGTCCTTTCCTTGAAACAAAAGGTGCAAGCTGGAGAAAATTTTGATTTTTAAGAGGACGAAGAGAGGCTTAGCAACACTTGGCAAGTTATTCAATCAGGGTCTGTGTGTAGAGGAAAAACATTTTATATGCTGGCCTTTCACTCTGTCATCTAAAAATAGTGAACAGAAAAATAAACTCGAAATTCAACTTTTTTCCCCCCTTCACATTTCTTTTGCTCTTTTATATCCAAAAAAGGGAAAGCAAATGCTAAAATTTAATGTGGTGGTAAAATTTCTTCATGACTACAAATTCAGTACGTTAAGAATTTAACTGTTTTACCATGTTTCACTTAATTACATTGATTTATTTTTTAAAAATGTATTTTTTGTATTTTATCCTTTGAGCAGCTTTCTTTATTCTTAAAAAATAAGAGATTAGTTACTTGAAGGAAGCGGCTTTTTATATTTGAGCATCTGTATATGCAAAATTCCCAGTGATTGTTTATATATTTTGAAAGCTTTTCTTTATCTAAATGCATTTAGAAAAGCTGACTTCAGCTAAAATATTTTAAATTACTCTCTGAACACCAGTTGGAGTGGAAATTGCTTTAAAAAAAAAAAAGTCGCTGAAGTCCTTTAGCCATCAAAGAATTTGCAAAATTCTTATACTGTATTGCTATTTGAATGTAGCAATATCCTGAGGGTGAATGACAAGCTACTTTGAGACCACTAAAAATGATAGCCTGACAACAGCTGAAAAAATAATTTTAATAATGTCTATATTTATTTCATTATAATGACCATATATCAAAATAATGAATAAGTCCAAAACCTGCCCAGATAGTGGTACAATAGTATTTTACTGTACTATATTCAATCCATTATAATAGTTTCATTCTTGGAATCATAGCATCATACAAAAGTAGGGCTGGATGGGACCTGAAAAGGTCATCTAGTTCATCCTATTGCACTGAGGCAGGATGCAGTCTAGTAGAACCTCAGACTTACTAACAGCTCGGGAATGGAGGTTGTTTGTAACTCTGAAATGTTTATAACTCTGAGCAAAACCTTATGGCTGTTCTTTCAAAAGTTTACAACTGAACATTGACTTAACACAGCTTTGAAACTTACGGAGAAGAAGAATGCTGCTTTTAACCATCTTAATTTAAATGAAACATGCACAGAAACTGTTTCCTTACCTTGTCAAACTTTTAAAAAACTTCCCCTTTATTTTTAGTAGTTTACGTTTAACACAGTACTGTACTGTATTTACTGTTTTAAAATGTTGTCTCTGGGGCTGCCTGATTGCATACTTCCGGTTCCAGATGAGGTGTGTGGTTGACTGGTCAGTTCGTAACTCTGGTGTTCATATCTCTGAGGTCCTACTGTATACAGAGACTAGCCCCAAAAGGTGTTTGTCTAATCTGTTCTTAAAATCCTCTAGTGACTGGGATTCCACTGCCTCCCTAAGAAACCTATTCCAGTATTTACTATCCTTATAGTTATAAACTTTTTCCTAATATCCAATATAAATCTCCCTTGCTGCTAAGCATATTATTTCTTCTCCTACCCAAGGACATGGAGAACAATTAAACACATCCTCTTTTTGACAATCTTTTACATATTTGAAGACTCTTATTGTTTCCCACCCCTCAGCCTTCTCTCCTCTAGACTAAACATGCCTAGTTCTTTCAACTTTTACTCATAGGTCATGATTTCTAAACCTTTACCATTTTTATTGCTTTCCTCTGAACTTTTTCCATTTTGTCCACATTTTTCTTAAAGTATGCCGCCCAGAACTGGACACCCCACTCCAGCTAACACCTGACCAATACCAAGTAGAGCAGGACAATTACTTCCTGTTTCTTGTATATGACACTGCTATTAATACATCCCAGAATATTTGCCTCTTTTGCAGCAGTATCATATTGTTAATTCATATTCTATTTGTAATCCATATTCCCCAGATCCTTTTCTGCAGTACTGCTGCCTAGCCAGTTGCTCCTTATTTTGTGTTTGTAGTTCTTTTCTACATGTAGTCCTTTGTGCTTGTCTCTGTTGAATTTCATCTTACCGATTTCAAACCAATTCTTCAATTACTCAAGATCATTTTGAATTCTTTCCAGTCTTCCTAAGTGCTTTCAACTCCTCCTGGTTTGGTGTCATCTGCGAGTTTTAGAAGCATGCTATCTACTTCATCATCCAAGTTGTTAATGAAAATAACAGTACAGGACCCCAGGATAGACCCCTGACGAACTCTGTTTGATACATCCTCCCAATTTGACGGTGAACCATTGATCATTACTCTTTGAGAACAGTCTTTCAACCATTATGCACCTGCCTTATGGTAATTTCACCTACACCATATTTCCCTATGTCTTCATTTTTAGGCAAATTTAAGTTCATATCTTGCCGAAAGATAAGACATAAAGATGACTTTTCACATCTCTTTTCAACTGAATTTAAACTTAATGTTTATACAAGTGTGACACTAACAATACTGTCATTGATCACCTGAACACTTCACAGTAGCTTTGCCAAGGCAATGAAGACCTCACTTCGATCAATTCTATACCTGTTATGAACACAGTCTGCCAGTCAGATTGTCTTATGCCTAATCAAGGTTATTATTTGGGGTTGGGAAGTCTATACCAACTGAATACATTTCTTCAGACTTTGCTAGTGCCCAGTATTGGATTCTACTGCTTAAATTTGCCAAACAATAAGTGATTTAATTGACTATCTTAGGCCTTGAACTGGTTTTATAAGCTTTTGTTTTGGTTTGTTTTGGTTTGTTTTGGTTTGTTTTGTTTGTTTTGTTTGTTTGTTTGTTTGTTTGTTTGACAAAATTAAGTTCATGCCGCTGTATAGTCAGTCATGTTCGTCTGACAAGTTGACAAGTTCGTCAGGTTTGTCTGTTCATAAAACAGGCTAACTTTTAGGAGTACGTTAGATCCTGAAATAAAGATGTCAGCTGAGCTCAGGCCATATTTCTCTTTCGTATGCCAGTGCCTTTATAATTCTGGATGAACATCGCAGTGCATCATATGGCAACTTTTGACGGTTTTTTGGTGCTGAATATATGGTCGAATAACTACCATGTCTGGAGAATTAATTATACTTTGCTGACCTAAACAGACGAGAACACATAACCTTTACAGTTGCATGTCCATATTAATTCCTGTGTTTTATAGATGTATTTCTGTGTGCTTATGACTTTACATATACTTTATGGATGAAATTTTCAAAAATGCGTAAGCAATGTTAAGCAAAATTAACTCGGATTAATGAGTCAAAGGCCTTAACTACCCCCCTCCCCCAAATATGAACTGAATCATTTTTAAGTTTGAAAATGTGCATGAAAACTTTATTCCCCCCCTCCCAAAAAAAAAGGGAGGGGAGGGTCTTCCTTTTGCCATTGCTGCTCTTGACCAAAACAGGAAAAGTGTTTTTAGAGGTATCAGGTAATGGACTTTTACCTCTTGAGTTTAAAAAAAGATTGAATTGGGAATTAGTCTAACATATACCTTTTATTCCATGATTGATTGAAGTCTTGTGTCCCAGCTTTTGACATAGAATTGCAGGTCGTTTTCAGGTTCTGAAAGCTTAGGTTTTTTCCCCAATATTTGAATTACCAAATGTTTCTGGTTTTGCTGCCTATGGAAATATGTTCATGATTAACTGTGTTGGGGTATGTTCCTGTGTTTAAGAAAACAATACCACTGCCAGTCTCCCTTTGGCATTTGTTGCTTTTTTTTTTTTTTTAAGTGTGCTTTTTAGTACAATTTAACTGCCCAATTGTTATACCCACCTCCTCAAACCTTTTACAGAATTACTTTGCTTTTGAATGCCCTTGAACCCTTTTTATTAATGCAGTCAAGATTTCAGTGCCATCAGAATTAACTCTTGCTTGCTATTATTACAGCAAGGTAGACTAATAATTGAAATTCTTTGGTTCAGAAAACTTACATTAAGTGTGACCATCCTATATGGTTCTCACCGCACTACTCTTTGCACAGTTAAGGCCAGGAGGGGCTGAAGAGGGAGAGATACAGAGTAGTGATGTGCCTTCCATGCTGTTCTCAAGCAAGACAACCTCACATTTAGGGTTGGTTGGTCTGGCATCTCTTCATCTGACCATTGGAGTGGTGTGGAGCTGGAGTTCTAAGTTGTGGCTGCTGCTTCCTTGATTTTCCTTGTGCATTTTTCACTTTGTTCTGGTGCCCTACTTGCCAGTACCCTCTCAAAAGTTTTATTGTGCTTCTAGGTGGAATATGTTTCTAGATCCAAGGGTAGTAATGACCCAAATGCCCTGGCTGTGCTCCACGTTTGGTTACAGCTGAAGCTTGAAAAAGAAAAGCTTTCTGTAAAGCTAACTAAGCAGTTGAGATTTTTCTTTATTCTCTCCTCTCCTACTCCCTTCCCCCTCACACCCACATCCACTTTGTGTGTCTATTTGGGGGAAAAACTCATCTTCTTTCTAGTTCTTAAACGTAGTACTGATCTGTGGCCCCCTAACCTCCCATCCAAAGTGCTGAAGGGTGCTAATGACTGCCAACACAGAGGTCTTTGATCCAGATCCGATCACAGACCTCATTAAAGCCAATGGGTGTGCCAAGCACCCTTTTTCAGGCTCAGTGGAATGAGTAGTTCAGTTGGCTGCAGACAATGAGGGTTGCCACCCAAGGCGATAGGTGAGATGGTAGGCCACAGCTATGGATGGAGGCTTTTTCCTAGTTACAAATGCAGAGGCAGGTCTGTTTGTTTGCAGCTGTGGAGGTTAGACCAGAAAGCCAGCAGGAGGAATTGGGAGCATGACCCTGGGAGGAAGCAGAAAGGCAGAGCATCTTGGATCCAATATTTGCTAGCGTGGCACAGCCGATTTCTGAACATGGAAACTACCTGCTGTTTGTTTCCACTGGGTTCAGGAAACCAGGATTCACTACAGTTTTGTAAATAAGCAAGATTATACCAAAGAATATATACCCAGTTTGTGCCATCGATTTCACCTCTTAGTGCAAACTCTCCTGAGAGGTCCCAAATATTAGCTAATCACTCAGTCCAAAGGGACAACACCAGGCACTTCGCTTTACTACTATGGAGATGTCCTTCAATGTTAGATTTTTACCAGTCTGACCATTAGGAGTCAATTGTTTTCTCCATACAACACTATGAAGCAGGCATTTCTTCCACATAATCTGTGACTAATCTAGGAATGTACTAATGGGGGGGTACTCTAAAATGTACTAATAGGTGATCATCCTTGAGAACTTGAAGTTAATTTTAAATGTCACAAATGATCAAAAGCATAGCCAATAGACTGAAAGTGAAGATGTTTTCCAACTCACTTTTTGTTCTCTTAAAAGAAGAATGTTATGTTACGAAGTATGAGAGAGTTTGCAGAGTATAATAACTATACATATAATTGTATAAATACATACTATAATATATAGAATGTAATATATAATAACTATATATCACATTTTAATTGTTTTTCCCCAAAATATAAATGTTTTACAAAAGAACAAGCAAACATCCCTCACTGAGTTTCATGTCTGTGTAGCACTGCACAGCAGAGCTAACAGAAGTTACATCATCTCCTTAAATCATTGATAAGTTTGGCAAACCGTTTGAGTTCTACAATTCCTCCAAAATAAGAGGGAAAAGGAGAAGGAAATTATGGATTCACATTGCAGCTATTTTGTACTTCTAACTTGACAGAACACCTTTTAGTTACTTTAATGGTATATGGTTGAGATGATGCAGATGGAAAATTAGTTTATCATAAATAAAATATGTTCCTGTTAACTGCTGCACATAGCAAAACCCACATAGGAGTTCTGTGTCGTAACATTCATTTTGCTGGTGTTGGTTAAGAAAAAGTAACTAGTACTTAGTACTTGTGTAGTACTCAAGTTCTGCTGGAGTTACGAACTTTGGCTTGTAAAATCTCTTTCTAGTTTTTATGTTAGAACCTCAATTCTGAAATTATTTCATATGCCTTTATGACTTAATCATTAAAGCGAAGGATTGGGAGTCAAGAGACTTTGGTTCATTCTTCCTGATTCTGCTACTGAATTGCTGTGTGTCCTTGGGCAAGTCACTTAATCTTACTGTGCCTTAGTTTCCCTAACTACAAAATGGGGTAATACTTTATTTTTGTGAATGGTTTTGAGAAGTCTTGTTTTTATTTATTTATTTATTTATTCATTCTATTAACATATTTAGACAGGAAACTGTTGTTGAATTATGCCTTCTGATGAGTTTTGCAGTGAATTAGTTCAAGTTCTCTAAAGTATTAATGTCTAAAAAGAGCATATCCAAGAGAATTTCAGTACTTTTTATGGCATTATTGCCATTCACTGCAAAAAGGTGCAGATGTATTATTTTAAATATTTCCTTTCCAAGTGACACATGGTCTCTGGTATAAATCTCAGTAATTGTGAATCTCAACTTCTAATTATTTTAAAAATAAAACCATTATACCACAAACAAAAAACTTAGTTTCCCTCTTACTGAGCTAAAACATTCTAAAGTCCCAATCCTGAAAGCACTTAATTACCTGCTTAATCTTATACACATCAGTAGTTTCATTGCCTTCAATGGGAATACTCACATACATAGTTAAGTAGGCGTTTTAAGGGAGTTCTCTTATATTACATGTAAGTAACTTGCATTCATATTATTGTGAGCTGCATATCTATGTCAAGAGATGTCTTTAAAGATCTTGATTTCTTTTAAATGATTTATGCTGACATAAGGATTTGTTTTATGTAATTTACACATGCAGTGTGACTCTCCCACACAGTACCCAAAATCAGTATGCATCAAAATGGATTATTCGCCATATCTATTGAGAATCACTAATTTTACTGGGTAAAATTCAGATAAATTTCACCCCCTTAGAAACTGCTAAAAGTGGGGATCTTGCACAAGAGAGCTTCTTGTAGCAAATCACAAATAAACAAAAATAGTTTTAAAAAAATACCTAGAACTAGTATCTTTCATTTTACTGGTAGACCCTGCCTTGACAGTGTTGGGATAACATTTATATGGATAATCTTTATTTAAGGATTAACTGTCCTTCAGTGAATTCTCCAAAGAATGAGACTTTAAAAATATTTGCATGTTTTATATTCAGATTTTTCTTTTTAATCAAATACAAAGTGCTGTTTTCAGAAAAATGTATCTTTTTATCTGTTTCATTGCCTTGTTTTTTTCTTCACATATAAAGCCCTAGAGTATGAATGCCCCATTCCTCAGGCCTGGTCTACACTTATCTTCCGGATTCGGTGGCAGTTGATGGGAGATACGCAAGTGACATAAAACATTTGCGTATCTCCCGTCGACTTTGCTGTGTCTGCCCTGCGCGCTATCCACTCTGCGCTGCGCCACTTACAGGGGTGGTTGTCCTCTGTCCATTTCTGGATTGACTGAGCGGGTCTACACAGACCGCTCAGTCGATCCAGAGACATCGATCTGACGGCGACAAATTTGCCGCATCAGTACAGACCCAGCCTCAGTCACCTATAGTGACATGAATAGCAAACAGGAAGGCAGCAGCTTTACAGACACTGGAAGTGGCAGCATCAGTCCTTTTAGCATAAACAGGATATTGAGAGAGTTCTCCTTTGGGATGTTGTCTTTTTGTATTAATAGCATGTAGGTTACACACCCACCTTACTATAATCATTTGGAGACCAGTTTATCAAGGGGGATTCACAAAACCACGGTTTGAGATAGTTGGATGAAAAAGATAAACTTCTGAATAATAAAACTAATTTAAACTTTCTGAACATCTACCATCTCTATAGATAACTATTTTGAATATGTAGGCTGCAATTGTATGAATTTTGAAGAAGCATTCTTTGATATTTTGTATACATATTTCTATACAAACATGCTCTTCTGTGGCCTTTTAAACAGCAGATAAAAACTGCAGTTTGATTCTGTTTCTGACATTAACAATAGTTAGTAGTATTCCATGCACAAAGATCACCAGATGACTTATTCTTGGGTCTTACAAATAGGTCTTTTAAAATAAACAAAAAATGAAACCAACCCCCCCTCAATACACACCCATCTTCAATGTGTACTTTAAATACGTTAATTTAATTATTCCTTGCAGATGGCACTGTGTATTTAACAAAAATGAACCAGCTTAGGTGGTTTTGAAGGAATTCTTAGTAGAAATACATTTTGGCGGTCACATTTTTGGATTTCTTAGACGTGAAGAGATACAAATGTATGGTGTTTCTCTTTAAACTAAGTATTTAGAATTAGTCCTTTTCAGCCCAGCTCCTATGAACATACATAATCAGTTGTGCAGGTGGTTTTGAATGTATGGCTTTCTAAAGAGCAAGAGGTTGGGAATACTAGCAGTTTGAAGGAGTAGGAGGATGGGGAGTGGAGGTGGTTGCAGACTGCAGAAATTATAGCTATGGCAACAGTATTTCTTCTCCTTTTAATACTTTTTAAAAATATATTCTGTATGTCCTGGAAAAACACTGTCATTGCACCAAATGAAATAACGAGGAACCTTATTAAATGGTTTAACATAAATGAGAAATGAATATTAAATCTCTTCATAAGTACCTAATTTACAGTTAAGGTTGCTACAGTAAACAAAACACTTGTAAAGAACACAAAATATTGTAATTTAAAACCCTCCAGTTCTTAAAGTCTGAAAATTTTGAGTTAAGGTAATCCAATTAGGTAATTACCCATGACATCATATCTTCAGTTAAATAACAATAATGACATGTAAAGTGATTTTGTTTTATATATTCCAAAAACAACCTTAACTCTGTCCCATGGAACATACTTATGAATTCTTAAATCATACATAAGTTACTATATTTACTTATAGAATGATCCACTATGTAAAAAAATGTACAATGAATTGGTGGTATTTTGAAAGAATAAATCTGTTGGGTGACACACATGGAAAATAAAGGCCATATGATCTAGCCAGGGACAGATTCAAAATATTTTTTTTTCTAAACTGTCATGCAGTGGTGCTTATGAATGTGTACATGTGCAATATAAAAATCCAGTCTTCTATACACTCTTAAGAGCAAATATAAGCATACAGCTTTCTTTATTTGGGAGCATGCCTTGCCTTAGGTTAGGATTACAACATGTCAACAAGAAGGACTGTTTCTCAGCAACTCTAGCCCTGAGATCCAAGGGAGCTGTCTGCATAGGGAACTATACCAGTGTAACTATACTGATATAAGTCTGTGTGTGGACACTCCTATTCTGGAAATGGGTCCTCTTTCATTGCTGAATGAGTTCACATGGGGAGTTATACAGGATAATTATAGCACTATAATTATAGTAGTATAGTTACACCAGAAAATTTTGCCATCTAGACAAATCCTCAGACAGAGAAACTACTTGAGAACTACCCAAAACCGGTCTTGGTATTCGCTGCCAGAGGAGAGGGGATGTTCCAGCCTGCATCAGTCAAAGAACTCCAGTTTTGTGCCCTAACTAGTCAGCAGCTTGGGTTTCTTGACAAATGGCAGACTGCTTCTCTAAAACAATTCTTCTTGCTCAGTGATCACATCCTATAGCTATTGTTTTAGGAAACCCTAGAATGGCTTAGCACTGGCCCAGGAGGTTTTCCCTCAAAAACCTTAAGGCTGATACACCTTGTTACAATTCGATAATAAATACAAATTTTATAAATATTAATTGCCTGGCTGAAAGTCATTGGAACAAAAAATATTTTTAAAAAAATCTTATCTTTTTCGTATTTAAACTGTATATATAACTTAAAAGGGGAAAACATTTACAATATGCAGATGCTAGTGTAGGTTACTGCTACTTCATTTGTGACCTGGTATCTCTAAAGAACTGCTTATTTGGGTATGGGGATGTAGTTAGAATGGTATTCTGTCATTTCTTGCAAGTTCTGGCTTGTTTATTTTCTAAAAAACAGCATGGAGTTATTCTAAAATTAATCTAGAACATGCAAAAGGCTTCAACAGCCTGTTTGTAAAGGAAGGATTAAAAAGCAGGTATCATCCTCTTTCACTTCTCCACAGAAGGAAAATGTTGTGGGTCATTCAATTTGTTTGTTTTACTTTTTGGTAGAATATCTTTACAGAATTCAATTTTGCATTTCTTGTGTAGTACTGTACAGCATTGTAACATGTATTTTATGCAGACTCAGAAACTACAGAAAGCTGATGTTTTCTTTTGGTTTGGAGCTGATGACTGTAGCAGCCTTTTTTAAATAGCTGCTGGCAGTTGCTTTGTGTGTGTGTTCGTGTGCGTCTGTGGTTTTTAAACCTTTCTGTTTAAAGAAATTGAAAATATAACCGAAGAGCAGTGGCTCATTGGTTGATTAGGAAAGGCTGCAAAAATATTTTCAGATGGTTTAGGTTATGGCACGTTGACACACATGTAATCTTGTATTGCCCATGAAAGAGATGTCATCAGTGCATGAGTGGCATTTGCAATCTTCAAATCCCTTACTCCTCATCATGCAGCAGCAGAAGGGAAAATATAAGTATAGTGGTCTATAGCACTGGCATTTTGGAAGGTAATTTTTTTTTAACAGATATATTTTTAAAAAAGCTTTCACTTTCTTTCTTAAAGAGGGTGCTGATCAACTACAGAGAGATACTAGCTTTTCCAAAATCAATGTCCACATTGTAAAGCCCAAGTTTACTGAATGAGCTAGAGTTCTGTTTGTCAAAACTAAATCTGAAATTTCACATGCATGTTCTTGGACCAGGGTAGAATTTAATGCAAATTTTTTTAGCATCTTACTAAGATTTGGTTTTGATTGTCCCCTGGGTTTGTGCGTAATGGAAACTCTCTGTATGCAGATCTCCCGTTTATCAAATAAAAGGGGAAATCAGGTGGCTCTGGACTTTGTAGGCTGTAGATCTGCATACATAAATGGGATCTTGTGCCTCTGGTTCAGCTCCAGCACCCCTTCCTGTCTTCCCACTCTGTAGCAGTGAGGCAGCTATGCAAGCACACTTAAGAGGGTCTCTTCAGCCTGCCACTTCCTCCTCAGGGATGGTTCCACAGCATGAAGTAGAGCAACCGATTCCCTTGAGGTGGTGCCGGGAATGGTCATTTGTCCTCAGCCCACCCCATTGTACCCCAGTCATGTATGCAGGTCAACAGCCTACAGAGTCCACCATCTTCAGTAGGCAGATCAGACCAATGGTCCATCTATTTCAGTATCCTCACTTTGGCCATTACCAGATACGTCAGAGGACAGTACAAGAAATCTAAGGATGGACATTCATGGAAATGTTTTTTTTCCTTAATCCAAGATAATTTGGTTAGGTCCTGAAGCACGAAGGCTTATATCCTTGCTGCTATTAAATTTAGTAGGGAAAAGGCTGAAATAGATAGGTAGCAAGACACCCGGGTTCTTTTACGAGGATTCTGAGACCGATGGGAAAGAACACCTCTGTTTGAATCAATGAATAGCTTTATTGATGATAACACAAACAAACAAGACAATTAAGAATAATTCTTACAATCAAACAATTTGACAATTAACACTTACATTTATTCATTACTATTTATGGAAGCTTCTTTATTGATTATCCTTATCCTTGACAGATGGTCGCTGGGACAAGTTCTTTAACTTACACACAACTTATGCTTGATCCTTAAACCTAAACAAACCTAACTGTTTCCCTTAATTTCCTATTAACCTTTATTCCTTATAAGCACTTTAGCACTTTGCCTAGGGGAGACGTGATTCGCAGATCTCAATTAAACCCCCCTGATTCCTTGAGTCCACAGACTCCTGAACTACCTGGATGCTATACTCATGGCCAGATTCTGCCTCAGCCTCTGGTCTGGATCCTTGCTTCAAAACCCTCATCCTCGACAAATGGTCACTGGGATCTGGAGCTCGCAAGCTTCTTAGGGTTGGTGTCTTATCGATAGACTCAAGAGTAGACACCCCCCCTCTTGAGCTGGGCTGCAGTCCACTGAACCCCTGTCTGCTCTGAGTATTAATTTACTTTTCCGAGCAATCTGTGGCCAAACAATTTAATGTAGTTTAGCTATCCTGAGGAAGACTGTGGAAGCCTGCCTAAGTGCATCCGGTGCTCTGTGGTTGCTCGCTCCCAGCAGTTGACCTGTGGGTGAGCTTATCCACTGAGCATATTTCTGCAGTTGAGCATATTTCTGTTCTATACTTGCTCAACCGTTTTAGCTCAGTCATTGTTCTATTTGAGTTTTCTATGCAATTTGGTCAATCTCTATATTTTGCCAGGCCTTGCATTTTATCAGGCCTGCTGTCCAATTTAAATTATATCATGGTATCCCTTATAATTTTTAACCTTTTCCAGCAGGGCCTTTCTTGGGCAGTGCAGTCAAAGGGCATGTCTATACCCCTGGAAGATGGTTGTAACACACAGTTTTTGGCGGTGGATTACACTACTCTTCGTTACAGAGTAATAAACTGTTTCATATCAGTATTCAGACTATGTTGTAGTCCTGGCTGTGGGAGAGTAATGCATTCAGTAGCTAGAGTAGAATAGCCAAGTACATAGATTTGACAGATTCTTTCTTAAAAGCAGTTAAATTGGGGGCTGGGACTTGGATTGGGCATATTAGACACTGAAGTTCTGTTCCCATTTCTGAAAAATGCTTGGTTTCCAGTTTTATCAGAATGAATGAACCCTTGCTAAGTAATGTCAATGGTTATTAAGTACACCAAAATAGGAGTAGTATTTGGCAGAAGAGGAAACTTCTGGATCCCAGTTCAGTGTACCTTCTTGAAACTACAGGAAATTTGGGAAGAGTGTCACTCTTTACCCTCCCCCACACCTCCCCAAAAAAACCAACCAACCAAAATCACAGGATTTTTCCTGTCCCTGATCTCAGAGAGTTGGGACAGTTGCCTGAATTTAGGGACTGTTCCACAAAATTCCAGACAGGTAGTTTTGTTGAAGAAAATATTTTGCAAGTCCCACTTCCATATCTGCTGAAGACAAGACATGACTATTACCCTTATATTCTATATTTCCTTAAGTAAAATAAGCCTTGCTTTGAAATGTTTCAGCAAGATTAGCTTGTCTTGTCGCACAGTGTTTCAGGTTGTGGAAAGATTGACTCAAACTAAACTGGAAAGTAACTGATGAGGATTCCTGGTGGAAAAGCAACTCAAGGTGGAATAGGTTGTAAGCACAAAGGCATCCCTTGAGTCCCTGCCATACTCTCCAAGGCTTCTGCTTCTTCCTTCCTTCTCCACCTTAGTCGGACACAAAGAGGAGGAAAGGAAACCCTGCTTAGTCCCTATAGCCTTGCCAGCCTTATGAAAGGTGAACAAGCATGCAGGAGATCTTGACGAAAATTCCATGCAGCTATTGTCAAGATTCTAAAAAGTGAAAACAATAAAGACCAGATTTTCAAACCCCACCCAGATACTTTGCAGGCCTCACGCTTTGACAGTATCTAATCTAGCTTTGCTTATTCTTTGATTAGAATAATAATTGTTTGGTCGTATCCATTTTTTTGTTAAACTAAAGCATTAAGTGAATGGATTACTAGCTTGTTAATTAGCCATCCTCAGGAGGAGAGTTTTTTTTTTCTTTGGAAGAACTAAAACAAACTGCCATTTTCAGTCCATTGTAAAAGATAAGCTGACTATACTTCGTCCGTATTTGCAATTTATCAGTATTTTTAAGTGTCCTAAAATGATTTTGGGACAAATGGTGGTCCACTTTTCCACAGTAGCAATACACAAACATTGTTTAGTGGGGCCTCACAACTATTACCCTCACTTGTAAAATTGAGACTCAGAAATTCATTATTATGCCTAAGGATACACAGAAAGTCCATGTCAAAATGAGGCTCAGATCCCAGTACTCCTGAATCATTTGTGTGCCTACACCACTAGAGGGTCCATCCCCATCACAGATGGATGTTTAATCTCTGTCTCTGTTACCCATATCTGTAAAATATAAAATAAAAAACATTTACTCACTTCACAGTGGAGGCTGTTAGGAATAATTATTATTGTTATTGGTTCCCACTGCATCTTGAAAGAGCAGAAAGCAGCACTGCATGTGAGAGGGAGCCAGCATTTCATGATAAATATGCTTCTGCCAGACACTTGACTTGGAATCTTCTCCTGCCAATTGGGTTTCTTTGTTTCCAGGGGCAGGGTTTTCTCATAAATCCCTTTTTTCAAGATTTTGCTCCTTTTATAATGTGCTTTTCTAAACCTGCCAACTCATTTCTGTACAACTGTCTTTGCTCACCTTATTAGGTGGGCAATGCCAATTATACAGTCCTGTAAAAAGTGGCTTGTATCTGAACTCCTACAGGCTAGTTCCATGCTCCAGTTAAGTTCTGTTCTTCTTGTTGCCAAGAAGGCTAACAGCATATTGGGCTACATTAGTAGGAGCATTGCCAGCATATCAAAGGAAGTGATTATTCCCTTCTGTTCAGCACTGGTGAGGCCACATTTTGAGTATTGTGTCCAGTTTTGGGCCCCCCACTACAGGAAGGGTGTGGACAAATTGGAGAGAGGCCAGTGGAGGCCAGTGACCATGATTAGGGGGCTGGAGCATGTGACATATGAGGAGAGGCTGAGGGAACTAGGTTTGTTTAGTCTGCAGAAGAGAAGAAGGAGGGGGGATTTGATAGCGGCCTTCAGCTACTTGAAGGGGGGTTCCAGGGAGGATGGAGTGTTCTCAGTGGTGGCAGATGATAGAACAAGGAGCAATGGTCTCAAGTTGCAGTGGAGGCGGTCTAGGTTGGATATTAGAAAAACCTTTTTCACTAGGAGGGTGGTAAAACACTGAAGTGGTTTACTTAGGGAGGTGGTAGACTCTCCATCCTTTAGAGGTTTTTAAGGCCTGGCTTGACAAAGCACTGTCTGGGATGATTTCGTTGGGTTTGGTCCTGCTTTGAGCAGGGGATTGGACTAGATGACTTTCCAACCCTAATCTTCTATGATATACTCACTTCCCTGGGACATGTTGTGGCATTCCTTAGAGAGGAAGGTGACAATTCATTTGAGAAGCTAGATGTTGGAAGATCTGAAATAAAATGAAAATGCCAAGTTGAGTTTCAAACCAGAGAAGGACATGACTCAAAACTCTAGCTCTAAGTCTCCTAATGTAAATAGATGGCAAAGTCTAGATTCAGGTCTAAAATTTCCAGTTTAAATTGATCTCTGTCAATTATATGCTGAATTAAGTGGCTAGCATTGAGATTGATTAAGTTAAATGAATGCCCCTCTTTGCCTGGATAGTGCACATGTTGACTTTTTTCCTTCTTACCTTGCATATTTGAGAGGAATTCTGAACATATTTCTAAAGTGATTGAAGTTTTGTTAAAGGCCCTTTCAATTCACACTACTTTTCACCATGAATATTTGCTTAGGCTCACTTTTCAGTGATATATGCATTTACACAAAGACCTGTTAGTAATACATATAATACTAGGTTTTATGTCTTTTGACTTGCTGTATTAATATAGATATCTTCCATTTTAGCTACCAGTCTGCTTGTTAATTTAGATATTTTAATGAATGAGTCAGAGCTTTTCATAGTGGCACTGAAGAAAAATATGATCTTGGTTTCTGAACAATTGTTACCTAGTTTATATTCTTTGGGTTTTTTTAACCAAAACGTTGAGTTTAGACTAAATCAGCTATTTGTACGTTTTATGTACACTGTAATAAAGAATATTCAGAATTATTGGAGAGCAGAATTGCTGTTACATCTGTAACCAAGTGTTAAATGTCCATTCTTTTGCATAATTTTGGAGATCACTACAGATTTATATATTCACTTTAATTAGGTATTTTTATCTGTCTCCTGACAGTTTTCAGTTTTATATATTAAATATAGCTAGTTACATGGACCAGGCAGATTTTCTGCTAGTCATTTGTTTGCATTTCCGTTCAGAGGCAACAACCTTTTCATAAGTTTGTGCATCAGGTTTACTGTTCTTATTAGTATGTTTCTTTGACATCAATATTATCTATTTATTCAATGGGTCTCTGGATTCATGTGGAGTTGTTGGTTGAATACGAGTTACTAGCAGAAGGTACACCATGTGACTCATCTGTGCCCAGGGTAACCACTTGATAATGCCAAGGTTGGGGCAGGCTGTAAAAGGAGAGCAGATTATCCCAGTGCTGGTCGGTGACACTGAAGTCAGACTTCCCAACCAGCCACAAAAGTGCTTCTGATTCCCTACACTGGTTATCAAGAAGCCACTATACAAATACACACAGCCCCCCTTTGCTGCATTTCAGTCTCTGGCTCCCAACCAGCCACTAGGTCCAGTAAAGAGACCAGTTGTTTAAACTCTATGCTCTTTACTAAAAAGGTTCCCTCTGATCCCAAAGGATCAGCCACAGTACCATATTAATATAAGTTTGGATCTTACCCAAAATAGCACACTGCCAGCCAATCCTTTAGTAACTAAAACTAAAGGTTTATTATAAAAAGAAAAACAAACAATAAGAGAAATGTTGAAGGATTAAAGCAATCAGATACATACAAATGATTTGAAATTCCATCAGGTTTCTAGAAGAATTGTGGAGTTTACAGACTTGCATAGTCCCTCTGGTGTTTGCAGACTTGTATAGTCCATGTCGTGTGTCTCGTCTCATATCTTCCCCTCCCCCGCAACCAATCCAGCCAGCGTGACAACCCCAACGCAAGATTGGTGTAGAAGAAAGTAATCAGAGCACCTGAATACACCTCAAGGCCCCCTCAATCAAGTCAGCATGACACACCAGATCGCTCAGATTGAGGGACACTCGTATTTGGGGGAAATATTCAGACATCTTTGCTTACATACACACCCAACCCCCACACTCAGAAGAAAATATCCTCTCTTTTCCTACCTATTGCCCCAGCCTCTTAAGTGGGTCCTGAGAGGAAGCTCATAACAGCTGTTATCTCTCTCACCTCATGGGCTTAGGGAGGCCAGCACAGAAAATTGCACAGCCGTAGGAGGGGGAAGTAATAGTTTTTTCATTTCTCTTCTCTTCTGGAGTTCAAGGGATAAGAACTAAGCAGAGGATCTTCTCTCCACTGATCACCAAAAGGACAAAGTAAATAACCAGTAGCCAGTTTTTCAGACTATGAAAAATGTATTCTCTAAAGTGAGTGCCCAATATTTGTGCTATTCTCTCAATCTGTTCGATTTTTCCTTCGCTAGTATACACAGTATCACTCCAACAACCTTTCTCGTGAACCATTTACATAAATATGTACACTTCTGTTGTGTTTGGTACAAAATATTATACAAATCTGGTGTATGGAAGCATATTCATTCATTTATAAGATGCTTCCTGCTTTAGCTTTTTTCCTTATGTTTTGTCACTTAACAATTCCCTTTCCCTATACCTCACCCCCATTAGGATTTGATGTCTGTTAATTCCTTTATCTTTATACAGTTTAAATGCAAGGTACTTAAAGCATGATGTAAATCAAAATAAATACCCAAAGGCAGCTCTCTACAAATTCTTTTTCTCGCAACTAAAATGTGAGGTGTGCTTGTACTTCCTAATATGTACTCACCTTGGTATGTTGAAACACAAGTTGTTACAAATTTATATACTTTCTCAACAGACCAAAGAGATCTATATATCAATTGGCTGAAATATACTTCAGAAAGTAGTGTTTTGGTTTTTTTCACCTGCTCAGTTTACTTTAATATTAAACAAAAAAACAAAAATAAGCTGAACTGACCTTTTAAATATTTTAGTTACAATTTTCAAGCTTTAATTCATTTTGTTTTTGGTAAATTCTGTAGAGAATTGGCTTTTTAAAAAATTACATATTCTATGTTTAGGTCTCGTCTGGTCTCAGAGGCGCTATAGTCCAAAAGGTAGCATTCATTAGGTGGTAATTTCACGGGTTCAGTGTTCTTCTTCAGCCAATTTGATTGCATCTTTCATGCAAGCCACTTTATAAGCTTAATTACTGTGGAAAATGTATTTCTAAATCTAATTCGTTTATAGAGGCAGAAAAGTCAGAGGCTTGTAAGTTCCTGAAAGAATCCTCATCTTATGATTCCCCAGTGGCTGTGAGCAATCAGCATTTACTTGATATTCAATTCTCAAAGGCATTTTTTTCCTAAACCTTATCTCAAGGCTGTTTTAGTTAATTCTCATTGTTTTGCTGTGGAGCAACTTATACTTGTTGCCCTCCTTGCAGGTCATACTTGTTCCCTCTGGCCTTCTCAGACAGTAGGGAGGAAGGACATGCTCTCCATTCAGTTTCTTTAGGAGCAGTCAAGATAGTGTCACTTTCTTTTAGTAGGCAGAAGTTAGCGATCAGATATTGGCATGTGGCAGAGTTTGCTCTACTGAAGCCAGATGCCACCTCTGGCTGTAAACCTGCAACACAAATTCTTCCATTCAGACCAGGGAGGTAGGCAGCCTTCACTTTCAAATACAGGTGGTTTTTTTAATACAAAAGCTAGACTAGTCAAACAGAGGAGAGATTACTTTTAAATTGAAAATCTGTCCCTCAATAACAGTTTCAGCCTTATATAGCTTAACGTTGTATGGCTTATGTTTGGGTCTCCAGAAAACTGCAAATTCCAAAAAAGGGAGCAAACTTTTAAAAACCAAGTTTGGTTGTCAGTACTCAGACCTGATCTTTTCTGTTGTCTTGTCAGCCTCATTCCTCCTCTCAAGGGTTAGTTCTGTGTTCCTTTTGTGGTGACAAGGGGTTAAAAAACTCCTGTCTTGGTTTGTTTGTATTCCTCGCTGGGGGGCAGGGGGGCTGGAGAAGAGAGGGCAAATGAGGGAGGAAGGATTTCTTATCAGGTCCACTTCCGTTTACGGCCCGGTGACAGTTTTATGGCTTACTGTGGTTTTTTTTTTCTTTTTCTTTTTATCCCTTGCTTGAGACAGTTGGATTTTCCTAAAGGGATTAATTTCTCAAAACACACTTACACATACAGTCATACAACTTACTCAGGTTTGACTGATTGGGTCCGCACCGTTTCTGTTCAGCCCGTGATATTGATGGAATGAATGAATCCGATAACGGAACGCTTATTTAGTGGGAGGGGGGAGGAAAGGCAGACAGACAGACACAGAGCTTTATTGAGCAACGGAGCTACAAAGGCTCATGAGTTAGGGAAGGGGAAAGGGTAGCCTTGTGGCTGCAGTCACTCCGCCTGTCCTTTGAGTCACTAGGTTCAGACAGGCCCCCCTTGCTATTCACCCGACCAACTTGTGGATGGATGAGAGCGGCTGAAACCTGTCTTAGTCCAAGACTTGGTCAACGGCTCATAAATCTATCATTCATCATTCATGACACACGTTCTCTGTTCAATTCAAATTCACTATTTATTGAGGGTTTTCTCTCTATCACAAGTTGTCTCCCCTTATCCTTTTACAATTCCTTAAACTTAAAACTTAACACTTAAAACTTATGATTTAAACAACTAATCATACTAACACAAATACACTAAACAGATACTTAAAGACTTACTTACAACTAAACAACATTTGATTAATACTTACCACATTGATGGATGAACTCAGTTGCAACAAAAACAATAAAAGTTTATGGCCAAATTTCCTTACTCTTTATGTTACGTTCCCAGGTTTTCCTCCAGGTGGAACCTCTATTGCATTCACACCCTGGTTACTGGTTTTCATCCAGGTGGAACCTCTATCGCATTTACACCCTGGTTACCAGCTCTAATGCCCTATACTTTCTTGAGCAGCGAGCTGGGGAGAGGCAATGATGGTTGATCAGGCCATCTTTGCGGTGCAATTCTGGTGCACCCCTTGTGATGAGTGGCTCGTCCAATTTGCCTCTCTCCTGACAACCTTATATATCTCCACCCCAGAATATTGCCTGCTTAAACCAATTGTGACGTTTTGGCTACTGTCCAACCATCAAGTCCCACGCCTGTGAAGGAACTTTTTGCCCTCCAGTGGTTAGTTACAAGCCTTGGGGTGCCCACTGTTGCTGGACAGATTCTCTGTTTTTTGACTGTCAACAGGCCTCATCCTGTTGACCAGCTTTGACTTCCTGATCACCAAACTTTCGGAAACAGCTTGATTTTTGTGACATTTGCCATTGTTGCTTGAGCATCCTCTATGTTGGTATGCAATTACTCAAAAATGACCTCGGGGCACAAATACATCACAGGCCCTATAGAAGTCTGTTACAACACCTTTCTTCCCAGAAATCTTTACCAGGCAGTAGCAAGCTGATCAGCATCACTCAAGATGTTGAAGTCACTGCTTCAACCAGTTCTTCAAAGTATTTCACCCTGAGAATAGTTTCTATGCCTCCTACATTTCTATCTTAGGTAGAAGATACAGGCTTAGGCTTAGGTGCCTGTAAGTGTCAATTTATTCTAGTGCAGGTACTCATAGTGCTTTACAGTGGCAAGAATGAGAGATGCTTCCTGTTTCAAAGACTTTGCAATCCTTAGGTCTGTTATTTACTACAAAATCTTAGGGAGGTCCCCACCTCCCAAGTCGCACTGTTGGAAAAATTGCTGCTTTTTTCCAGTTTGGTGGGCTGAAATATGTTTAAAGACCAAGCTCACCACTACCCTTTGTCCATGAAGAATCTCTTCCTCAGTGAGAGTATGCATTCCCTGCTATGCATGTCTCATTCATAATTCTATTAATAACTGAAGAATTGCAATACTGAAAACTCTGCGTGAATATCTGATGTAGCTGCACATGTCCAAATTCATCCCGTAGCTTGTCCTCCTGGAGATCATTATGCCTCCCCTTCTCCCCCCCCCCCCAAAAAAATCCATAGAGCATTTTCCTGTTTCTGTTTTCTCCAATTTAAAGTACTGCAGATGCTATAGACTCCCAAACTCTTTGCAAACCAGCACTTGTAGCTTTCAGTCAGCAATTTCCATCTTCAAGTGGGACTTCTCAGTTCAAACTTTTTTCTCTCTCTCATCTATTTAAAAAGGGAGTGGAAAAAACCTTAAACTGGGGGCCACTAAGATCCCATTTGCATGGAAACAGAGGTTCAGCAGGTGAAAAGAAGGTAAAGGGAAAGTTGCCTCTTTTAAAAAGTAGCATTTCAAAAGTTTTCTTATTTTTACCATTCCTATGTTTCTATGGAAACAAGCAGAAACTGGGCCATCAGCAGCCAAGAATCCATTTACTCTTAAATTTACTGCTCGAGCAGCCATGCAGTTATCTTTCCAAATTAAATCATGATAGAGTAATAAGTGCTATATAAATGGAGGTAAAATGAAAATACCAAATGTAAAGTTCTGTTTCCATTCAAGATGCTACATATACTCTGAAAAGGTGTGGTGCTGTTTATTACTTTGTTTGTGGGTGAAGGAGAGACCTTAAAATGACAAGTTAAACTACCTTTTAGGAACAAATGCATTTACCTTTTGCACTAAAACCACACATTTGATTACTGTGAATGTGATTACATTCTACTTGTAATTTAATTAAGAACAAAGTTCTCTAAGTATCTCCCTTTTTATACTGTTTACTTCTTCCAGTTTGGATGAGGAAAGCAGCTTCTAGTAAATTTCACAATGAAATTTTCATGCACTAATGCATTAGTTCAATATTGGGTAACCATCACTGAACTAGAATGTTTCTTTTAAAAAACAAAACAAGATATTTTAACTGTTTATAGGTGGGGCACTGCCTGTTAATAAGCTTGCGTGACACTTCCCATTATAAGACACTCTTTTAAGACACTTATAACTTTGCCAGAATCTAACTATTTGGGTTCAACTTTTTTAACGCCAAGTGTCTGCTTCAGGCTGATTGCTTTTGGAAAACTGCCGTCAAAACTACTCAGTCATTTCCAAGAACAAGTCATAATGTGTTTTGCCCACGTTAAAAAAAATTTTGGCAATCTTTTCTTAGAAATGGTTTGGCAACCCTAAACTTGGGAGCAGAGACTTGAAATTTGGCCAGAGGGGGTCCTTTATGTCAGGGAGGTGCCTCTTGCCATGCCTGTGAAAATCTACCCAAATTGGACTAAGTTATAAACCTTTGAAAAATCACCCTTCACACATGTTTAGAAGAGACGTCTTTCATTTTATCAATTAAATATCTGACTGAGCATTCACCATCCCCTCACAGCTCCTATTGCTGACTGGACTGCGCATATGCCCTCCCCCATAGCTAGCAACTGACCGAGACCATTGTTACGCTTGCAAAATCAAGCATTCAAAAGTTAGGAAATGCCAGAATTATGCTTGCATTTGTAACCTTAATGCAGCCCCATTGTGTGAGTCCATTATGATACAAGTCTTTTTAATTACATGAGCACATACTACTTTTTTCACAGGACCCCTGTCTCATTCAGTGCACAGGAAGGTCACTACTTTCTAATGTGCAGTTATTCAATACTTTGTTTTTCCCTCATCATTCAGTGACCGGTCCCATACCTTATTTGCTGCACATTTTCAAACCCTGCTGTTAAGATGGAATTACTAATTTCCTCATAGGGTTTTTATGGCACTCATTATTATAGCATTTGAATGCTTCACAAACATTAATATTGTCCTAAAACTCCTGTAATGTGGTGGTAGGGTGGTATTATTCCCATTTCACAGATGGGGAACTAAGTAACAAAAGATTAAAGTCAAAAGCATCCACTGATTTTTGGATACCCTGTTTGAGATGCATAACAGCTAATTATGCAGAGTAGCTTGATTTTTGCAAAACATAAATTTGGGTCCAACCTGGACATCAAAATGTGTCTCTAATGTAATCACAAGACTGATCAATGTGTGTCAGCTTTTTCTTATCTCCTTTTGGAAATACAGTTTTCAGTTTAATATGTAAGCACTGCAGGTCTCAGCTAAGAGGCATTGAAGTTGCTGGAAAAACTTTTGTTCAATGGGCACTGAATTGGGGCCTCAAGTAATACTTCAAAAAAAAATCTTTTATTTTAATATATCTGCAGCACTGGTTGTTTTTCTGTGATCTGATTAGATGCATGACTATCTAGCCAGTCCCCGGTAGTAGCTAGTATTTAATGCTTCAGAGGAAATAGCTTGCCCTCAGCAGAAATGTATTCCTGACTCATGTCAGTGATTGGCTTTTACCATTAAGCATGAGATTTATATATAGTAGACCCTCACTATAATGCCCTTCCCAATAGCAAACCTTGAACTATAGTGAATGGTGGTGGTGGTTTTTTTCTCATGCGCAAAAATACAGTTGAACATAATTATGTGACAGAGACATGCTAATCAAATGCTATCTGCAAAACAATTTTAGCAGATTTAATGGCACCCTCAGACTTCTAAACACATTGAGACATATGTTTGTAAGCTAATTGAATATAGCTTCCATTCTTGGCAACAGTCCATTACTGTTAAATCAACAACAATATACTTAAAACTTATTTCAGTTACAGTATGTTAAATATTCTGTTCACTGAGTATAATTTTAAAGACCTTGCCGCTAAAAGAACATAAGAACAACTATACTGGGTCAGACCTATGGTCCATTTAGCCCAGTATTCTGTCTTCTTGTCAATGCCAGGGGCTTAGGATGGATCACTATTCATTCCCCCCGATCAGCCATTCCCAGCCTCTGGTAAGCAGCAATCCCTGCCTATCCTGGCTAATAGCCATTGATGAACCTATCCTCCATTAATTTATCTAGTTCTTTTTGGATTCCGTTATAGTCTTGGCCTTCGCAACATCTTTTGGCAAGGAGTTCCACAGGTTAACTGTGCATTGGCTGTGTCTTGTGTGAAGAAATACTTCCTTTTGCTCATTTTAAACCTGCTGCCTATTAATTTCATTTGGCGACCTCTAGATTTTGTGTTATGAGAGAGAAAAATAACACTTCCTTATTTTTCTCCACACCAATCATGCTTTTATAGACCTCTATCATATCCCCATTTAGTCATTTCTTTTCCAGGCTGAAAAGTCACAGTCTTATTAAACTCTCCTGAAATGGAAGCTTTTCCATCCTTCTAATCATTTTAGTTTCCCTTTTCTGCATCTTTTCAAATTCCAATATATCTTTTTTGAGATGGACGATCAGATCTGCACGCAGTATTCAAGATGTGGCATGCCATGGATTTATAAAGAGGAAATACGATACTTTCTATCTTATCTATCCCTTTCCTAATGATTCCAACATTTTGTTAGCTTTTTTGACTGCTGCTGCACATTGAGTGGGTGTTTTCAGAGAACTATCCACAATGACTCCAAGATCTTTCTTCAGTAGTAATATCTAATTTAGACCCTATCATTTTATAGGTATAGTTGGGATTATGTTTTCCAATGTACATTACTTTGCATTTATCAACATTGAATTTCATCTGCCATTTTGTTGCCCAGTCACCCAGTTTTGCGAGACCCCTTTGTAACTCTTTGCAGTCTCCTTTGGACTTAACTATCTTGAGTAGTTTTGTATCATCTGCAGATTTTGCCACTTCACTGTTTATCCCTTTTTCCAGATCATTTATAAATATGTTGAACAGTTCTGGTCCTAATACAGACCCCTGGGGAACACCACTATTTACTTCTCTCCATTCTGAAAACTGACCATTTATTCCTCCCCTTTGTTTTCAATATTTTAACCAGGTATTGATCTTTGCAGTTACTGAAATTGTAGACCTATTGAATACTTTCACTAAATATCTTGAATGCAGTTCTACTTAACACTACTTCTTCTTTTCCTTTATGCTGCTTTTTCTAGTGAGGGTTGCAGTGGCAGCTTGGAGTATAGGGAGGACCAGACCTCCCTTTCCTCTGCAACAGGTTCCCAGGCCAGCCAGGATATATAATCCATCCAGCGTGTCCTGGGTTGGCCTCGGGACCTCCTCCCAGTGGGACGCAGTGGTATACCGATGGGGGGGGGGTGCCGTGCCCCTGGGTGCTGGCCTGGTGGGGTGCTGGCCAGGCCCTCAGAGGAGGAGCTGCCTTCCGCTGACATCCCCAACAGCTGTGCAGACCTGGCCCCTCCACCCCCACACTGGGCACAAGGAGGGAGCTGCAAAGATCCCAGCTGCACAGGGGCCAGGCAGCCACAGCCAAAGGTGGGGCTCCAGGGCAGAGCCTCTCATGCCTCTCACCACCACCAGGTGGCTCCCTCATACTTACATTTGTGCTCCCCCATTGGTGGCAGTGCCCACGGGGGGAGAGGGGGGAGGAGGTGGTCTGTCGACCCATTTCCCACTCTTCCCCACTCCCTGCCGAACCTGCCGCACACACAGCGGGTGGGAGGGGGAGAGAAGAAAGTAAGAAATGAGCCTGCAGGTTCCCCTTCCCTCGGTCGCTGCCACCGATAGGAGGGGGTGCGCAAATGAAAGCATTGGCCCCCGGGTGCTGGAAACCCACATTATGCCACTGGTGGAATGTGCCTGATATAGTTCCAAGGTATCCTTATCAGGTGCTCAAACCGCTTGAGCTCACTCCTTGATCTGGAGGAGTAGCAGCTGTACTCCAAGGCTTTCCTGAATAGACAAGCCCTTCACCCTATTTCAGAGAGTCAGCCCAGCCATCTCGCAGCGAAACCTTATTTCCTCTGCTGGTCCCCTCGATCTTGTCCTTTCGGTCATTACCCAAAGTTCATGGCCATGGGGTGGGGGCATAGAATGACCTGTAAACTGAGAGCTTTGTCCAGAAACTTAACTTCCGCTTCACAACTACGGATCAGTGCAGGGCCTGCGTCACGTCCACTTCCATTCAAATCTGTGCTTACCATCACTCATGAACGAGGCCCCTAGATACTTAAACTGTTCCACTAAGGGGAGCTGCTCCCCCTTCACCTGGAGAGAACACTCCACTTTATTCCGGGAAAGAGCCATGATCTCCAATTTGGAGGTGCTGATTCTCATCCCAGTCACTTCACATTCAGCAGTGAAGCATTCAACATCTCCAGGCGAATCTCATCCACCCTTTACTGCCTTACCACTGGAAAGGCCCTTTACCACCCCGGTGACCTCATCAACAGAAATAGATCTACCTAAACTGAAATTTTTGCTGGTTGGAATATGATATGGTTGAAGGTTCTTTGGCTTCCGTGGTGGTGTTTGTCTTTAAAGTTTAGAGTTCAGCTACTTTTTTGGACATTATCACTAAGAAAGAACTCACCCCCAATATCAATCACACCATGCACACGGGATGTTAGGACATCCTCTATTCATACTCAGTAAAGACCCCCAGTGTCATTATCAATAAACTGATTCCTTTATATGGCAATATACAGAGTTTATCATGTGAAAGTCAGCATGCACAAGCAGTTACCACACCAGGGTATCACTGTTGGTATAATATATTTGGACTATTCTGTGATATCTCACATGTTACTGTGTGACATTAATTCATTTCCAGATGCAATTTAACATAAATGTGTTGACTCCTGGTTACCTCAGAGAGATTGCCTTTCTTCTCTCTGCAGCAGTTGAAATCTGCTTAAGCTTAAAGTCCATGTTCTTTTTATTTAGGAAGGAGCAGAGGATAGACTGCTCACACTTGAAGTTTTTCCATGTTTTCTTAATTTAAATGTAAATATATTAAATCTAAGAAGATACCTTGTTTAATTTATAGACCCTTTGCAAAAGAACTTGTTTAAGACCAACTTATTATAGGGTTAGTCTTGTACTGAAGACATTAGTATCTTTTTTCAAAGGCTTGTTTGCATCTGGAACAGGGAAGGAGAGGGAGTACTCAGTCTGTGGCCAGTTGCTGAAATTTCTGATTAAAAAGATAAAACAAATTATCACGAGTGTCTGTTTGCTACATCGGTTGGGCATGCTGCGCAGGACCAGTTCTCTTTTAAGAAATACATATATAGGTATGTCTCTTCTTGATAAAAATTCTATCCATCACAAGACACTTGTGATGACATTCTTGTCTCGAAACAACACTTATTTTTGTGTTGATTTCTTTTAAACCAATCTTGGCACCGTCATTTCAACCAGGCTTTTAGAATTTCAATTATTCCTTTATACACCATAATTAGTACATAATGATTAAAATAACTTAAGCATGTAATGTAAGAAAATGCAAATGTGAAGCATTTTACGTGGCAAAATGGGAGATTTTAAAAGTAAGCAGGAAGGTAATTAAATTCCAGGATATGTGTGTAAAATAGAATAATTCAAATCTTGTGGCCAGCAGCTAGAATATCTGAATAGTAGTTGGTGCCAGCTAATGCACTAGTGTGCAGGAATAAACAAATAAACCATTTTAGGGTATTAATACTTCAGAGTTGCTCTTTGTATCAACCATTGAGATGGAATAGGCTCCAAAAGAGATGTCTCCAATCCTTTTATTTTCTGGCTTGCATTAAATAAAACAAATTAAATTTGCAACTTAAATTTGGGCTAAGATTTAACTTGGTAAAAACAAGCTTTCTATGTTTTAGAAAAGGTTTTCATGACTTTTTTTCTAAATTGCAAAGAAAACTAGATTTTAAATAAACATTCTCTATACATTATTTGAAACCCAAACATTGCAAAACCAAGGAAGTGTAAGTGAAATGGATTAGATACAAAAACGAAATATACTTTGATGTAATTGTCCAGGCTGAAAGAAATGCACACATTAAACACAGAGCAAAGCTACTGAAAAGTACCATTTTTTTAAAATGGTCTCTCTTTAATTTAAGATTAGTGACACAGGTACAGGAATGGATTTTCTCATCTAAAACACATGCATCTAGATTTTCCTTTCTGACTGAGATGTGCTTGCTATAAGACCCACTATGGCTCACTTCGTGATCCCTAGCCAATGCAGTGCTGGTCCAGTCTCCTCACTCAAATTAGAAAAGTCTAGCAGCGGTTGGCATAGTTTGGAGCATTCAGTTGCCCCAAGGGACTGTTCCCACAGCTGAGGAGGAACAGCAGTTGTATTCACAGAAGAAAATCTTGTTCTATGTTAACTTGTGGGAGAAAAAATAGTTACTCATACTACTAAACAGTAAACTGTCTAATTGATTTTACTGTACCCTATCTCCATGGTGTTTGAGAGAGGATTTTTAGCAACCTTACAGATGACATCTGATGAGCAAAGTCAAATTTAAAAATATATATATATATATCCCCACATGTCAGTGGTATCATTCTAAGTAAGTAAATACAAATTCTTAAACGGCTCTTTCCCTCTTTCCTCTCCTCTCTGGTCAGCTTGCATCTGAGGGATGGAAGCTGGAGGAAGACTGGGAAGTGTCAGCAGCAGCAGTGTTAGTTGGAACAGCTTTTAAACTGCTCCTCTCTCTTCTGATCATTTGTGTAGGTTCGGGTGAAGGGCCAAAGGGACTCTGGGTTGGCAGCTAAGGCATGATATTTTTTTTAACCATAGAAGTTTCATTATTTGCAATGAGTTTTGAATATTGTCTTTTCTTCCTTCATAATGAACTCTGAGGGGTTTTGTATATAATAACGACCATATTGGGTCAGACAAATGGTCCATTCAGCCCAAGATCCTGTCCTCCAACAATGGTCAATACCACATGCTTCAGAGGGAACGAATAGAACAGGTAACCATCAAATGATCCATCCCCGGTCACCCATTCCCAGCTTCTACTAAACAGAGGATAGGGACACGTCAAAGAATATGGAGAGAAAATATATCTTAAGGATAGTCTGTAAGATGAGAGAGTCATCATGCATCAATTCCCCTGACAGAACAGATCAACATTAAGCAAAAGATGAAGCAAATAGAGGAATGTGTGTGTTAGCTACTGACAACAATTTGCTTTTATTTTAAGCGTGTAGCTTAATCAAATTGCTTTTCTAATATGCTTAAGAGGGCTAGTTTATAGAGGCAGTAGGTTGGGAGGGATCTTAACAGGATGAAACACACTGTTCTGTGCCTGCTCAGCTCCTGGCTACTTGGTTTAGAGTGTTCTACTGAGCCTTGTAGAACTGAATGACGTCCTCTTGGTCTGATAAAGCTTGTACAGGTCTTCGGTATCATGAATGGCACACAGTGCGACATAAGGAGAAAAGGGAGATCTGCATGGAAGGAAAGGCAGTATGAACTCCTTTGCTTCTTTAAGGCCCAGCCCCCACACCCTAACCAGGAACTTCTGATTTCTCCCAGGCAACTGCTAATTACCTCACCCTGTCCCTACAGTTTTTGAATAATAAGCAGAGAGAGAATTCTAAAATTGGGTAGCATCTATCAGGAGAATCTGCAAAGGGCCCTGATGCACTGAATTGGTCTTGATGCTAAATAAATACCAACATGTTTTTTTTTTTAAAAATCTGAAATGTATTTTCATTCATTTAAATTAAAATGTACTATTTAAAGGGAAGAAATAACATTAATTACTGCCTGTTGTGGAGGGGGTGAGATTAAGTAATGTGTTCTGCATTGTATGATGATGTTTATTGTAATTTACACTTTACTGTGGCTAGTGCTACAGCTTAATCTCAGTTCATATATGCAACTCAGTGCACTGCATGTAACTGGATTAGAAAACCATGTAGTTTGCATTCTAATCTGTGATTTACTGTAATTATTAAATATCCCAGTATTAAGAGAGTCTGAACACAAAATATAAAAAAGATTGCAAGAGCTGGCATTATTTTAAATTGCTACCTTCATATTGTTTTCTTCTTAAGTAGGTAAGATGTTGAATATATGAAAATGCAGTTTATTAACATCTGTTTCACCATTTCTTACATATTCACTAGACTGGGTTATCATCTTAATTGTTTGAAGTAAGTCATTAGGGACATCTCTTGACAATGTTTTTTATTTTTAGTTGTGTTTTGAGTTTTTATTCATACCACAAGAAAGAATTGGCAGTATATGTTAAGACTACCTCCTGAATGCAGGAATTTGCCTACATTCCTAGGGGCCCTTAGGGACATAATCCTATTGTCTTCATGTAACATGCTAGCTAAGTGTGCTATGTCTCCCTCTTGTGGCTAATCCACAGAGTACAAGACCCTGCTACAGCTACCAGATAATGGAAGTATTTAGCTCAAGGACAGGGCCTGTGCTCTTAGTTCCAAAGAACCAGATTCAAACCCTGCTGCAACAACTACTGGTGTGGAAGGGGATGTTACACCTTCTTGGCAAAAGGCCCACTAAGTTCAGTGAGAGTTCTCTCTGTCTCAAGCCTGTGAGATCAGACGCTAAACATAAACATATTTCATTATTTGGATTCCTAAATGTGCCTGAAATTCTTCCTCCCTCCCCCCCGCAAACTTTGCTGATCTGCCAAACAGCATTTGTAGTGGGGTGGGGGGTTGGCCAGTGTACTATTTATTGCATGTTATTAAACCAGACTTAATCTAACTGAATTTGTGCTTCATGAACATTTTATTTAAAAATTGGTGGACTGCAAAAAATACTCCTCTGAACATGTATGAATGCGCATATACATTGTGTAATTATAAGTGGAAGTGTGTCATTTGTAAAAGGCATGACCTTGACTTCCAGTATCAAATTTTTAACATAAAACAAACTTCAGTTACCATGAAGCTAATTTTCATTCTTCAGAGAATTTGATATCTGTGAAATGTTGCTCCTAAAATTCATCAATGTTAGGCATATTTCTGTTTGAAATAGAAATAGCAAAGAGAAACAAATCTGTTATCCCAAACGGCCTGGACCTGCCTACTTATCTCTTTCTAACATACTGCCACAGCTGTGGTCAACAAAAGTTCTTGCACTGAATGCCCATCATTAAAAAGGGAGAGAGGCCTGCCAGCAGGGTATTTTGGAAGATGGAGGGAAGAGTGCAGGACTCTGAAACTTGCTCTCCCACCTTGATCTAAAATAGCCAAATTTTATAGCCTTTAAGGTATGGTGCAAGTGACACTCATTTGGCAGGATTTTGCGGGGGGGAAGGTTGAGATATGTGGGGTTTTTTTGGAGGAGGGGGGAGAGGAGCTTTTCTGTTGCCTTGATTTAGGATTAGCTGTTGGGGGGGCAAAGCCTATTAATTGTGCACAGAGCAAATTTGATGTGGAAATCATGGAAAGTAACAATGTCATTTATATCAAGCCTTTTTTCACTTTAATTTAAAATTTGTCAAGACATATATTATATATATTTATAAAATACTGTGCACAACTATTACAAAAGTAGCAGTTTGCAGGAATCTGGAAATCAAATCATACAGAGAATTACAACTTGAGTTACCTTCGTGAACTAAAATGTACATATTATGGCCATTATCTCAAAATCAAGCCTTCCAGCACAGATACACGGCCCCATACGGAGCCTTGTTCAACGCACCATGAAGATATTAGTGGACCAGGTTGCAGAATTGGGACCTTTAATATCATCAGCTTCATTTCCCTCCCCCCTCCCACAATTCCCATATTTCGTAACTGACTGATCTGAGACCTTTTGTCTTCACTAGGCTAAAAGATTCGTTTTCACTAGATGTGTGTGTGGAATAGCTTGAACACACTGCATTTGACTATACTGTCCTATTTCCCAAACAGAGTAGAGTTTGAGACTTTTAAAGCAGATAAACTTTGTTAAAATAGAAATGCTGAGACAGAAATCGGGGTGTTCTTTCTTGGTCTGCTTTATTCCCTATATGTGTACAGTTCCTGAATACCTTGAACCAAGGTAAAACAAACAAACAAACAAAAAACCGCAAGCTACACAGACTGTTCCACCTTCAGCACTTCAGCTGAAATACACCTGCATCCTAAACCTTTAGTCAGCTGCAGCTGCTATATCTTTGTGTCCTGTTTTTACAACTTCTGTCCAGGTACTGATTCTTTGTTATGAGTTATTTGCCCACCCATCATGACAGTAAATAATATATATTTGGAGAATTATACTGCATTTCCTCCACTCCTGTCTAAACACACAGGGCCTGATTCTCCACTGTCTAGCACATTGTGTAGTGAATTACACCTATGTTAAAAGCTCTACTGTTATAATTTGGTAACATTTTACATTTGCTATGCACTGGGATAAAAGACTACACAAGGTGCAAGGCAGTAAAGAATCTGGCCCAGAGATAGACATACCGATGTTTGGTAAATATGGGGGACCAAAGTATGTTTAGACCTTAAATTAATATAAAATACTAACATTTTGTCACTAATGATCTAATAAGAAAAGAGCATTATTTATTTTAAGTCCCTTAATAGGTAGCTATAATATTTGTTTCAACAATGACACTTTTTACAGATGTTTAATAAAAATAAATTTATACATACTTACTCAACAGAGCCTAATGACTTCTAAAATAAAACAATGGTGAGGGTCTGCCTATTTAAATCTACAAAAAGCAAGGAAGTCTGCCACAGGGGAAATTCTGGTCTTGAATTCTTTGCATTTGAATAAACTTCGATCTGACCTTCCAAGAAATAGTGATTTGTGTACTATCTACCATACAAACAGTGCTGAGATGTACAATAGGGATTGCTGGTATGTGTTTATTCTGACCTTAGATCCTATTTTTGCGATTTAAATAATGGTACTTTAATTTACTTGAGGTTTACATATTTCTTCTAAATGCATTACAAGATAAAGGTGCATTGTGCCATTATAGATGATTTTGATGTTGACTAGATGTATAAAATACTCTAACAAGAATTAGAGTAATAAAATGCTGCTATTACTTTTTTAGGGTGACCTCTGTACTTACAGCCTATGTTATTGGCTTTGTATTAAAGAAAAGTAATTTGCAACTTTCCTTCAGATGTGTTGAATGTTTATCAGAGAAACAATCATGGGCACCAGATATATATATCGTGTGTGTGTGTAGTTCACATTAGAAAATTCACAGAACATAATTTGGCCTCTGTTCAACTGTATGTCATGAAGAAATTTTGATTATTTAATACATTGCATAATATACCTAAACTAAACCTTTTACCCTAGCTCACCTGCACTTTCAAAATACTGAGTGTAGGGTTCAAAAGAGATCTCATCCTAATTGATTCATCCTTAGGTTCATTGTTGTTTATGGTTTCTAAACGAAAACCGAACTCTGAGTTGAACTCAGCAAGGTCATGGGCCCAAAAGTGACACTTGTATAAAAGTCATTCATGCAGAATTTTAGAAAGTAAAGATTCCAGTTTGCTATAAGACAACTCTGACACTTTCTCAGGGTGTCCAGGACTGCCAGACACTCACTGTGTTGTGCCCTTCCCCTGCCCCTGCTTCAGTGAGAGGGAATCTTTCTTATGGTAACTGGTAATTCTTATGGTAAACTTTCTTATCAGCTCCCTGATGCTGCCAGCCCTTCAGCTACTCAAGCACTCTCCTCTGTACTCTACCAACCCCTACTTTGCCTTGCAGATAAAGATTTGGTGTACCTCAGTCCCTGAACTCATCTGATGTGTTCCCCTGTAGCATCCAGCCCGTCACTAGCAATTACTGGGTTCACTACTCCTGATGGAATAATATACACACGCACCAACTTCCTTCACACGCACCAACTTCCTTCATTCAACCGAGTATCCTCTCCGATGTAACAATACAGCAGAGTAATCTTGTTATAGTAAAAACAAAATTAAGTTTATTAACAAAGGCAAAGATTTAAGAAATAGTGAGCAAGGGTAATAAGAACAACAGGTCACATGTAAAACAAAGGGTTTAACGTGTCTTAGTGTCTAAATTTAACTTTGACAAGCTCAAATTCTTGTCTAAAGTGATTCTTACTTAAATCAACCTACCAGTGTCACTAGCCCATATGGCCAGACTCCAACTTTCATGAATACAAAAAAGCACTGTCCTTTTTATTTCCTTGTTGAAGACTAAAAAAGGGGTGCAATGTCCTTCCTCTTATAGTCCACTAAACCTTTGAAATGAACCTTCAGATAGGACCCTTCTTCCCCATTATTTGTTCTCTACTGTGCTTCTCCTCGCCCCTCCCCAACCCCACCCATGTTAGTTTCACATCCCTTCCTCACTCCGAAAAAGCAACGAGAGTGCTGTATACAGACTAACACAACTACCCATCTGGAACTTCCTCACTCTGTTTTTCCATTATCTTCACAAGCAAATGGGGCTTCCATTATGTTGGCTTTATCCTGCATAACTTACATCAGAGACTGGGCTAAGTGAATAAACATCCTATGTCTGACAGAGATTTGCCTGTCAACTCTGCTCGTTTATATAGTTTAAAATATTTTACCAAGGTACACAAGTTCTTACATACCAACCGTACGTACATCTCACAATGCTTATGATGACCAGTAAAAAATAAGCTTTTACTAGATAACTTTTGAAGAAATACTATGAAAAACATTTGTTGGGTGTAGTGAGTTTGCCAGGCCTCATAGGAATTGCTGACAGAGATTAGTAAACCCTTTGCTTGTTGACACCAGTTGCCCTCTGTGTCACAACAATATTGTATAAATAACTTGTGAACACTTGTAAATGACTGAGAATGTATTCAATCCATTGAATTCACTGTGTCATGGATTAATTACTCTAGGTTGAACAGAACTAGATTTATTTTATGACCAGTAATAACATTGGTAATTTTATCCATGCTAAGATAAGCAAAATGAAAATCTCAATCTTCAAGTTGTAAATTCAGTTCTGCAGAGGCTAGTAAAGTCCCATTTCCCACCCCCATCCCATCCAGGTAAAATTGACTATGTACATTATGGGTTTTTGTCTTACTCTGAAATTTTGCAGCACTTCGGAAGACGGAATACCAGACTTGATGGACCAGTGGTTTAGTCCAATATAGTAAATAATTTATCCTTTCTTACAGTATCGTAACTCAGGCTCTTTTGTAGAAAAAATAAAAGAAGACCATAGCTGTTGACATTCAGATACTATGATGACAAATGCCCTAGCACACCATAAATATGTTAATGCTTCATCCTCTTGTTTTAATACTATCAGATGCATTTCTCAAATACCTTTCTCACTGAGGATTTCAAAGTGCTTTACAAACATTAATAAATTACGGTTATAAGTTTACCCGTGAGGTAAAAAGTTTTATTGCCATATTTTATAAATTGATAAACTGAGAGATTAAATGACCCTTCCAGGTCACTCCCATTTCAGCTGCCTTCTGTAATCAGATCCCCAGAAGTGTACGGAATAGAATATATAATGTTTGGGGTACTTCTCAATTACATAGCTGGTACCAAGCTCTTAATATATTGTCTGTATCTATTGTCTACATTTTCTGTGTTTTTTCTGCTGCTCCATGAAAGAGGAATCATGGTAAATCTTAAACATCCACAGCCTGAAAAGAAATACCCATGGCAAATCCTTTTTGGTGGCTGAAACAAGTCCATTTACAATCCTTCTCCTTCTTTCTGCACAGTCAAATGCTTCATAGTACATGGTTGCCTTATATACAGTTGGTGAACGGAACTGTTGAATTCTTTCTTTATGGTTTGTAATAAAGGCTCTGTAGTATTTGATAGCCTATTACCCCACATACAGATTTTAACTTACACTAGTCAAGTCCTAGAGAAGCCTTCCCACCCACAGAAGTGAACGGGGCTTTGACTTAATATGAAGAATTACTGGTGGCAAGTGTTCCATTAGTGGTTTGGAATGGAAATGTTTCCTCACTCAGTTGCCCTTCAGTTAGTTGGCAATGTATGGCAGGGTGTGCCACGTTTTTGTGGCCCCCCTGTTGGAAGCCTCACTACTCTACTACATGCCACCCCAGGAAATTGCTCTCTGGGAGGAAAAGAGCAGTGAGTATTAGACCTTCAGGCTTGCCTAGAGAGCCATCACAGGAGCAGCAGTTTTTAGGAACTATTGAGATCTGATCCTCCAGCTGCTAGAATGGTTGGGGACTAGTAATAGCCAATCAAGGCTCGGCGGGCTAAAATAAAAGGAGCTGCCTGCTACTAGCAAAGGCGGTTTCTGGCTGGAGCCTGAGGACTAGTGATGAGGGATGCCCCCTAGGCCACTGCCAAGGGAACCAGGCTGGGCCAGGCCCATGAATGCCTGTAATTGGTGGCAGTAGCTCAGAAGCAACTCCTGATGATTCAGTGTTGGAGACAGAACTTAGTCCAGAAGGTTAAGATAACTGACCATAAAGGGCAAAGAACTTCTATTTAAGTTGTACCCTGGAAGAGATTTAGGTTGTGTAACCCTGCCAAAGGGCTGAGCCACAGAAGACTCGCAGAGCAGGTGGACTGCTAGTGGGGTGCTAGTAGTGTTAGTGGGGGCCCTGGGAGCTGAAGAGAATGCCAGCCAAAGATGCTTAGGGGATGACAACAGCTTTCGACCCCTTCATGACTTTAAATTCTCTCTGGAGAAAATTCCTGGAGTTCATCATGTTTTCTCTCTTGGTTGAATATGGGTTCTAACTCCCAATTGTGGCCAGGAATTCTTTAAAAATTTGGTTTCCTTCCTGTGAGGTGGTGGGCCAAAGACCTATGGCCTTCCAAAAAGTTCTTATTATTTTTTGGTTTTAAGACTTTCTACATCCAGAGTCAGAAACGTTCATTTTTGAAGGGGAAGAGAATGTAACTTGGTTACAGCAAAACAAATTATTTGTTCTTTATAATGTAACACAGCCACATAACGCTACAACAGTTGTCAAAACAAAGGTAAATTTACAGCTCACTGTAAGGAAGTCATGGCTATTTAATTTCTTCCACCCAACCTCCTCAAACATTATCCTAACAGTCAGTTTAGGTAGTATAAATGTGATACTTCTGAGTAATGGCAAGCATTCAAAACTACAGAATATTGTGCATTAAACCATGAAGTTGTGCAAAAGTTCCATTTAGAGAGAGATGATTGGTGTCAAAAAGATTCAAGAAAAGTGTTTTGACCATGTCTTTTCGTAGTGGGTGGCCCCAGCATGTATGCTACCTCTTTTCTTCTCTCAGCTAATGGAGGTGTTGAATAGGAAGGAACTTGTGATTTGATGATGCAGGTCCTAGGTTCAATCACGATGGTATCTTTCTTTAGGTATGGCTTGTTGGCATTTTTTGTAATAGAACAACAAGATGTTACCAAAAAAAAATCGTCACAGTATGCCTGTTTTTATTCATTTCAGTTGTTAAAGGTAAAATGTCTACTAAAATGTATCTCAAAATACAAATATATTCAGAGTAATACAAATTATTATTGGGGCATCTGGATGCAAAGGTCATATAAAATATTCAATCAAGCACCAGGCCCAGGTGTGCTAGGTACTTTACAAACAATAGAATTAGACATGGTCCCTGCTCCAAAGAGCTAACAATTCAATAAAAGCACTGTTTTTTTCAGAAGTCCTACAGTACGCTCACCAGATATTCATACAAAACAGCGTTCTATAAAAACAAGGTACCTACCAACTAATAAATCAGGACTAATAATTTCCCAGTCCTATTAAACCCATTTAATCCCATTATTACAGGAGTGTTCTATGTCTGGATACAGATATAGATATGTGTGTGTATGTCTAGTTAATATGTAAGATGCTAGTTAGATGCCATGCAAAAGCATAATTCCTGGATTCTGAAGGACCGATAAAACTTTATGCAACTCTTTACATGGAGTTCTTAATACCTATCATCTCCTCAAATGTCTAGGAAAACAGTTAATCATTTCAGAGTGCACTGCTAGACTGAGGGAGGTAAATAAATTACAATGTCAAGGTCCCTTCACCGAAAATACCATGCCAGCGCTACTTGTCTAGATCCAGGGGCAGATCTCAGCTGCCATAATGCCACCACACACAAAAAAGAAGCTGCCTTTTTGGTATGTCAAACTAGGACATTTTTTTTACCGTTTTAAAAATAAATTCCACCATGTACACATTGTTCTTAAAAAACACCCCACGTTCAGCCGCAGCTGTAGATTGCTTTCATTTCAGCACCTGAAAGTGGAATTGTCTATAAGGAGAACCAGAATGTTGATTTTTTTGCATTTCATAAGATGAGGAAGATCAAAAGGGTAACCACACAGTGTAAAGAACAAAAAACTAGATTGGATTTTAAAAATTCTTGCCGATTTAATAGCCAAAGAATTAATTAGTAAATGGGAGGGAAATGTCTTATCTTACAATCAAGTTAAGAATCTTATTTTATGCTTTTATAGCTTTGCTACTGCATTGTAAATTCAGAATTTTCATTTGCTAAAGATTATTATAGCTTTGGAAAAGACACCTGATTTCTGTCTGTTCTAGACATTCATGACTAGTTGCATTGCTTCCCTTGATTTTACTTAACTGCCTTCTTGCTGCAAAATTCCTCTTGTTCGCTAAACCTAAAACCAAATGCACTAGGACAAATTTTAGAATGATTGTGTCTCTTCAGCCCCACATGCAAAGAGGTCTAGTGGAATAAGCAAGAGAATAGATTTCCGGAGCTCGAGTTCCAATATTGGCTTTGCCAGTGACTCAGTGTAGTGATAGCTTGGACAAATCACATAGTGTCTCTGTCTTTTTCCATCTATATTACTACTTCACATGGATGTGTGGTTTGCTCAGCACTTTGAAGATTTAAAACTGTTTGACAGAGTTTTTGAAAAGGACTGAGTGTGTTTCCTTGAACAATAAAAGGTTGGAAAGGAGTTTCTGTAGATGTCTCTCTCTCTCTCAATTCCTGCTGAAATGATTAATTTAATGCTGCTGGGATTTTATTGCACTGTATTGTTAATGATTTCTTAGAGGTTCCTAGCGCCTTGAATAGAAGTATCTATTTTTAAGTCTAAATAAATCAAAAATCAAAATGCTGAGTATTAATAAAGAGGTGATCTTATAGTAGTTTATCACAGTATTTTGTACATCCTAAAGACCTTGCCAGTGGATGCATCAAATAACTGCATCTGTTCAGAGAGTAATAACTATATACCATGATAGTGTTGGGAAAAAATGTTTTTTACCCTATTTAATCACCTTAGTTAAGCTTCTATAGTTTTGAGATGGTGGATTTGGCTGTTATAAGCCACCTAAAAAACAAAGTTTTATCTGAGATGCCTGTAGAATAAATTAATCTGGGTACTGCTTCATAATCACTTTGTTGTAGTACAGATTGCACTGTGCCCAACAGATCAGCTATTTTTTTTATTTTACTTTTTTTGTTCGTTGGCAACCATTTTTTTCCTCTGTCCCTTGAAAGGCCAATACTATATCAGGATCTTATTTTCCATCTATTAGAAGGAAATCTAATAATAATCCTTTTTGAATGTTATCTTTAATGTTTCATAGTTATCCCTTCTGGTAGGGCCTACAATGAAGAAATTATCTTAAAGTGCAGCAGTCTGTGCATGTGGATTATTCCTACATTGTTTACTGTAGCAAAAAATATTTTTAAAGTAAGACGTCATTTGTAATAAAGTGTTTTTATAACAAGGCTTTTCAGAAAGAGGCTGGCTTCTTCGCTGCCAAGATTTCTCCTTCATGAAATGGAAACCACTACACACTTCATTATCAGGTCTTTGGGGCAAGGATTTTTGTAGTCTACATTGCTGAGCATATTTGTCAGCACATTTTAGCACATTTGTCAGTGCTAAACAAATAATAAACCACCTTCTCTCTGGACACTCAGTTCTGTTATCCAAATTAAACCTTTCAACCTGCAGAGATCTGAATGGTACATGACAAACACACAAAATGAGCAGAAGAAATAAGAATCCATTTATAAAGTGTTTATAAATGATTAATAGAGGTTTTAGTAAATAGTTTGTTTAATTATGACACCTTCTGCTAGTCTTATAACCCTCTCTAATTCATGCTACTGATATCTTTACATGCCTATAACACTTATTAGCAAGTTATAAACCATAAATGGCACCATAGTTTCATGATTCTTTTGTAACTTTCAACAAAAACCAGGAGATACCATATTTGTTGTGAGACTTGAATAACTTTGGAACAAAAATGAGTGACGTCCCTTGAGAAGAGGGACATTAGAGAGGCGTGATCCAAGCACTTCAACAACCTATCCAAAATTCCTTTAACCTTGCCTCTAGCTTTCCTAAGCATATTACCCTGGTAGCCATCATGTTCAATCTTCTTGACTTCACCTTCAAAGTTCTACACAGCTCTGCTCGCTTGTTTGGTTCATATGTTCTAATTCCACTTCCTGTCATCCTGTTAGAATTCTTCAACAAACACATCTGTGGTTCTTCCTTTTTTTTTCCCCTTAGGCCAATCATATCATGCCTAATTCTGTACACCAAGAAATTTACTCTATCAATCAACCTAACAAATGAACAAGATACAGCCCTTGTATATGGAGGCCTTGCCATCTTACCTTGAATATAGTTCCCTCTTGTGCTGCCTTTTGTTTTACATCTTCCTGCATCTTTTGCAATATTTAACTTGGAGTGTAGGCTCCCAGAAGCAGGAAACATGTCCTTATACTTCTGTAAAGATTCATCTTTGGCATTATATAGAAATATTAACAATTGTTTCCCTCTTTTTTGTTGATATATGCTGTCCCGCATGGACCTCAGAAGCACAGTGCAGAGGCTGTGTATGGTGTGAGAGAATGAAGCTTTATGAATATGAGGCACAATAGGCCCAACCCCTCAGTTCTTGTTTGTTTGTTAGGAGGTGGAGGGACAGCTGGTTGTCCTTTTCTTTGGAACAACTATTTTCTTACCAGGCTGGCACCCTTCACACTTAAGTGACTCCAATTATCTAGGCATAACCAAAATTTGCAGATAACTGAAGGCTCAGAAAAATCAGAAAAGCTATTCTATTGGAAACTGAAGCCGTCTGTTAACTCTGGAGCATAGACTTTAAGCCTGGGGCTGACATCTCTGATTTTAGAGCGTGCCAGCTGGCTTACCCCTACCCAGCTGTCTCCAGTGTAGCCTGAGTCATCCAAGATTCATGCTCAGTGGATAGTTTGCTGTTGGCCAGGGCCCAAGCATAATTTTTTTGGGCCCAATACAAACTTGTGAGATGGGCCCCCTCCCACACACATACCCATGGGGGTTACAGCCTGGGCCAGGCCCCCCAGAGCCTCTGGGCCCTGGTAAAGTGTACCCTTCACTCTCACTCACACACACACACCCTCCCCCCTCCCCCCCAAAATTAGGGGCCCTGCTGTTGGCAAACTTTTCTAATGCTAGTTGGCTTTGCTGGATGGGTGAATGTTCCAGGTTTGGGAAGCCTGGAGAGCATTAAAGATTTGCTGGATGGCCTAAACATAATGAAGCTAAGTATAATCCTGGAGCACAAAACAAGACTTTCTGGTTAAACTGGTTTCTATTAATCAGGGTTGTACTCCGAATATTAGGCTTGTACAGTGTTCATGGATTCTGAGATATGTTTGTAGTGTGAAAGCCATGGGGCAAAGAAGAGGAAATATTCAAAATTTCAAGCATCTTGTAAAACCTTCCATTATTTGTGTTGTTTGAAGAATAGTTCACAGTCTGGCATTCATTCGTAGCTTGTGGCTCTAGTTGCAATCTCATTTCTGGTTGCCTCAAGATACTGCCTTGCTATGCCAACTTTGAAACTTGATTCACACGGACTATTTTCAGCACCAATATCCTGTGTACTTCCAGGAGAAAGATTTGCATACTGGGACTTCCCTTGAACTATTCCTACCCAATTGGGAGCTTCAGGATACTACTCTCCCTTTTAGCAGACAATTAAACTCAAGTTCTCCATCCCACGTGTTGCTTTGTACAGACAGTCTTCCTTGATTAAATCCTTCCAGTCATGCTGTTGTGTCTACTAAATACATTGTCCAACATTCCTGTAAGATGGTGGAAAGACTAAGCAGATGATATGGATGGATCAGCAAGACATTTTCATCAAGGAACATGATATGACAAGAAAGTAAAATAAGTTAATATGAACAAAAAAGGAAATGGAAAACTCAGACCCTCTAAACAACATCTCCCCTCCCCCCACTCTCTCCTTAGCAGCTAACAAATAGCCATTCCCTTGAGCACCAGTGCAAGGAGAGGGAAACTGGAGCTCAGGTTAACTCATTGAGGATCAGGTAGTGGCTCAGTATCCTAGCAGATTTTCTTCTTGTGCCATAAGGACCTTCTCCATCTTCACTGAAATGATACTTTGCTACAACTGCTCCACTGGTGAGCAGAGTACTGAGGGTGAGGTGTGGTTCCACTTCTTTCACAAAGAATGCAGTCCTAAAGATGCTTCCTTCTGCTCTATGCCACCAAAAATAGATAAGAATTAGAGTTGAGCAAGCAATGGGGGTTGGACTAGATGACCTCCTGAGGTCCCTTGCAACCCTAATCTTCTATGATTCTATGGGGAAAAATTATTCAAGAACTTGCTCACATCATTGACAATTGATGAACAGGAACAAGGGCAATATCCAATGAATTGTTTGCAATAACTCTTTCAACCAGCTCCAATGAGATTTCATCATCTTAGGAGTTATATCTATAAAATCATTTGGTATCTGATCTCCTGGCTGGTTCAGCATAATCTATGTTGTCTACCCCCAAGGGTTGTCTGTCTTGGCACACTGTGGTCAAGTCCAACCACACACAAATCCCAGCCAGGTTTGGTCTTAACCTATGAGCCTGTCTATCTCTGCTAGTTATCTTCTCCACAGCAGCTGTTTCTCAGACACATACATGTGAAAGGGAGATCTCCTTTCTTCCCACATCAGTTTGTGCCAGTTGGGGGGAATTTACTGACAGGGATTCAACTGCGTATTCGCCTTTTCTCCTGCAGGATTTCCTAGCAGACTCAGAGTTTAAAAAATATTTTGCCCCAGTGTACCCAGTCACTGCCTGCCTTTGGTATGCCATGTCTTTCCCCTTTCCCCCAGATGGTGTGTCTGCTTTTCTGGAGTTAAGTCACCCTGTAGCTGTGAAACTGGATATTCAAGAAAAGTTGAACTCTTATTTATTCTGCCTCCCAGGGGTAAAGAGATGGGAGCCCTTCCTTAATACTAAGGTCTCCTTGCACTAACTGAGGAACTAATGATCCTATCCTGCCTTAATACCCAAGGATTACTAAATCCAGTCCCAAAACAAGATTATTGGTAGTTCTTTAGCCACCCTTCGGTCTGTGCTGTCAGTAAAGTATCCAAAGGTCCTGAAACCTGTGTTCATCCACAATGAGTAAGAAGTTAGGAAAGTGAGTAATGGGTAGGAGTTGTCGTCTTCGGGTTCTTTCTCTTCTGCTGGTAAATGACATATGGTTAACTATTTTAAGAATAATGTTACTGGGGCTAGTATTCTACAAGATCTGAGTGAAAACAGAATAAGGGTTAAAATGCCCACATGGTGCTTCTATTCATGATGATGTAGGTCTTTTTTGTATAATCCTCAATGGATCAGGTGACTTGTGCAGTTGTTGTGCTTTAAAATTTAATCTGATTCCTCTTTGCTCTTAGTATGTAGTAATTCATAACCAGCACTACTTTTTTCCCCTTTCTCATAATGAGATGCATCTGGCATAGAAGCTACCCCTAGAGTGAAATCCTGGCCCCCTTAAAGTCAGTGGGAGTTTTGCCACTGACTTCAGTAGTGTCAAGATTTCACCCCAATGTCTTGCAGGAAATCTTTCAAAGAGTCTTGTTCAAGAATGTCTAGACGTTTTGAAATGTTCTCATAGGCACATATTTTGTACTGAATATCACAGCACAATCTGTAACTTCTACAGCAATTATCAGGAGGGGCCTGAGTTCATATTCAGGTACTTTAGGGAAAGATCCTTAACTTACCCTTTTTGCTAAAAATTTCTGGACTAAAACAGCACCTTGGCCAAGCTAAAGGAGACAAGGTTGATAGAAAGTTCTTCTGTCTTCCTTCAGTTCTCAAATATCATGAGGTGGCTACTATATGAACAATCTTATCATTTTCATTGTAGAGACACAGTTTTTGTCACGGTTCTCAAAAAATTAGCTTTCAACATTCCCACTGACTTCATTGGGCTTTGTATCGGGCACTTAGGCAGTAGTAATTGCATGCCAGGTTATTATTGCGCGTGTGTATTGTCTGTCAAAGTTAATCCATGGTAAACAGTGGTGAGTATATTAAATAATTTAACATTAGTATTATACTGGCAAATAAGGAATAAAGCTTTACTAATATCTATTAATGGTTAGTTTTTTAGCTACTGTGCCCTCAAATTCCTGAATGAAGGTATACAGCCATCCTCTCTGAGAATGCCCTTAAAATAGTTTCGTTTGAAATATTTTCTGTCATGATTTCTGGCCTCCCTTTGAACAGATTTCTCATTGCTGAAAATATAACTATTTGCAGGACTGTGAAGGAATCTTAAAAAGCCTGTAGTAAATCCCACTAGGGTATATGCTGCTTTATCCTTATCTGTAAAATTGCTAAGTAATTTCCATAAATGCTCCCAATTAATTGAAGTTTATCCTGTTTGCTGAATGCTGCTGCTTTTTGTCAGTATTATCGTTTCCTTTTAACTACTTTGACTTCTTTTGGTTGGCCTACTGCAGTTAATGAGCATGTAAACCCATTCCCCACCTCCTCACATATATTTTGCATTCAGGCATGTAGCTGTATCCTTCCCTTTTTCTTATATGAGCCTTTTCTACATGAACCATAGATCTAGTACCCATGAAAAAGTGTAACATGACCCTTGATGTGCTAAAGGAAGCTCAGAAGGGCAGAGGTCCTGGAAGTCCTTTGTTAAATCTTCAGGCAGATTATTTCCCAGTTCCTTCTTCACTCCTTTCCTTTCTGTGTGAACTCATTCCTGTGGTATGGGATTTATCACAGGTTGAGAGGGAAGCTTTCTGTGGGAGTCTTGTGTTTAAAATATTGTTAGCACATCACTAGACACACATTTGTGATGAGACAAACCACCTTTTCTTGGTCAAATGGTCTCAATTTCTCATATTTTAAATAGTGCTGTACCCCAATAACACTTGTGCCCTATTGATCTTACAAAAGTATTTTAGTTTGCTGCCTTTGAAAATGCTAAAAGTGGAATCCTGGCCCATGAAAATCAATGCCAACACTCCTGTTGACTTCAGAACCAGGATTTCATATTACCATGATATAATTAGTGAATTCACAAGTTTGGTTACCTCTCTCTATTCTGTGGGACTTGATTCTTTTTATACTGGGTTTTTTCCCTGATTTAGAAAATCAAATACAGTTCATTAACATATTCGCTATAGTACATTGCTCTTTGTTGACCTAACTTTAAGCATTTAACCCAATCTGTTGGAAATTCATTCATACTATAGCACACTAAAGGAACTGAATTGGTTGCATGGATGACAAGGACAGGTACTAGTAAACTTCTTCATCACATGATCACACTTTATAAGGCTTTTAAATATCTTTGTAGAAGCAATTTCATCCTTAGAATTTCTTGTCACTGGGCACCTCTAGCTCTCCTCCTTATTTCTTATCTAATCAAGATTTATGTTGATCTACTTGCTCAAATGCGTAAAGTAACATTTATTATTAAAATGATAGTCTTTCCTTTTAACTTTCTCTGACTAGAATACATGATGGAAAAGGCTTTTGTGCACTTGATACGGAAAGTGTAGTATATATGCCTTAGTTCTTCCAAATAAAAAGCAAATGAACTGATGTTCTTTTGACTTAATGAGCTGCGATAACTGAAATTAAGGGAGCACTGAAAAGTGTTTATCTCAGATGTTGTCTCTTTTATCTTTGATGGGTGACAACTTAGCAGATATTTGTTGAAATATAGATAAATGATAGATTGATCTCTAAACTTCCCTATGTCTAATTGACTCTCCCTTTCTTATAGCTGCAGAGACATCTATAAGAATGCAGTGTTATGGTAGTTATACAGTAGTGTTATTAATTTTTATAAGGCTTAGTACAGAGAATGGCCTTCAGAGCAAATTTGGTGCAGCGGCTGTGGGAGGAGGGGTTCTTTTCCTTTAATAGCACTTCCATTTTTCCAGCCTGTAACTCTTTATGTATTTTCATTTATAGGCTTTCCTACCACACTCATCAAGTAGTATCAGACTACCTAACTAGTTTGAATGGATTTAATATTAAAAAAAAAAAAACTGTTGCGAGGAAGGGAAGTATTGTCTGTCACCAGTGGAGGAACTGAGGTACACCAGAGATTACGGGCCAAATTCTGCTGTTCTTATTCATGTTGATAATACCTTATTTCTTAAGTAGTGATACTGAACTTAGTGAGACTATTTGAGGTGTATGGTACTACTCAGTGTGAGTAATGGTGACAGAATCTAACATTTAGTGTGCTGGTCAAGGTCCACCAGGAAGAGCTGGTCATAGAACCCCATGCCTGTTGAGTACTGCTTCTCTACCCTAACCGCAAAACCATCCTTCCTGTATTAAGTTACAAGATTCTCTCTGGGACCTGAGCCCCAATATGTTTGTGTGAACCATGTGGCTGTGTGGAGCAATAAAATAAACTGTCTTTTTAATTAGCTGAGATACATCATGACAAATCTGTCTCATACATTCAAAGTATTAAGTTATTGCCAATTATTTACTGTTAAAAATTAAAAAGTAAATAACCTCCAGCAAGACAATCTAGTTTATTCAAAGAAGTAGGCCACACTAGTTTTTGGTGCAGATTTATGGCACATTATTAGGGTAGTTCATTCACTGACTTCAGTGAGAGATGCATCCATTAACTGAGGGCCAAACTGGATTTGTACAATATAGGTCTGCTATCCTGCACACATCTGGAATGTATTAGCTCACTAAGGAGACTTAGTTGTGGCACTCAACAAAGGAATAAAAGAACTCAAACTTTCTCTCCTATTTAGGATCTTCTGTTGACCCTTAATGATTTTTCATAGTTACTTGTGTCAATTGTATCAATTTTAGTAATAGCTTTATTTGGAGGGGTGGGGGCAGTTGACACAGAGAAGGTAGGTACGCAAGGCAATATTTATTGACCCTTTCTTTTTAAGACAAAAACTTCTGTTTCCAAAGTTGCTTCCAAACTCTGAATTTTCTGATTAAATATTCCTTTTTTCCAACACAAGCTAAAAGTAAATGGACAGGTTGTGTTATTTATAAAACATGAAATTTTCATTTAGGCTGATTCTGAAAAAGTTTCAGACTATCAAAAATTCAAACAAGTTGCTTGCTTTTATGTTGGAAATCCATTCTAAAGTGTCCTATTCCAAGGCAGAATACCTTTATTTCTTAAATGATAGTAGTGAGATATAAGTTGGTTTCTCATCTTCCATGGTGATGATCTGGGTTAGAGCCTGAGTAAGCCAAGTGGCAAAATACTGATTTTTTCTGTATAGGTGAGCAGTAGAACCATTTGACTACAATATTTTTGTTGTTGTTTGTGTGTGTGTGTGCAGTGAGATCAACATTTACTGACAAAAGTCTAATCATTCCAAGCCTAGCTGTTATAACTTCAGGTGAGATTGTCATTTTGCAATGATGATACAGTTTTGATCAGTCCCTCTTTTTTTACCTCGGGGCTAGACTATTGTAAATAATAAATTATGGAGAAACTTAACTCAAAGGTGAAGCAGGTGCACATGAGACCAAAATTTTTTGTGGGTTGACACAAGCGTGTGGAATTCACTCTAAGATCTAAGAGTCTAGATATAAATTAATCCTTTTCATCTCGTGATTAGGAAATCTCAGCGTTTTTCAATATATTGATTTAGTTGCTGTTAATACTTGTTCTCTATATATTAGAACTTGATTGATAGCACTTTTGAGATATCACAGTACATTGTATCCTGTGTAGTATATTAAAACAAAATTGTTCATACATTAATAAATGTAAATGAACATATAGATATGACATTTAAAATTCCAGTAGTCCTGCAAGAGATTTCTTGCTCTGCATGATGAATTTTATTGAGTAACATTGAGTTCCTGCTTAATAACTAATTAAAAAAAAAAAAGTTACCTGCTGTTGAGGAGGAATTTTAAGTTAAATATATTAGGTCAAGAGCGTGGTTTAATCTATTTAAAAAACTACTGCAGTTTATAATATATTTCATGCACCTTATTGAATTTTAGGGAATTGTCAATCCAGCTATTCCTCATTTCACAGTTCCCTCTTAGCTTCTTTGTTTAGGCTATAAAGAAAGATCAGGGTTTCTTGTGGCAATCAGAATTAGTTTATAACATTTGCTGTAGAGTTGTTTTCAAGAAAGAAAGAGTTTTAGTGGTTGAATCTCTTTCCAGTTCAGTACACTTTTTATTATGGCAATGTTGTGATTCAGCTGAGGTTTATATTATTCTAAATGATCATATCTAAATGATAATTAAATTATCATTATTAATATTATATTACTCCACTATTCAGAACCCTTTGCTGTCTTCTCCTTGCCTTGCACAAAGTGTTCAAGCGTCTTGGCATACCTTCAAGGTCCTGTACCGGAAGGCTCTCACTTCATTCTTTCTCTCTCTTCCCAAGTTTTCCTTCTGCTACTCTCTCTTACATTCTTCTCCAACTATCATCTGTGTTTCATCATCCATGGTGACCTATTCTCATGCTCCAGATTACCACCAATTGCTCTTTCAAATCCACTTCTTCCACAAAGATGTTTAAAAATGTGTTCTGTATGATTTTACCACCACATAAGGTTCATCATCCTATTGTATTGTATTGTCCATTATATTCTATTGTACTGTATGTCTGAACAGTTCTGTCTATACCAGATTGTATACTCCTTGGGGCACGGATACTGTTTCTTTAAAATATATTTTGATCCCGCAAACACTTAGATATGCAGAGTAATATTTCCTGTTGCAGACAGTGGCATAATCCAGTTGACTTCAGTGGTACAAGATCAGTCCCTACATGCTAGCTGGTTTGGTTCCTATATCCCTATAATACTCAGCAGCTTGCTTTCATTCATCAAGTAATGAATGATGGTAAAGTCATTTCATCCATTCAGTGGATATTTCAGAATGAGGAATTGGTACATTGCATTAGAAACTTGTGTGTGTCACTTTTACAAATAGTACAATATTTAATCAGAGTTAACTTGAACTTGTACCTTTTAGCTCTGGGTGTGTGTACAAGAATTCATTAACTGTGTTATCAAAAAGCTACATCCCTCTTTGATAATGCATTTCTATAATAGGACAAACCCTTCCCCCCCCCTGCTCCCATCAGACATTTTTTTGGAACATTTACTGCTGCCAACACAGTTCCTTTTGAATTAAAAGATACAGAAGATAGTGGGAATCTGTGCTTTTAGTTTGAAAGATTGCAGATTATCTAAAGTTGACATGACTCTCAGGAACCCACTAAATCTAAAGCACAGTAAGTGTATGCATCTTCATCTTCTCTTAGTTATCATACAAAATAAGGCCATTAGATAATTTGTTTTCCTTGTGTGTGTTGCCAATGGCTACATTTGCTTCAAACAGAAAGCTAAATGGAAAATTTTGATTGTAGAGGATTATTTTGCTGGCTACAAAGTCAGTGCTCTTACTTGTGATCCAGTTCTCATTAATGCTGTGTAATGTTTTCAGCAGCACAACTTATTTTTAATTTTTTATTGATATTTTGAACAAGATGAACAGAAGGACAATTAATAAGTATTGCTGCCCACATATCTTACTATATAAAACATTGTAATATTTCAAGATTTAAAAAACCAAAAGCCAAAACATCAGAGACCTGATAAGTGGGCAAAGCAAAATAAAAAGATGATAGGACAATGTGGGGGCATTAGTTCTCCTGTTGTCACTTGGACCGTGTGGAGGCCACCATACTGTTAGGTGCCTTCATGATATTCTGTCCTGAATCAAATCTGGTGTGTTATGGGATATGATGCCTGTGAGGGGTAGGTGTCTGTTCACATTATCCAGTCATCATGTTTATGTCTTCCGGAAGATCTCTTCAGTCCTGCTTTCATTGGGTCAAAGTTAGATAATTCTTGCAGGGAAGTTGGTAGGCATTTGGAACAGATGACCATGTTTGAAACCACCAACTGGAAGAATTTTGGTTCTTCCCCTCCCCGCCTCCCCCTCTTCCCCCCAATAATTTTCAGGCCAATTCTTGCCATTGAGCTTTCCAGGGCTTTAAGTGCCACAACCAGTTTGATCATTGATTCAACAATTAGCTCGTTGTCATCAGCAAAATCTACATCTGTAAGGTTCTTATTATGAAGACATATGCCTAAAATGCATTTACATATTGTCTAGTCAAACACATCATTTATGACAGCATTGAAAATTTCTCAAGCACATCCTTATTGAACACCTGACTTAATTCAGAAGTAGGTGGTTTTTTTCCCATTTACAAGAACGCAACTTGAGATGTCATCATATAAGAGACAACATTCTACAGAGCTTGTCAGGAAGGCCTACAAGTTTCAAGATCAGCCATAGTGATCCCCCATCAGTGTAGTCAAATGTAGCCTTTATATCCTCAAATGCAATGTGACTAGGGTGCTTCAATTCTGATGCCTAGTCTTGATAAAGATGCACTGTGAAGATTTGCTCCATTGTGGAATGGCCAGGAGTAAAAACAGTTTGTTGCAGTCTTCTCTTGATCCTTAAGATATTAGCAGCATAGTCCAACAAGACCGAAGCAAAAACTTTTTCCAGAACAGATACAAGAGTAATGCCACAATAGCTACAACAGTCTTACTTGTGGCCTTTACATTTCAAAGCCATAAAACAATGCCTTTTTGTCAGACAGATGGAACCAGCACCATTCTCCAGATGATACTGAACAGCATTGGCAGCCACAAAAGAATAGCTGGTCCTGTGCTGTTCAACAGCTTCACCGGCATTCCACAGATTCCTGATGCCTTATTTTCCTTAAACAGCTTTACAGCTCTGTGGATTTTGTCAATAGTGAATTCACCCAGATCACTTTTATACAGAATGTACAAAATCAGCAACAGCGTTAATGTCCGGGCCAAAAAAAATGGCGGGTGAATTTAGCAGCAGACTGTGTTGTTCACCCCAGCATGCCGTGTACTCTGCTTCTGTATAGATTAGTTGCCCAGCATAAGTAGCCTGCACTGAGTGTGGTCATGTAAGAGTTTATGTAAGTGTTTGACATGGTTCTGGGCAGAAGCTTTGGAAATAGAGTGGCATACAGAATCAAAATGTGCCGGCAGGACCATCTGAGAGACCATGCTGAAATAGGAGCAGTGGACGGCATTTTAAACATGAAAGTAAGTACAAAACCTGCCGAGCGACACTGTGATGTATAAACCCCACACTAGGACTAAAGCGGTTAAAGAGAAACTCTGGGCCCAGATGACCCCGCCCAGCTGCATCTCCAGACCATGCTCTGGATGGAGGTGGGACGACGTATAAGGGGGCTGACAAGGCAGGGAGAAGGACCTGCCTTGAAAGCGCCTGAAAAGTGACTCTGTGGCAGTACTTCTGGGGAAAGAGGAGCCTTCCTGCTAGACCCAAACAGATAAAGGAGCAGTTAATACCTTTGCTTTGGTACATTTTACTACAGACTACAAAAGGTTGGACTGTAGAGTGGGTGGTAGGAAATGACCCAGGGATGGCATCTGCAAGGTACTCTTGACCTTTGATAGCCCTCATAGGGCCCTGGGCCAAGGGCCTGGTGCAGTTGGAAGGCCCACATTCCTCTATCAATGCCCTTCTGCATTAATGAGGAATCGTCCCCCTAACCACTAGGCAATGCTTCCACCACAGGCACCAGTCGTCATCAGACTTTTCTGGCTAGTGGTCTACATACTGGGGAAAATGCGTGCTTCCCTCATTGTGTTTTCCAGTTATCTCCAAGAATGTAAAGGAAAATTAGTCAATGTAGCTATGGATTGGCTCCTGCTGGTTTACTATTAAGTTATTTTCAGATAACTATCATTAACTATTAGTTTCAATTTTAGTTTCTGTTAGGACACCAGCATGGTTTAGGCCAAAGAGAAGTGGTCAGTTTCTGTTGCCATATACACATATATACCATTTGCATCTCCATTCTCTTTTGGGGGCAAGAGATGATAGCCACAATATTCAAGATATACTCACTCCAATTTGGCCTGACCACCTCCCAGTCATTATAGATGAGTGGCTGGGCCAAACCTGAGTAGTGTTCTGAGACCTTGTGTGTCAGGTTATAACACCACCCTCCCAAATTCAGTGGTTGGGGACCTATTCCTGAATGTTCTCCTCAAATCAATTAAAGTACCTATCTAAATAAAAAATATCAGATACTGCTTAAACATATGTGGTGAAGATACCTTCTTGATACATCTGTGCTTATTCAAGAGCAGCTTTCTGTTGTTCGGCAAAGTAGAGGTAGTATTGATGTTGAATAACAGGAATGTGTTTTGATTGTCTGAAGTTTTAGCTCCATTAGCTGTCCTGCTTCTGGTGCTTAGAACTGTTCAAGCCTTGACACTGGCCGACAAGTCCAAGCAATGTGCATGTACTTGTATCACAACTTTTCATGGTACTTTGTGTGAGAGCTATGATCCAGGGAAATTCAGGGTGCAGTACACTTCAGTGGCTGCAACGCTTCATAGCCAGGTGGTATTTTCATGTTTCTTATTTTAAACATCCTATTGGATACTGTATAATAGCACTCTCTACCACAGCCACATGTATTATATTGTGGCTGTGATAGAGAAGATGAAGTATGTTACTGGCAAAAATTAAAATGTTCAATTCTTTGCTTCCAAACTGGCATCGAACCATGGCCTGTCTGAAAGCTCTATCTCTTTACACCACACTTCAGTCATCTTTATATCATACATTTAAAAGGGACCTGGAAGTAGACAGTGAAAGAAATGGGTATTAATTTACATATTTCATTTCTTCTGCAGATCTCAAAGTGCTTTAGAAAGGTCAATAAATATTATTCTCATTTTACTGATAGGGAAACTGAGGCACAGAGGGTAGAGGAGGAGATTTACTGTATGTGCTATCTTATTATGAAACATACTGCTGAAGTTTTCAATTTTTTTTCTTCAGATATTTTTGCTCCCTTAATTCTGTATGGAAGGAGCATTTCCCATTAGTTTTCTAGAAGCATGGGAGACTATATTTTTATAGTTTAAAAAAACAAAACCAAATCTTCAATGGAAAAAATAAGTAGGATTTCTAGCACTGTTTAGGAGGAAAATATCCCATCCTCTAATTCAAATCCCTCTTAAATACCCACTACTTCCAAGACAACCATGCCTGGGTGGTGGTGGGGAAATTAGGGGAGTTAAATTATCCAAAATAATTCTCTGGATCTCCTAATGGGTCTTTTCTTTCATACAGGTGTTTCTTAAATGGTAAGGGACAGATCTGCACCTGGCGTAAATTGTTAAAAATACACCGACTCAATGAAGCTATGCTAATTTAAACCATCTGAAGATATGTCCTCTCCCAAGTTCTTTTGGGACAGTCTCTTTTAATAAAAGTATTGTACAGTGCTGAACAATTTGCTGGAGCATAATAAATCTCTGAGAGTAATTTTTCAGAAAATATGCTCATGGCCCCAAATTGGATGAACAAAAATATCCTGTGGCCAAAGTAAAGGTTCTAATTGTTAGTTGTAGTGGCTAGTCAAGTAATAAAGAACTATAAAATCGCAGAGATACAAGGTGGGTGAGTTAATATCTTCTATTGGACCAATTTTTGTTGATAAGAGTCTAAAGAGCCCTGTGGAGCTCAAAAGCTTGCCTCTTTCACCAACAGAAGTTGGTCCAAAAAAAGATATTACTTCACCCACCTTGTGTGTGGCACCAGCACGGCTACAGCGACACTATAAAATAGCAAATATTCAATATTGTGGTATTGTCCAGTAGCTGTTTGCAATTCAACATCTGTCCTATATTTTTCTTTAGACTAGGTGCATCCTTTTTTAAAATAATGAACATAGTAAACAGTTTATTACTAATTTACTTGGATCTCAAATCTGTTGTCACTAAACTTAATCAAATATCATGATGATGGCTCTGGCCAACGTTTTCAAACTTAAGTGCCTAAAATTAATATAAATGCCTAAAAAAATAGAAGTGTCCTGATTTTTCAAAGCACTCCCAGCTCCTCTGGACTTCATGGGATCCTGGTTGCTCCATGAGAATCAAACTCCTTACATGTAGGCACCCAAGATTTAAAATGTTGGTCTTAGCTCTGACCTTGAAGCTCATGTGCAGTAAAACCTCAGAGTTATGAACACCTCAGAATGGAGGTTCCTCGTAACTCTGAAACGTTCGTAACTCTAAAAAAAACATTATGGGACGTTCTTTCAAAAGTTTACAACTGAGCATTGACTTAATACAGCTTTGAAACTATAGCATGCAGAAGAAAAATTCTGCTTTCCTTTTTTTTAGTAGTTTAACACAGTACTGTACTGTCTTTCTTTTTTCTTTTTCTTTTCTTTTCTTTTCTTTTTTTTTTTTTTTTTTTTAAATCGCTGCTACTGCCTTATTGCATACTTCCAGTTCCAAATGAGGTGTCTGAATGACCACTCAGTTTGTTACTCTGGTGTTCTACTGTGCTTGTTAAATGGAGCATTCCCTATGTAGCAGATTGTTATAACATGAAAGAGGAGGAAGCAAAAGTCTGTTTCAATTGTTAGCATAAATGTTATTTCATGATTAATCCCAAAATACTTTGAGACTGAAAACCATACAGCTGTTAAAACCAGCACCCTGTTCATGTAGTACATGTGGCAGCTATGAGAACCATACAAAATCAGTATGATTCCTTTATCTAAAGCATCCATTGTTAGTCCATTGCGTGTAAAGAGTGTTTTAGTAGCAATAAATATGCATTCATGACCCTGAACTGCATCACAATGGAATATTTGAAGCATATATTCAAAATTACCATGAGTTGAGAACAGCTTTTTTAACATTTAAATCTCCTTTTCTCCCTCGTATGCATGCTCTACTATGCTGTGGGAAATAAATGTCCATCTGTAACATTAGTTAGTAAATAGGAATATAAATAATATCACTAGATTTTGGGTACCATTTACTTGCTTGCTTCTGCGATGTGTGAGCTCTGCATGTTGTAGGACAGCAAGCACCCAATTGATCCCAAACAAAGAGACCCTGGCAGCTCCTCCCACACACATCCTCTACAACAATATCATTTGCTCTCTGAGACTTTTACATAAACCAAATAAACCCAACATATTTTTCTTCTTCACATCCCTTCTTGGCACCATCGGAGCCAAACACAGATATTTTGTTTCTTGAAAACTATTGGGTAATATGTTTCTCTGCAGAATTGCTTTTGCCACGCACAGAAATTGCTATACTTTATTTCATTATTATTTTAATTTCTAACTGAATTTGACTGACAGCTGTGAGTTTTGGGTAATGGCATGATGGTGCAGACGTGTGCTGCTGGCTTCCTCTACGCTGCTCTGCCATATCCCTTTTATCTGCAACTTGCTGTACCTTTGCTGTTCCAGTCTCCTTCCTGGTCTTGAGCACAGCTCACTAGTTCACAAGTCATGACAGGTTGTGTGTGTTCAAGGCCAGATTTTTAAAAGGAATTTAGGCACCTAAACATGCAGATGGGCATGTAGTGGAATTTTCAAAACTTCCTAGGCACCTAACTTCCCTGGGCTCCTGAGTGCATTTGAAAATGTTGTCTAAGGGACTTTCTCTCCCCCCAAATACATGTTAGGTGTTTCCTAAAGAACATGGGCTATCTCCATGAAAGGTCAGTCTTGATGTGACTTGCCACTACAAGTGAGGGTTAAAAACAGATGGAGGGAGTGGGGGGGAGGAAACATAGGGGTGAAAATATCTCATCAGGTGTGGGTGAGTTTTGAAGGGAATGTCAGAACTTGGATTACTGGTGTGGAGAAGAACACACAAGGAAATCGGATCAGATGGGACAAAGAAGGCTATAGTGAAACCACACTGATGCACCTAGGATTTCAATCCAGGTCCTCAGATTCAAAAAGCTAGTGCTTGCCTTTGGATCCAAAGCCTCTTCTGCAGTCTCAAAGGGTGGCAGTAGATTATTGGACCTTTCATCATCTGTGCCTACCCAGGAAATAGCAACTACTCCTCTTTAATTTGGACCTCTGAGCAGTCATCCAATCTTTTGTCACTTCCAGACTAGATTAATGTAACTACTTAGACTTCAAAAGCCCTTAGCCCTATCTAGCCACTACAAATTACAGGACTGCTCCTTTCCCCAGCATGGCAAGCCACTTTCAACAAAAGACGTGTTCCAGTCTCTGCACTGGCTTTCCTCTTCATTTCTGGTAGTATTCAAAGTGTGTGGGATCTTCCCAAGCTATGAATATCTTTTATCCTTGTATCTGAGAGACTGCCAGTCATTCTGTGCCTTGTCACATTATTTAACGTCAGCCTTGAAGCTCTAGCTGACAGCTCCCTAAGCTGTTCTTCAGGACTGAGTTGGGTTTTCTATGCCATAGGTGGATTGTGTGTGTTAAGGGCCATATTTTTAAAGGTAAAGAGAGAGACAGCTTCTAAAACTGAGGTGGTGTCCCCTGTTGGTGGTCCTTCAGAGCCTGAGTTTAACAAACTTGTTTTTATTCACCACACTTGCTAAGATTTCTGTAGCCACCAACATACTTTAGTGTTGCCCATTGTGAATGGTTTTTAGTGAGCAATTTTTGTCTTGTAACTACGTGCCTACATGCTACAGCGATAGACAGCACAGGCCAATCAGTAAAGATCCACATTGTTCCCCAAAAGCTGCTTTAAAACAGAACTTCTCACTTCAGTTTCTTCCCTTCCTTTTAGGTTTACGTGGTTATAATGTTCATCACCTAATATTTGTTCAGTTCCTAACAGAGCTTGGCCTACATTTTTACCTATGTGGGCATAGGAAGAAGTAAAGTTACAGAAATCATTTTGAGAAGCATTGTGGTGTTGGAATGGGAATTATCTTTATTTTCTCGAATTTGCCAAGTGGGAAAAGTATCAAAGCTGGTGGAGGCCATCTTCAGCAGCTTAACAGTCAAGGGACAACTTTCAGTGGAAAAAATCCTGCCAGGGGTGCGGGAACCCACAACTTTTTCTGAGGCCCATGGGATTTTACTACGCGCCTGTATCTCATTCGCTTTGCTGCTCATGCATCTTATCTCTTTCAGAGGAACAGCTGGAAAGAGGACAGAAAGGCATAAACTCATAGTCCGAAAAGACACTTGAATGTAGAGGCAGAAATCATTCAGTACTTCAGCTTCCCCTGAGGTTTTTCTGTCATCTTTTGGCCTGATTTTGTATATGTTCAGAAGAACATATGTATGTATAAATATATGGTTTTAGTGTGTGTGACACAGCTCCCTGGAATTCACGTGCATGAAAGTCATTATATAAGTTTATATTGTAGACTATATCAGATGTTTTTATTTCAAAAGATGTATTCATATGAACCTTTCCTCTACACCTTCCTCTACCGCAAACCCTCTATGTTATTGCTCATGTATGGCTTTAAACTTGAGGATTTAAATTGAAAACCTGGGACATTTTTTAGGGAGAGTGGTGGATACTTGAATTCATGCATGGCTTTTTGTTTTGCCAAACAACCGAGGCCAGGTATTGGTCACTTGAGTCATAGCCCATGCACAAGCTTTTGACAGAAGTTCTTCATTTATTTTGGCAGGCAGTAAGACACATGGAGATAACAGATGCAGAGATGGTTTCAACTGGTGGCTGGCCAAAGAGTTGAACCCATCTATTTTCTGGAGTTCTTAGAGATGCAAGCTTTGCTGCTTCTTTTCCTGTTTCAATATCCATCCATTCTGAAAGTAGTAATGGGAAGTGTGTGTGCACCTTGAGTGAATGCATTCCAGCAGAGAGGGACTTCATAAGGCTATACGTACCACCAAAACCTCACCTTAAGGGTTTATGTGGGGTATAGGGACTTGTGTGAATTTTACCCTTTGTGGGGAAACAGACTTGAAACAAATATTTTGTGTATTATGTCCACTTCTTTTTCTTTCAAGCAAATAACCCACTCCTCAATTTCAAATCTGTTTTGTTCTTGTGTTTATGCTAAAAAGAGTACAGATTATATCTCTTGCATGTTTAAACCAGTGAGTCTCTTTTTATTTATAGAATCACTTTTAAAGAGCTCTACCATTGTCAGCTAACAGTTTCCGTGGTTAAAGCCACTAGGCAGAGTTGTTTCTAGGGTTTGCAATTTGGGGTAGTGAAGAATTTGCTTGGAGCATTGCCTAAATCTCTCCCCACTCACTATAGAAGTTTGGAATACTTGAGAATGGAATTTGCGTTTTGCCAATGTATCATTCTGAATAATATAGATTTGAATAAAGGCTAAACACTGCTTCTATTGCCCCTGAAGTGTCCTCACTTTTCTTTAGTATCACAGCTGGCATAGCAATTGGAATGGCAGAGCTTTTATATGTCAGTCTGCTTCCAAACTGAACACATCCTTGTGAGTAGACTGTGCCACTTGAACAGTTTAAATTTACTGTACATAGGCAGATTCTAGAGCTGTATTAGTCAGAACCTTTTGATATTAAAGTGCTCTAGCAAAGACCCCATATGTTAAGAGATCTGAGGTATTTGGAAGCAAAATCTTCCTCTCGATGAATGAATGAATTGTCTGCCACCAGGGTTTGCCAGTTTATTAGATGGTGTGATTCAGCTGTCACAAAACCAAAATGGAAGTTCTTTCTTGCATGAATGAAAAACTTTATTGGACAACTAAACTATAGACTATTCAATGGCAAATTGTACTTTTTGGGAGCAAGGGAAAAGAGGATGGTGCTATCAAAAATAATCTGATATAAAAAAAACTTCAGTAAAACATCTCATACCAATTTGACATAGTTGCTGTTCAGCCCTCAGTAAATGAGGGCAAACTGTGAAAAGATGTAGTTATTCCTTGATCACAGCTGGCTACCTTCACTTGAGAAATGATTTGAACAAAAACTTCTGTACCCTATTAGTAACTTAGAGCTTGGGTGTGTTACTGTACCACACACACCATCCATAATTATAACAAGATGGGGTGTTTTAAGAGGTAGGGTTGTTTCTCCTTTGATATCAGTTCACAGACAAAAGCAGAAGAGAGCGGCTCAGGGCGTAGGCAGGTTGTGGTTGGACTCTCTGGACTGCACTAGGCAAAACTGTGATGTGTAACTTGTTATCAGAAGGAACTGTGATTTGGTTCAAAAATTGAGTTGTTACATTTTGCGTCTTTTCAAACTTTTAATGCAAGATGCATTGAAACAATAAGGAACTATTTTGTGACCCGTCATCCTTGCACTGCGTATTGATTGAGTTGTAGCCCATCTGTAGCCATGAAATTTAATGTCTTTTTCTATGTTTTATACTTCTGAATTCCTAAGACCTCTGCCATTGTCAGCCTTTTTATTCTCAGAATTGCAGCAGACTGTAAGCACAGTAGATACTCTAATATTTCTCAGGGAAATCCAACTTTTTTTCTTTTTCGATTTACTATTTTCTTTCATCTAAAATAAGTCATTTGAGCTGACAACATGTTTACACTCGGAAAATGGAAAGCCTAGCACTTCAGAATGGTATCTAACTGCAGTGATCCAAAACAATAATTAATATTGTTTGTAATACTTAGTAACTTCATTTCCTATGTAACTCTTTCTGTTATGTTCATGGGATATCGTTAGATGCATGATACCACTAAAGAGAAGCCACTCTACCTATACTATAAATTATGTGTAAAAATGTTTAATTCACCTAAAATAAAAAGCTGATATTTTATAATAGTTGTAACTCCTGAAGCAGGCTAGAGCAATGGTCAAGTATGTGTGGGTGGTTGGGTAGCCGGGAGTTCAAACACTATCAGGGGTCAGCCAAGGCTATGTTGAATTAGTTGCAAGAATCAGTAGCTGGGATATACAATCCAAGGGATTAGGTCAATGGATTAGGGAGATGAGGGTAAGCAAAGTGCCAAGACAGGGTTGGGTGAGGCAGCAGGATGACAAAGCAGGGCCATGTGAAGCAGGGTTAGGCAGGACATCAAGGTGGCAAGGTAAAGTTATGCAAAGGTAGCAAGGCGAGGATACCAGAAGGCAATGGTCTGTTGTTGAGACAACTGCTTCTTTGTGTTGGGGATCTTTATATTGTCCAGGTATTCAGTGAGAATACAGTCTGTCCAGCCACTCGGACCTGGGGCGTTGTTGCAGAGGGGCCGCTGACCTTTAGCACTAAGGCTGGTGGTCAGGAGTAATGGTTCAGCGTACCAACACGTGGAGTCTAGGGCTGCTACTTAGGGACCTGGTGGACCAGGGTTCAATAGCAGGGTCCTCCTGACAGTAGAGTACGCAGCCAGTTAAACATGTCTCTTATGTATTGAGACCCTCATTAGCTATGCTGTGGAGGTCAAGTACTGTATACCCTGCTTCATCTGCATCTCTTAATAAAGTTATTGATTGGAAGGAAGGGCTTTAAGCAGAGCTCAGCAATTGAATCTCAGAAAAAAATGCATATGTATTTCTTTAGATATTTATTTTGCCTTGACCCTTTTACCACCTGAATTTATTTCCACTAAACTGATGCCTCCAGGTAGTTAGCATTTCTATTGCGCATGAATATGCTGTACAGTCTCCATTGAAAAGATTGTTTGATCCAAACAAAAACAATGTAGCAGCTTTTTGCTGATTCATGCTGTTCCTTAACATCCTGCACACACAACTAAATTACCCCTTTTTTTGGCCCACATCCTCTAAAATTGCTCTTTATTTCCCCCTCCTCTTCCAGCCTCACACCCCCATTCTTTTAGGGGTACCTGTGTTACTTATATGGGACTCAAAAAATCATTGCCTTCCATTTTCTGGAGCAGAGGACGACTGAATTAATCAGCACTTTAAGCATACTACTAGGATTCTCCGTGAGACAAGACATTGGGAAGTATTCCGTTGGTATTAAAGTAGTTGTGAGGTAGTTCTGCCTCCTTGTTTCTACCATACTCCTTTGTGTGATGCGGCTGGCTCCCTTGATGGCTTACCTTACCAGGTCTGTTGGCTGTGGCATAGGGGAGTGTAGCCACAGCTCTGCCCACGTGGGGATATGGTGTTCTTTTGAGGGAGGAGGAAGGCCTACATTTTATTTTTGATTAAATAAACAAGGTTTTTGGTTTTTACAAAATAAAATTAAATTCTTATTCCATGTATACTGCAATAAATAGAGTATATCACTAATTAAAGGGAAACGTACATGTTTATACTTGGCCTCTATTCTGTGGACAGCATGATGAATTAACATTTCCTGCCATAACATGCCTTACCTAGGTGTTTACAGCACCATGAACCAGGACCTTATAAATGGTTTTGATGTGTAAAGACTGTAAATTGCATTTTAAACCGAATTTTTATTCAAAATGGGCATTTCTAAGCCTCCTTCATACGCTGGCATCTTGTTGAAAAAATTGGCAGTTGGAACAGACAGGATTTGAAGTGCAGATTGAAAGATTGTAAACCAGTTTCTAAGCTTGATCATACTAATTTGAAACTATAAATAACTATGTCTAAAATGAACCCTCAGGAGTGTATGTGTAAGTGTGTGATTTCTCCTTTTATTCATACACATCCTGCTAATATATTCTTTCTTTTCCACCAAAGTCTCCTTTTCCCAATCCATGGTATGGATGACTATTTTGGGGCAAATCTCTTGCATTTGATATAATAGATAAAGGCACAGAAGAGGGCGTTAATGGCCCTATTTAATTTCTCCACTTCTGTGAGCCAAAACTGAGTTAAAGAGGCATGATATAAACTATGGCTACTGCTATGACCAGTACTGTCTCCTCAGGAAAGGTGAGGTGGTGCCTTGGTGTTTGGCACACACTAATGGGATTCTCCAAAAGAATGTGTTCTTACTTTCTCCCATGGAATTGAACAGGGAAAAGGAAAAGACTTTTGTAGAGTGAAGCAAGAACCAAAGGGAATGCAGATATATTAGAGGAAGACTATATATTAAAGGAAGACTGCTTATTTAATCCCAGCCAGCTGTGGGGAGAAGTAACAGTGACAAAGTATCAGGAGGGAGGAGTAGCATGGTAACTGCAACGTAGGAGGTTTGTAAGCAAAGATCATACAAGTGCTTAACGTATAGACGATTTTCCTTCTCTTCCTCTAAATGCCCCCCTATTCCGCCAGTGTTTAAAAAAAAAAAAAAAAAGTAAATTGTGAAAAATAAATAAGTACAAATCTGGATGCTGATGTGGGCTGTCTAGCAGTTTTAAAATCAAACAGCTCTGCAGTACTGTTTTAAGGTCTAAATAAGAAAATCCCATACCATCAGATTTATTTAATATTTAGTTCAGATACAGATTAAATTTGAATCAAAGCCAGATGCAAAACCTGGGAAGTCTGATTTAGCTCTAAAAAAAACTGCCTTTTTGGTCATATGGAAAATTTTAAATCTGGGCCTTCCCGGGCTTGTCTGAAAACTCCTGCCTGTACTTTTCTATGGTTTAAATAAATTTTTAAAAGTTTCTTGAGGACATTTAGTCATTCCCACCTAGCTAGCCTACCTTGTACTCAGAAGTCCTTCACCTCTTCAAAATGCTGTAAGTGATAGTGGGGCTTCATACTCCTGCTCCTTACATTTTTTTTTTCCTCAGATCTTTGATTTGTGTCCAGGCTTCTCTTTTGTTTGGCTATTTATTACTTCTAAGTGACTACTTCTAATAATTTCCCATTCCCAGCCACTGGAAGGGGTTTTCTTAGTGAAAAACTTTAAATCTAAATTGAAACCTTTTACATTTATTGTGACTGACATTAACATCATGGACTTCAAGTTTTTGTAGTCAATTCACTTTTACGCAGCCTTTGGTGAGTTCCATATTATCCGTGAACACGTTTCCCCTGCAGAGGACTTTGGAAGAACCTCCAGCAGGCAGGTAGGGCCCAAGAACAGACATTAAGGAGCTAAAATGAATTTCTCAGACTGAGTAGTCATTTTCTCAGTTGTAGCTTTCTTTTCAAGTGGATGTTTGCGATGGAGGAGACAAGTGTATCTCCAAGGAGAGGAAATTGACATTAACTCATGGATTTTTTTAATTTTGTTTACTTTGTTTCTACCAAGCTGAGAGACATTTTACCCTTGGATAACTTCATATTTGCATTTGTTGTTTTAGCTGTATTTATAATTTGAATTTTGGGCCCAAAATCTGAAAAGTACAGATGGGGCCCAAACGAAATTGTTTAGCTCTGGTTATGAATGTCAGATTATAGGAGAAAGCAAGGACGTGTTGTATCCATGATTTCCCCAGTGTAGTAAAAATATAGAGAATTCACATATAAGGTGCGTATATATAAATAATCGTGTTTAACTTACATGGTCATATATTGATTCATAAGAATATGCAAATGTCTCCTCTTTATATATAAACAATCTACACATGTTTCACATACTAATATCATATATCACTTTTTAAAACATCTTCTTTCCCCATGATTGGTTCAGTCTATTTAAAGTTAGGGACCAGTCCTGAATTGAGATCAGGTTATTAACTAGTCTGATGTGGGAAGGGAAAAGTTTGATATAGAATTTTGTTGTGTATCATTACAGCCCAAAGGCTTTATTTAGCTCAGTATGAACTGCTGGATCTATTAGGTTACAGCACATACTATGTCTTCTTTTGATTTACTCCAAACTGTTCTTTATCTTCCTTCCTTTATCCCATAGAAATGGTTCTTCTGAATAACAATCATAGGTTACTTGGTCCAGCCTCATTCAATTACATTTAATTCTGTTTGTGAACACTCAGCCAAATTTTTCACTATTACTGTCACATTAGAAAATCCAGCTACCTTCCAGTATTTTTCATTACCCATAGGTGTCATACAGAATGGATGCATGATCTGACCCATTCAGTATCTTAAAAATTGCTGACCCCTTATATGACTAATAACATAAAACTAAATTTTAAATGTGATATTAGAAATGAGCCACTAAAGGTAAAATCTAAAAAGAACAGTTTGTCAATTATGAATGCATATAGCTAGTGTATGCCACTAAGTTAGAAATAGAGTAATTTCGGATGTGATAGGATCTATAAAGATATAACACAATTACCATTGTCAAGGCACATTCTAAAACAGTTTGTTTATTTTAGACTTGCTTGAGTCATCCTTATTCCCATACAAAAGGCAAGACAAAGACAGAGCAGTTTTCTTGCTTTGGCAAGAAATAAAATAAGTGCAATTCCTCAAAATGCCTGTCTGTTAGATGATTTTTTATTGTCTCTTTCAAACAAATTTCTTGTTATATGACAATGGAAAGATAAAAATGGGTAACTGTGGTTTAAAGATGAGTTAATATAATATCAGGAAAATTTTGGCCAGTAAATGGCATCTACAATAGAAATAGTCAGAAAACTATTTAAGGCTAGTGAGATTTTTTTTTTAGTAGCTGTCGTCATACAGTTTTAAATCCTAGCCCTGGGCCACGTTAGATCACCTGCAAGCCTCCAGATGGACTGCAGTTATGTCAAACAAAATTCATCTTCTTTTCTTGTTGAATTAAGTGATAACCCTGGGGTGAGACAAAAATAAACAAATCCAGTTTTGCGTGCTTTGGGTGAGGTGCTCTTTGCTAAACTGGGGGTCAGCAATATGAATGCTAGACAGTGCAGTAGCTCAAAGCTGCTTCAGTGGCAGGCGGCCTAACATTTATACATGAGAGTAAGCTAACATGCCCTTTTAAACAGGTGATGCTTGTTCTAAAAAATAAAAGTAGCATGAAGAGGAAAAGTAAAAAATAGTCTAAGCTGGGCATGTTTTCTGCAGGCCACATTGAGTAACACTGCTCCTGTCCGAAAGCTTAATAGGTGACCCATTCATCCTGAGGTTTGTAGTGATCTGATCATGACCATGAATTGAACCATAGTAATATTTAAACTGAGACTGCTTAGAACATAAAGACTAAGGAAAGTGTGGTTCTTCAACTTAATGGGGAAAGAGCACTAATAACAGACTTTGTGAAGAAGGCTGAAGTGTTTAATGCCTATTTTGCTTCAGATTTCACTAAAAAGGTTAATTGTGACCAAATACTTAACACAATTAATATTAACAACAAAAAGGAACACAAGCCAAAACAGGGAAAGATCAGGTTAAAGAACATTTAGATCAGTCAAATGAATTCAAGTTACCAGGCCGGATGAAATTCACCCGAGGATACTTAAGGAACTCGCTAAAACAATCTCAGAACGATTAGCAATTATTTTTGAGAAATAATGGAGGATGGGTGAGGTCCCAGATGATTGGAGAAGGGCAAACACTTTATCTTTAAAAAGAGGAGCAAAGAGGGACCAAGGAATTATAAACTAATCAGCCTAACTTCGATACTTAGAAAGATACTGGAACAAATTATTAAAAAATCATTTTGTAAACACCTAAAGGATAATATGGCTATAAGTAAGTCACCGAGGGTCTGTCTTGGGTCTGGTGCTATTTGATATTTTCATCGGTGACTTGGATAGTGGTTATTTAGTCCCCCATTATGCCGCTGTTGTTTAGGGCAGCGACGAAGCTCCTTCACTCCTGTCCGTTCCCCAGCTGTGCCCCAGATTTTTCAGTTCAGCTTCCACAGCTCTTTGCCGTGTTGTTTTTGGGTGGCCTCATTTTCACCTGCCTTAAGGTGTCCACTGTCCTTAAGATGTCTACTGTTCTGGTGATGGAATCCACTTCCATCCGAAACACATGGCCAATCCATTTCCAATGCCTTCTGATAAGGATGGTGCTTGTATCTTCTTGGCCACACTGGATGAATAGTACTTGATTTGAACTTGTTCAGGGCCAAAAGATATGAAGGATTTTTCTCATGCAGGTTATATGAAATGAAGACAATTTGGACATGTCATACTTTGCTATTCTCCAGCATTCTGTACTATAAAGTAGTGTTGAAAGTACACAACTCTGATCATTTTTAAGTTTAGTTTTGATGTTATATGTTGATGATTTCCAAACCTTACTTAAGCTCCTGAAGGTGTTCGTGGCTTTATTGATTCTGTTCTGAATGTGTGGAGTGGAGTCCATGCTTATAAAATCTGCAGATGACACCAAACTGGGAATGGTTGCAAGGATTTTGGAGGACAGGATTAGAATTCAGAATGACCTTGACAAATTTAATAATTGGTTGGAAATCAACAAGATTAAATTCAATAAAGACAAGTGCTGGGGGGAATTAAATCAAATGTACAACTACAGAACGAGGAATAACTAAGTAGGTGGTAGTAATGCTGAAAAAGGTCTGGGGGTTAGATTGGATCACAAAGTGAGTATGAGTAAACAAAGTGATGCAGTTGCTAAAAAGGCTAATGCCATTCTGAGATATATCAGTAAGGGTTTTTTATGTAAGTCAGGGGAGGTAATTGTCCCACTTAGCACTGATGAGGCCCCAGCTGGAGTACAGTGTCCCATTCTGGATACCACACTTCAAGAAAAATACAGACAAATTGGAGAGAGTCCAGAGGAGAGCAACAGAAATTGATAAAAGATTTAGAAAATCTGACCTATGAGGAAAGGTTAAAAAACTTGGGCATGTTTGGCCTTGAGACAAGAAGACTGAAGGAGTGATAACTGAAGGAGTGATAACCTGATAACATTCTTCAAATATCTTAGGGGCTGTTATAAAGAAGGTGGTGATCAATTGTTCTTACTGTCATCTGAAGGTAGGAGGAGAAGTAATTGGCTTAATCTGCGGCAAGGAATATTTTGGTTAAGCATTAGGTAAAACTTTCTAACTGTAAGGGTATGTACGTACTGGAATAGGCTTCCAAGAGAGGCTGTGGAATCCCCATTATTGGAGATTATTAAGAACTCATTAGCCAAACACCCTGTCAAGGATGGTCTAGGTATACTTGGTCCTATGTTAGACCAAGGGGATGAACTATTTGACCTCTTGAAGTCACTTCCAACCCTCCATTTCGATGATCCTGTGATACTGTATGTTAAAGAATCAGGCATCTATGATTTAGTTTTGGAAGCAGGCAAGCAAGAAAAGTAAAATATGTCATAGTTTCTCAATACTGAATTGAGGTGAAATGTTAGTGAACCTGGCTCCTGTTTTGCAAAGAGAGGAAATTAATTCACATCTTTGTTTGCAATCTGAGGGATCCTTCCAATTTTTTATACTTCGCACTTATGCTTGAAGCCATTATGATTTTTTTGTGAGCTCATCAGTTATGCTCCCATATCAGCCACTGGTTTAACTGCTTAGCATAATGGGGCCAGTTCCACACAACAGACCTATATCGATATAACTACACTGCTCATGGGTGTGAAAAATCCATATCTCTGAGCAACGTAGTTATACTCACCTACACCCGTGTTGACAAAGCTATGTCGGTGGGAGAGCTGCTCCTGCCAACATAGCTATTGCCGCTCAGGGATATTGCGCCAATGGGAGAAGCTCTTCTGTTGGCGTAGGCATGTCTTCACTACAGCAGTACAGCAGAGCAGCTGCACTGTAGCATTGTAGCAGTCTGTTTCTCTGAGTTCAGAATTTGGGAGTTATGCATTTTTGTTGTTGAACAAGGCACACAGGTGTGATAGAGTTCCCCCACCAAAATACAATAACATTTCATTTGAAAAAAATTTTTGACTAAAAATACAAAAAGTTCTGCACCAGGTTTGAAGAGCCTAATGCTATAAATAAAGATTAGAAAGAGAGATCAGCTACTGCATGAGGTCTCCTTCAACATTTTTAAGAAACAAGGTTTTCCCTCATGTTTTGGACATTATGGCCAAAATATTTCCACCAGCTGTTTTCAGTGGATTTTAACACCTTAAGTTGTGGTTCTCAAGCATTTTGCTATAGTGACCTATTAACTCCATTTTGTCTTTTTGGGGGACCAGTCATTACTTATATACTGTTGCTTGCTTCCAAGGAGCTGCCATTTAGTGGGTGGGTCTTCTGGTCACTGCTTCCCCCCACCCCCTTGCCCGGCCTGGTTCACAAGTCCCCTGCTTGGCTTCCCCACCCCCAGTCTCCTTGCTCTCATTCTCCAAGCCCTACTCTCTCCTGCAGTCTCAACCAGCTGACTATCCCCTTGCTGGCTCTGGCCACTTCCTTCACACTGCCCAGATACCGTCTGCAGCTGGTTCCCACTGTATGTGCCTTTGAGGTGCTTGCATGCTGCTGCTTGGATCCCACGCCCCAAGCTGCCAGCTAAGGGAAGTGAAAGGGAGTGAGGATGGTTAGGGGGGCCACCCGTCCCAAATAGGGTGGAACAGTCCTAAAATGCAGAGTTCAAGTCCCGGTCTCAGGCTGAATGATTCCAGGACTGCATTTGTACTGAATTCCCTGTGGTGTTGCTGTGCCCCTGCCTGAGGTTCAGAGACAGCACCAGTCTCTTCCCAGTGGTGGGGGATGAGGTAGGACTTAGCCCCCACCCCTTGCCACAAGGCCCCACACCCTGCTCCTCCTCTTCCTCTGGGATGTGGGGACATGGGCTGGGGGCTGCTTTCAGGCTCCCCAGCCTCCCAGGTCAGGTGGAGGGTCTGGGGCTCCCCACAGCAGCCCAGGATCCCTGGGTGGCTCTTACCACTGCCTGACTCTGGCTTCTGGCCTGGCCAGTGGCAGGGCCTCAGCAGAAGAGGAGGAGTGGGGATGGGGGCCTTAGAGGAGCAGGGGTGGAGGTTCGAGGGAAAAGGAAGAGCAACGGGCAGGGTCCCTGAATGTTTCCCACTTTCACCTTTTGAAAAGATGTTCACTGTAGTGGTGGGGGTGGGGGTAAGTACAGCCAGGGCATGCATGAACCACCTAGACCCTTCCTGCATCCTTACGGGAGACACTGTCATATGCAATCACCAAAAGGTGCAGCTCCAATTTCAGGCTGAGCTTGAGGTACAGTAAGTTCTAATGTACTTAATGTTTAAAAGAATGTTATATAGTTAAGTCTATTATCGGGGATAGATGTGTGGTAAACACCTCGCAAGGTGGCACTGCTCCACTTCTCTAGAATTGATTTACTTAATTCTAAGAAATGTTGGAAACATTTTACATCCAAACAAGTTATGAGAAGATCCATTTGATATCAGGTTGGAGAAGGCTAGATAAAATTTCCTGGGTCATTGATCCAAAGCCGGTAAAATGGAATATTTATTTCCAGATTTTAGGTTTCTTCCATGAACATACATTTCATAGATACAAGTAAGATTTTGACACGTAGGTAAGAGGCTTTCAGTCTTGTTTACTCCATAGGCAGGACAAGTTTCAAAGTGTTTTTTTTTTTCTTTTTTCTTTTTTTTTCCCCTGAATTTTCTCTGTATATTACTTCTGGATAGTAATATGTATTATTCTTATGGCATTTGGTTAGATTTTGTCACTCTGAAAACAAAGGTAACCAGGATAGAAATAAAATTAACCAGAATAGAAAAGATTTGTGTTAGATGCTGCTATTATGCACAATGCCCTTTTATTTCTTGTTCAATGCTAGATACACAAGGGACACTTGATGAAATTGTAACTCAGCAAAATTTGTTATTTCAATTGATTGCTTGCATAGGCATCCATAATAATCCCAGGCAACGAGCTAAGAGTCTTACTGCTTATTGCTATCAAACGACAGAGACTTAATCCATCATAGCACTGTCTGTCTGTGTTTTTCTTTTTTTTTTTAAGTTGCCCTGTTTAAAATAACCCAAAGTTTATTTTAAGTATAAATTGAAATTCTTGTATTTTTGTTACAGTAAAAGGTGAATCCATAAAATAAACCTGATGTACACTTAACGAATCTGATTCTGCCATCCTTCCCCTAGCACGAATCCCCTGAAATCAGTGACGCTATTTGTGGAGCTAAGGTACTACTTAACATGAGTAAAAATTGCAGAATCAAGCTCTCTATGGATAAAAGAGTAGATGACATGCCATTCAATTAGAATTTAAGGGTAAATTATCTGAACCTCTTTTAGAAGAAAAATACAGCTGAATACTGAGTCACTGGCTTCTAGTTCATGTTCAGCTTAGTACTAATTTCTCAGCAATGAGTAAAAGAATGAATATTACATGTGATAGTTTATTGCATGAGAACTGATGCTTGCTGCTTGCATGCCAGAACACAAGTGGCACATGCATGTTCAGTTAAATGAAAATCTGTCCACAATGTCTCCCTGCGGCAATATTAGTTTCATTCCCAACTCCCCTAATCATGATTAAAGTTTTTGTTTTTATTTTTTAAATCCAAATTGCCGAGATAAGTCACATATCCTCAGCAACTAAGAAACCCGAAAACCTTCAGGCTTCCTGATTTCATTGCTGGCAGGAAAAAGATCTGTTGCTGGGGAAATGGATATGTGGGAGGAGGAGTGGAAAAGATAGTATCTGACTTGAACTATTTGTAGAGAGAAGGAGAGGTGTTTTCAGTGTCATAGTTAGGGATTAGGAGGCAGTGCAAAGACTATTCGGAGTCTTGGCATCTTCAGAATAGAGACAATATAAATGTATCTCTCTAAACTGTAGAATAATTTGGTTATGGAAGAGTCAGGAGTAAACTGTCCTTCTACAAAATAAAGGTTTTTGAGACAATTGGCTGAGTAAAGTGAGGCCTTACACTCAACTTGATGGCATTTCTCTGTTGATTGTCTGGTTGTCTGTAACATAACTTTTGAATGCTGCATCCAATTCCAAACATTCAGGGAATTTTCTAAGCATTATTGGATAGAACCCTACCGATTTTTGGTGAAAATCAGAAAACTTGAAGGGTGAACTGGGGGCCACTCAAAAACTGGTTGAGGGCAGCCATTAACACATCCCAGCATAACAACACCTCACCACACACATCTCAGTTCTGCTCATTGTCCCAACAGAGTTTTTCAAGTATTGACACCCTGAATGATTTATCCCCCACATCAAAAGAAGTAAAAATGGTGTGGGGGCAGAAGGGAATAGGGAAGAAAACATAGAGCGTGCCTGGTATGGGGGAAGGGATAGAAGGGAAGGATACGTGGACACATGGAGCCTATGACACATGGGGGATGGGAGAATGAGAGGACCCACAGACCCTCTGATATGGTGGGGAGAATGGGAGACCCTGGTATGGATGCAGAATGGGGGGCACACAAAACCACTGATATGAGACAGAGGATGGAGGTTGCAGAGAGTCCCTGAAAAGAGGGTGAGGAAGGATGAGAGGGTGGAACACAGGAAATTTGAGGGGGCCGGAATAGAGGAATGCAAGGAACCTCTTGTGTGCTCAGTGAGCTTGGCCTACAGAAGCAGCAAAGTGTGTGACCCTATGATTCTTCAGGATTCACGAAAAATCAGTGGGCAGTGAAACAGTCAGTAAGAACACAGTAAATGACTAACCTAGTCACTCTCCCCACCTGCAGCCCTGGATCAGTGGAGCTTGACCTCCCTTGGCGGCCAGAGAAGCTAGCTCTCTCTCCTGGCCCTGGCCCTGGAGGAATTCTGTGCCCACACCAATTCGGGGAGCCCATGCCCATATTTGCCCTCCCCTTGCACATGCACCTAAGAGGGAGGGAGGGGGATAATTGAAATAAACAGACTAGTTCTCTGAGACCATCTAATCATTTATTCTTTCTGTGTGGGAAGAATAGCTTTATAATGTCCCACGGATGTGTTGAAGTATTGTTAATTTGCATTAATAGAATAGTAGAAGGCAATTATTTGTTTTGGCGACGTACTCGTGGGTTGTGAGGTCAAAGCGCCTTCTGGCACACACAGCTGTGAATGCAGTGCTCATATTTGGAGAAAAAGCCAGGGTATGGCCCAGCTTTGTTATCCTTGCAGCTGACAGCTGTGAGAATGGAGTTACGACAAACACTCTCACATAGTGCTTCTGAATTCAAGTGCTATGGATTAACGTAGAGAGAAGATGATTTGATGCATTGCTCACCACGTTTTCTTTCTCTCTGATCCCCTTAATTGCAAGCTTCTGTTTTCATGTGAACACAAGTTATTGCCTCGTCACATCTCTCTGAATTCTGGAACCACATCTTCTCCCTCTCTCTCTAGCTCATTACCACTGTTGTCCTCTGGTCAGCATGGTGATTTAGCAGCCTTCTTCTGGAAAACAAAAGACACTCTGTCAGTGAAAGACCATCTCTTCATGTGCCCCTGCCTCCCCCCCCCCTTTAACCCAAGTATGACATCTCATTTTTCATCCTTTTTCTAATAAGTTTCAATGATCTTTTCTTTTGAACACTAAGCAAAAGGCTTAGAACTGATGGAGCCAAGACTGCACCTGAACCTTTTCCACCTCACTTGTTCTGTGATTGTGCTAAGCTGCTTGATTTGGTGGACAACAGCTTTTCTTGATTTAGAAGCCAATAAGTTAGGTTGAGCCTGCATGTGTTGTGGGTTTTTTTGTTGTTTTTTGTTTTTTTCAGATTCTGTTCTCTTTATGGGTATAGAGAAGGTACTTTTTCTAGTATTGATTAGAAATTCTTCAAAGTTTTGGAGGTAGTTAAAGCCAGCCTTTTGGAAAGAATATGGGATGGCATATATGATCTGATTGAGGGATTTTTTTTAAGCCTATTCAAAAATTCTTGCTCCTGGATACCTACAGTTTTGCAAATTCCCATGCCCAAGTAGGTCAACTAGTTTCAATGGGACCTTTTGCTTGCATTTCCAACTATTTCTCTGGCCAAAATTGTATCTCCCTTTTATACAGAATATATTTTTGTTGGTAGAGTCATGTTGGAAGGAATGATATGTACAAATACAAATTGATTACTTGATTATTTGCAGTCAGGAGTGTGTATGTATATTTGGAAAATTATTATTATGTGTTTATATTGCAGTAGTGTTTAGGGATTGCAATCAGAGACCAGGATCCCATTGTGCTAGGCACTGTACAAACACAAAACAGAAAGACTGCTGTCAGAGCATCTCAATACAATTTATTTGTCATGTTGTATTCAGAAGTGTAAGGGGACTAGTAAAGCAGGACCATCTGTGGGGTTGTGATGTGTGTATGGCAGAACACAGAGAACTTTGGTTTGGTTTTGTTTTTTTTTAAATGCCTTGGAGAGTCTCCATATTGTTTTTCAGGGACTCAGTGTTCCACTGTCCCCTCTCCCATGACAGGAAATTAAAACAATTTCTGACACCATCAAACAGCAGAGCATAGAGGCTTCCGAGCCTTTTAGGTACAATTTTGAAAAGCTGCTAAGTCCCATTTTTTTAAAGTGATTTAAACTTAAGTGCTTTTGAAAATTTTACCCCGTATGTTCTGGCTTCTCATCTCTTCTGGAAAGTGGTTGTAGTGTATTTGAGATGATGTTTTAGCTGCTACACCTTCCGTTTTTACGCCTTTCAAAATAGGGACTTACGTGTTTGGCACACTGCACACATTTCACAGCCCCTGTGTACACAGCTGCTATGCAATAATAAATATCTGCATGGCAATTTGAGACATTAGAGGTCAATTTCAGTTACACAAGATTAATAAAATGTGGTCTGACAATTCAGATTTTTCTCTCAATTCGCACACACAAGATCCCAATTGATGTCCTTCAAAATTGCCTATCTGGATTGTGCACCCTGTGTCATTACCCGTTTTCCTCCGCTACATTTTCTCTATGAGATGTTCCACGTTGGCTTTAAACCCGATTGTTACCTTGGTCATTCGTATACACAACTTTTGCAGCAAATTAAGAGAAAAATGTTGAGGATCTGAAATGAGAAATTTAAAACTAAATCTCGATAAATTGACTTCTTCATATTGTCATTAAATCATCAATTGAATCAATCCACTCCTATTTTGAGGCACATGCTGAAAGTCATTCACATGCTTAAGTATCCTGCTGAATTTAACCCTAAATAGCAGCAATATGTTGGCTCATAATGGCCAAACATTGTGTGGTTTGGGGTTTTTTGGGGTGGGGGGATTAATTTTTTATTGTGTTGGATATGAAATATCAAAGATAAAAAGACACTTTTGCCATAGGTGAAGACCATGTTTTTCTAGTGATAAATCCTGGGTTTTTGTTATTTTTTTCTTTCTAGTTTCTTTGTCTCCCTCTTTTCAGTCTCTGTCCATTTCAGTGGGCACATTTATTTCAGTTGTGTTACCTGACAGCTCTGTGTTCTTGGGGAACCAGGGTGCAAAACCCCTACTCTCTTTCTCTGGCTTACCTGAATCCTCCCCCTTCCCCCCCCCCCCAGCCTCTGCTTGAATCAGAAACAAAAGCAATGAAAAGGCTGTGGGAGACACACCTAAAAACCCTCCAAACAGGGGTGATAGAATTAAGACCACTCTCCATGCCTCATCTACATAGAAGATGTAAAAAGCGGCATCTCAATTAGCACACTGAATGGAGAACACAAGCCTCATCTACATCGAAGATGGAACAAGAATTAGCATGAAGAATGGAGAATCAAAATCCAAAGCAGGGATCGCACTGAACTCTGGGATTGGCAAAGGAGGGACACACTGCATGATGGGAGATCTCTGTTCTTGATGTAAATGAACTCACACCTACACCCATCCAGTTTGGCAGTTACCAGACCATTCTAGTATTGATATGCAAAACACTGAATCTGCCTGATTGCATTGTGAGCTCCCTCAAGGAACATTGACCATAGCCAGGAGTGATCAGCTACTATTGTCCAGCATTAAGAAAACCACTCTGGGGCACTTCCTTGAGACATTGTTTACTGATAAATAAACCTGGTTCTACAAAAAACCTGTACCCAAGTTCAAACCCCTGTTCTGATGCCTAGATCCAAATGCTGCATGCTTCCCCGTTTCCTGACTGATGCTGTTGTGGGCTTTGCCTCTCTCTCAAGCGCTCCTGACCCTAAGCTGAACAGCCTGTCTCCTGGGAACTTCTGAGCTTCAAGGAGTGGTGCGATTCTCTTCCCCTCTCCTCCCCTTCACCCCTCCCAATCTTTCCCCAATTCTCTTTCTCTCTCTCTCTCTCTTTAATCCAGGTATAACTTTCTACTTTCTATGGGTAGGGTTTTGTGGCCTGCCTTGTGCGGGAGGTCAGACTAGATGATCATATTGGTCCCTTCTGACCTATGAGTCTACTTTTGTAATCAAACCTGGGCTAGTCTTCTCCAATAACCCTACTGTAATTTTGTTGTATTGTAAGTGTTAGATTTTTTCTCTCTCCTTGTATGGCATCACTTTTAGTATCATAAGTTTCATATACCTAGCAAGAAACTATTATAATCAAGCTGGTTGCCAGTTTCTCTCTCTCTCCAAATGCATTTACTCGTTTGTGTTCTTGGCTTCCCTATCTTTCTCTGCAGCAACGCTTCTTTTACCTAAGCCAAAGATCCCTGGATGCCCAAAATTCTATGGGGTTTGCTTATCAAGGGGGTTACTGCTAGAACAATTGTAGAGTGAGGTGGGAGGCAGCTGAGAAGTGCTGTTCTGCCTAGCCTGTGGAGTCCAGGGGCATATAAGGGTGGCACGTGAAAGTGCTGTTTGACCCAGCCTGATTGAGTCCAGGGAGCATATAAGGGGAGCAGCTAAACAGTGCTGTTTGGACCCAGCCTGCTCATAAGTGTGCTCCATTCTGGTGCGGTGTAAGGGGCACATAAGGGTGGCAGCTGAAAGTGCTCTGTCACCCAGCCTGCTGAGTTCAGGGACGTATAAGGGGTCAGCTGAAAGTGCTGATAGCCCGGTCTGCTCAGATGCACTCAGTTCATCTGGAATGTGTGTGTGTATCTGTGGGGGGTTTATTTGAATCTGGGGCTGGAGGAACCCAGCCCTGAAAACCTTAGATCCTGCAGGATAGCTCCATTGGGAGGGGACTTGTAGCCATATGAACACACAAGTAACACAAGCAGCACATTAATAGAATCACACCCCCTCCTCCAGGAAGGTAACCCTAATAAATTAGCTTACCTCAAAGCGACGGGCAAATCTGGTAACATATGGGCTTCCTGTGGGTTGCTCCATTTCTTGTATGGCCTTATTCAGTACATTCATGAAATGTCAGCTGATTACAGTACTGATTGAGCAAAATACATAGCATCTCAGAAATGACTTATTTGTGAAGCAGCCAGTTTAGCTGTTTTTTGTTATTAACTTTAGGTGTTTGAGGACACAGTACATCTTGGGTTCCCTTTTGGCCAGGCCAAAAGTAACAGACTTCTCAAGCTTTCCTGCATTCATAATTTGAATATCTTGCTATAGAACAAACATTCCCAAATAATAAGCTGCAACATCTTATTCGTACTGGTAAGTGAAGCATTGTAAGAGCACACAGACTTGGAGCCAATGCATAAAGCAAACATGCTGCTTGACTGTATTTTATTTTTGCTTGCAAGGTTATTGCCGCAGGGCAAGCATTCTGTCATAGGATAGCTGGGGCTACTTTAACGGCCAGCACTTATGTTCTATGAGTCATCAGATCACATAAGACTAGAGTTCCAAGTTTAATTGTTTACAAATAAAATCAAATGTAATGAAAGGTTTGGTGTAAACCTTACCCATTATGACACACACATTTTGAGGATTGTTTCCTTCATATTTTTAAGACCCATTCAGTAACCCATAAATAATAAATCATTCCCTAGTAAGGGAAAAGCTTGCGGCATCTGTACTGTTACTTGAGGCAATAAAGGACCATTCTGCATGAATATTAACTACAGTAGAACTTTGTTATATTGAAATAATGACTAGAAGACCCACTGTGAATTACTGGATTCTGTGACTTAACAACGTAGTAAACAAAAACAATTTTTAAAGTGTTTCAATTTTGTCAATTGTTTAATGTTCATTGATATTTTATTGCATTTACTAGTATATTGCATTACATTATATTTACTAGTATACAGCATTGTGTAAAAATGAAATTTTAATATATGAGGGACCTCAATAAAGCTTCCTCTTAAATCTTTGGGAAAAGAGTCCAGTTTTCTGTGTTATATAGTATAGCTTAACAAGCTCCTGCAATACAGACAGATTCTGATTTTCTAACCTAAGTTGTATAGGTCATCATTCCATGAATACACCCATGCAAGTCACTGGTTCTACTTGTGGAGTAAGATAAGTAAAGGTATCAGAATTTTGTCTGCAGTTGGATCTTTTATAATATATCAAAGTTCTTCACATTCAGATTAAGCCTAACTGAAGCACTATGAGTCACCTACATTATCCCTATTTTAAAGATGGGTAAACTGAGACACTGACTTAAAATGATCTGCACAAAGCCACGCGCTGAGTAAAGGTCAGAGTTGGAATTAACATGCAATTCTGCTGAGTCCCAATCCCGTATCATTTCATTGTTGTTGTTGTTCTGCCAGTTTTAATTTGTATACAGAATATTATAATGTAGAAATGGGTCAAGAAAGTATTTGAAAAACAAAATCCAGATTTAGCAAAGACATATCAATGTATGGCATGATTTATACCAAGTTCTTAATAATGCTTAGCACGTAAACAAGGTTATATAGTAGGGCTGTCAAACTATTTTCAAAAATCACAATTAATTGCAAGCTTAAAAAAATATAGTCAGGATTAATCGCCATTTCAATTGCACTGTTAAATTTAAATTTATGATAAATATTTTGGATGTTTTTCTACATGTTCAAATATGTTGATTTCAATTACAACACAGAATGCAAAGTGTACAGTGCTCACTTCATTTTTTTTATTACAAATATTTGCACTGTAAAAAAGACACACAAAAAGAGTGCAATTTACAAGTTGAAAAATGAAGGGGTATACAGATGGTTAGCGTATCTGGCATGTAAATACCTTGCAACACCAGCTGCAATAGTGCCTTCCAAACTCTTTGTTCTCACTTTCAGCTGAGATTGTAAATAAGACATGGGCGGTATTATCTACCATAAATGGAAGCAAACTTGTTTGGTTTAGCAATTGGCAGAACAAGAAATAGGACTGAGTGGACATGTAGGCTCTAAAGTTTTACATTTGGTTTGTTTTTAAGTGCAGTTATTTTTAAAAAACAAAAAACAAAATCCTATATTTATAGGTTGCACTTTCACGATGGATTCCACTACTGTACTTGTATGAGGTGAATGGAAAAATAATATTTTTTATCTTTTTTACAGTGCAAATATTGTAATTTAAAAAAATAAAGTGAGCACTGCACACTTTGTATTTTGTGTTGTAATTGAAATCAACATATTTGAAAATGTAGAAAAATATCAAAACATTTATAATCAATTTAAATTGGTATTCTATTGTTTAACAGTGTGATTAAAACTGTGATTAATCATGACTGTTTATAATCTAGTTAATTTGTTTTCCATTAATTGCGTGAGTTAACTGATTAATCGGCAGTCCTACTTTACACAAATATTAAATATTGTATAAGATCATATGGCATAATTTTGTTTTAATAGGAGAGTGTTCACTATTTTTAAGTCCAGCTGCCAGCCTCACACTCTTATTGCTTGTGTATTCTCCATCAAGGAGAGTCTAGCAGGTCTTCTCTGAGTCTTGTACAAGCAATTCATCAACAAAAAAGGTTTTACCCACTAAGACCTCAACCCTGAAAAAACGTAGTGCACATACTTAAGCATGCATTTATCAGAAGTCCCACTGAAGTCAATGGAACTACTGAAATCAATGGGACTGCTCGCCATGTATAATGTTAAATATCTGTGTAAGTCTTTGCAGGTTTGGGGTCTGACATTTTGTAAGGCAGGTCAGTTCTGTGATGGTTCTGCTTAAGGACTTTTTTGTTATAAAGTATAGTCATAATGCCCAATGGTCTTGTAATCATAGTCAATAGAAAACAATATATATGTCTTCCATGAAGTTCTGAAAGGACCACCACAATGGTTGATGCAGAATGGAAACATCTATTCATTTGGAAGCTGGTGTGTAATAATAAATTTTTTAAAAAACAACAGCATTAATCAGGATGACACATTTATTTCAAAGCTCAGAGCTTACAGAGGTGATAAATCCCACTGGAGTTATTCAGTTTTGCATATTGCATTTTCAGGTTTATGTGTTTGGATTTGGAAGCAGTTCTATTTTTGTTTCATGATCAGAGTTCATTGCATAGCCAAATAAATTATGGCATCTTAAATCAATTTGTTTCTTTAAAGTGCTGTGTAAATATCTCTTTTATATAGCCCTTATTCTTCTTCAAATGATGGCCCCTCTTATATTCCACTGTGGGGTTACACATGCATTCCATGTGCCTGGAGATGGAGAACTTGAAAGTAGTGTCCATGTGTGAGCCCTGATTCGCTTTGTGGTTCCATTCGAGGCAATAAAGGGTGGGGCAGACCAACTGCATTTCCAGTCCCTTCTCACACCGCATGATCCAGGTCAGAACCTCCAGTGTTCTCTGTTGCAGCTCTAATATTTTTAATTGTACGTAGTTTTAGTCATAGTTTTAACTGTTTATCATTTTTGACAGTCTAGAATAAAGCAAAGTTTGGGAAGTTTCCCTATCTTCCCCCTCTCACACTGAACCCTATTTGGGTACTAGACTATGCCCAGAACTCTGGGTTCAATCTCTGCACCTCCTGCCTGCAATCCTCTTTGGTCATTGATGACCACCAACACTGTTTCTGCTGCCTGAGAGAAGCCCACATCACAACTAAGTGCAATATTTGTCAATCTTTCCCCAGCTATACCCAAAAGGTTGAGCACTTTGTCTCCAGAAATATCTCATGGAGATAGCCATGAGACCATAGTTGGACCCAAGCTGGGTAACCCCCTACCTATACATTGGCATGAATCGGCAAGGAGTGCACCTCTTGCTGCTACTATGTCCATCCCTGGTATGGGTGGAGCTACCTCTACGGATCCCATGGTGGGGCCTAGTCAGGAGATTAAGAAGCAACTCTCTCATAAGCAAGGGACCATGTCTTCCTCCAAGTCCACTTCCAAGAAACTGGATATTCCCTAGCTAGCTTGGCCCACTAGCTTGGCCCAAGGGGATGCAGCATGTTCTAAGTCCCACAAGCATGAGAAGATGACTCATAAACAGTGGCATCCACTGGTTCCAGGCAGCAACCCATCAATTCCACCGTCTCCAGCACCTCACAAAATGTGAGATCCTCTAGCACCAGAAAAAACTTTAGTGCCAATACCAGCAACCAGAAAAGAGAATTTGCCCCTTATGCCAAGGAGATCTGGAGTCATAGCTGCACCCCAAGGGGTCTTTGCTTCACTGGATCCAGTGTCTCCTCCTCCGTTGGGTCCTTCAACCTCCAGGGAACTCATCCCCACCACGAGATAAACCTGTGGTACTGGGTCTTTCACCGGTCTCACATATACTATACACCTCTCCAACGGTATCACTTTTGGAACCAGAATCCTTCTTTTCCTCTTTGAGCAAATCAGAGCCAGAGGAACAACTGCTTTTCCTGTACCGCTCCTGTACACTGCCACAGAGACTAGCATGCCCATGGGAGCAACTACCTCCTCATCTTCCCTAGAGCCACTGATACCCCATGCCATAAGAATCACAGCAACCACCCATTGATCATGCCTATTGGCCATATCGGGGGCCCCGGGGTCAGTATCCTCCTTTGGAGCTCACCCAGTGTGCAAGAAAATCACCACCTGCTTCTCCCTCACCCCAAAGGACCTTTCGAACCTGCCCTCGGATCCAATGGCAGAAGAAGACTGTTATGCCCCAGTTCTGGTGTTCCCACCAGAACCAGCTAGATTTCCATCCTTATCACTAAACAAAGCTGTTACTACATCATCCCCTTCACCACCAGATGTCTTTAGATAGTTTCAAGATCTTTTACAGAGAGTCATGGGGGAAATTCAAATTCCACTGGAAGAGATACAAGACTCCTAGCATAGCTTCTAGACATTCTTCACACTTCAGGACTGATGAGAACAGAACTGCCAATCAACAAAGACATACCAGAGCTAGGCAGGACCATGTGACACACTCCCACCACATGTACTGCTACCCCTAAAGGATCAGAGAGACGTTACTATGTCCTAGCCAAATGGGCTGCTGCAGAGATGGCTAAACAACACCACCCTTGATCCACCCCTGCAGATAAAGAAGGGAAGTATCTAGATCTACTAGGGAGAAAAGTTTTCTTTTCCTGCAATTTGCAATTCGGGATAGCCAGTTATCAAGTACTGTTGGCTAAATGTGACTTCCTGAGTTACATTCAATTAGAGGAATTTGCTAATAATTTCCCACAGCAAAACCATGCCCACTATCAGGCCCTTGTCAAGAAAGGGAAACGAATAGCCAGAATTGCCCCCCAATCTGACTTGGATGTGACTTATACTTCCTCCAGGACATGGCTTTGGCCATCATGATGCAAAGAGAGTCTTGGCTCCATGCTTCTGGTTGTCCCAGGGAGGTCCAGAACACCATCAAGGACCTCCCTTTTGATTAATCTGACCTCTTCAACCAGAAGATGAATGAATCTCTTCATAGCCTGAAAGACTCCAGACCACTCTTTGCTCATTGAACACCTGCACAACTGCCTCAAAATGTAAATTTCACTGTCAGTCATTTACTCTGAGGTACTGGTCTCCAAATTTTTACCAACAGAGACCCTACGAATCTCCACACAAGCAACAAAAGGTCCAAAGATACTGCTTCCCTGGGCCCCCCACTCAAGCTTTAATGTATCAAGTCCAACCAGAAGCCAAGAGCAATTTTTGACGCAAGCTCAAGAGCCGCCAGCCACTGAGCCTACTACCTCACAACCCCTTTACTCCATTTGGGGGTCATTTAGCACTCTTTTTTTCCACATCTGGAGTGTGATAACGGATGGTGTGCTGAATGTCATCCTCCATGGCTATACAATTGAGTCCTCCAAGACCCCCTTTTCATTCCACCTTGAGGACCACTCTCATGACAATGAACTCCTCATTACAACAAGGAGCAATAGAATGCATTCTTCTGCAATATCAAGGAACAGAGTTCTAGGTAACTTACTTCCTAATACCCAAGAAGAGAGATGTTTGGAGGCCAATTCTCGATCTTTGTCACCTCAGTTACTTTATCTGCAAACTCAAGTTTTACATGGTCATGTTGGCAGTGATAATTCGATTCTTACAAAAAGGTGTGTGGTTCATGGCTCTTGATATAAAGGATGCTTACATCCACATCGATAGTCACCCTATCCACAGATGTGAGATTTGTGGTGGGCTCTGACCATTTCCAATACAGAATACTATCCTTTGGGATAGCTTCCACTCCCAGAATCTTCACCAAAGTATTTTCTATAGTAGCGGCTTACATCAGGCATTAAGGTCTCCTTGTTTTTCCATACTTTGACAGTTGGCTCCTACCCGCCAGTCCCACAGTTTGAATGCTGTTTGAACGCTGTTACCTAGCTTCCTTTCTTCACTGAGAGACAGCATCAATATTGAAAAGTCAATATTCAACCCCATGAAATCATTGGACTTCATCAGGGCTCCCCTAATCTCTATCATAGCATAGGCATATCTACTCACAGACAGATTTCAGGCCATGAATGACATCATTGCTCACATCACCTTTGTTGCCTTAGACATGGCTACAATTAAGGTACTCGCCAAGCCATCACTCTATGAACCTCTTGCTGGCAGTCCCAGCTAAGGTATTGTTCTCTCTTGTAGAGTGGATGGACCTCACATCACATATGGGTGGAAATCCCCTTTCTTCCCTCTTCCCCAGACAAAATTAGCATCACTGATGCATCCCTGATAGGCTGGGGAGCCCATATGGACAATCACATGACACAAGGGCTATGGACATCTCAAGAATCCAGGAATGCACATTAATATCCCAGAACTTCGAGCTGTAAAGAAGGCATGTGAATTCTTTCTTCCACTCATTTGCTCTCATGTCAGATCATGTCAGACAACACCACCACTGTTTATACATCAACAAAGAAAGTGGAGGAGGACAAAGTCTGCCACTCTATACTCAGAAGTGGTCAGTTGCTAGAACTGGTCCATCAGCAATCAGATCATCCTATCCTTAGACTATTTTCCAGGGATGCAGAATGTGCTTTCAGACTCACTCAGCAGACACTTTGCAGTCAACCACAAGTGGTTCATGGTGAAGTGCTACACAACATCTTCACACAGTGGGAGACCACAACCAGAGACCTGTTCAATTCTCAGGCAAACAGCAAGTGCACCACATTTTGCTCTAGGGAGGCTCTTGGTTACCACTCTAAGGGAGATGCTTTCCTTCTCTCCTGGTCAGACCAGCTCCACTGCACCTTCCCTACACTACCACTCCTACCGCAGGTGCTACACAAAATCCAACAAGACAAGACAATGGTGATTCCAATTGCCCCCTTCTGGCACAGACAGTTTTGGCTCCCAAACTCCTGCATATGTCATCCCATCCACCGATTACCATCACAAACTTCCCCAGTCTTCTGATTCAGTACAACTTGCAGGATCAAGCATCCCAATTGACCACCGCACCACCTCAAAGCAGGGTATTTGGATGGGTAAGTTCCTTGGCAGCACAGTTCATTCTCTCTAACAATAGAAAAGATTCTACTAACAATGTTACCAGACTAAGTGGAAACACTTTTCATCTTAGGCACAACGTAAAGCTGTTTATACCAGAAGCTGCAGAGATCCTCCTAATCCTGGATTACATTCTAGCCTTAAAGATATCTAGTCTCTCCTTCAGTTTCTTGTGAGTCCACCTATTAGTGATTAACACTTTCCATTGTCCTATGAAGGTTTGTAGAGATGGGAAGATTCTTAAGAAGCCTTTACACTCCCAGTAACTGCTAGATTTGGAAAGGCCTCCTAAAAACTTTCCCACCTCTACAAATGATCGTGCGTCAGTGGAACCTGAATCTCCATAGTCTCCGTATTAACAAAAAACCCTTTGAACCAATGGTGTCCTGCTCCATGTCCACCTCCCCGTGAAGGTTGCATTCCTTATTGCTGTCACTTCAGCTAGAAAAGTCAGTGAACTCGGAGCTATGATGGCAGACTCACCATTTACAGAATTCCACAAGGATAAGGTCTCCTTATGCATGCACCTGAAATTTTTTACCAGTTTCAGATTAACCAATCCATTCACCTACTGGTTTTCTTCCAGAAACCACATGCATCGACAGCAGAATGTGGACTCCATTCCCTTGACATCCAATGGGCTTTGGCTTTTTTCTACAGAGTATAAAAACAGTAAGGAATTCCCCTAGACTTTTGTGATAGCAGAGAGAATCAGAAGAAACGTCATGTCCACCCAGAGTATTGCCAAATGGATTTCTGGCTGCATTAAACTCTGCTCCAGTTGTCAAATCTTCCTTCCCCCATAAGGGTATGGGCGCACTTCACTAGATCTCAAGCAATGATCATGACATCACTTCAAGACGTGCCTGTCATAGCTAGAGGCAGAGTAGTCACATGGAGTTCTGTCCACATGTTTATACTCCTTGGTGCAGGATTTGGCGGTGGATGGGTCCTTTGGCATGGCAATTCTCCACATGACCCTTCTGCCCTTATCCGCTTACTATCCTCCCACTTAGGTACTGCTTCCTAATCATCCACAGTAGAATACAATAGAGACCATCGCTTGAAGAAGATGAGGTTACTTACCTGTAACCTGTTACCTGGAGATTCTTCAAGATGTGATCCCTATCTGTTATACTACTTCCTGCCCTCCTTCCCCTCTGCATCAGATCTGTCAGATTCCTGGTGGAAGTGGAAGTGGAAATGCAGTCAATCTGCTCCGCCTTTTATTGCCTCGGATGGAAACATGAGGAGAGTCAGGGAGCATGTGCGGAGCAACGGACACAACTTTTTAATTCCCGGACTCTGGAGTCCAGGCACATGGTGCATATGTGTAACCCCACAGTGGAATACAGAAAGGGACCACAGAACCTCCAGTTACAAGTAAACAACCTCTTCTTTTGCTGCACTTAATCTCTTTAAAGAACAAAATAATTGTCTCTATTTTTCATTCTAAAATACTTTGTGTCCTACCATATTTCCTTCCAGATTGCATGGCTGATATGATCTGTCCTAAATTGTCCATATTCCCAGACATCCAGACTTCTGTAAATTTTAACTACATGATAGCTACCTCAGAAATACAGACACATACTGTTTAGAATTCCAAATGTAAAGATGATTTTAATTCTGATTAGCTACTTCAAATCTGAATATATTTGCACACGTGTTTTTATATGTTTGCCAGCTAAAATTCACAAAGCACTGAATTTAGCCCATAGTGTTGACGTTTTCCAGACTGCCAGCCAAATGATTGTTCAGGTAGATGTATTGTGCGTATTCACATTAGCTAAGAGACTAAGGTCAGGTTGTTGAACTACAGCATGTATTATGGTGTTCGTTTTGGTGCTGCTTATTATTTGTTATATTTGTCTGAATGCATAGATGCCATAGTATAGATATTTTCTTTATCTTTACATTCTGTGAAAATGTTCAACATTATCATTTGTCTAAGGGGACTAAAGAACTTAATTTAATTTTACCTACAGTAGTGATGTAAAATGACAGTTTTGGGCCATGTTAATTATAGATCTTGTGGTGTGGTACTTTTTTATGAGAGAAGGCCTGTAGTACCTCTCATGTCCTTACTAAATTCCAGCTTTTTAAACAACCCCTGTAGGTGCAATTATATAAATTAGTCTTCATTTCCCAACAGTAGTGTATTGATGTTGCAAAGGTGTGTCATGCACCAAAACAAAACCAACAAAAAAACAAGCTGTATTTTAATAATGGATGCAGTGATCTTTATCAATTACTCTGGGATCTTGCTCTCCTATGTAAAGGACAATACAGAAACATAAACTTTTTTCTTTGTTAGTGAAAATAAAGTTGATTGAAAGTGATTGTATGAAAGAGCAAGAAAAAATAGAGTTTGTATGTCTGGTGAAGGCACACCTAATATTTTACACCCTCAATAAATCTCTGTATTCTGTGAACAGTTTAATAATAAATCATTGTTATAATATGCAGTACTATTCATTTTACCTGACGTATGTTTCATACAAGCTACTATCTGGTTAATATCACCTAGTGTAAATGAATATTTGAGTTTCCTTATTATTATTTGACGAACAGCACTGTCTTGTTTTAGTATTCTTTAGATAAAGGACTTTAAAGGTTTTTAAAATAGGTATACACAAATTTTTATATAGGGGTGCTCAGCCTGTTCACTCTTAGCTCTTACAAATACCTATCAAGTGATATGTACAGAATTTGAGATAAGAATACCTATGTTAAGGGGATTTATAGACATTGTAAGCAATATCACATTCCTACTTGTACTAGCCACTCCTCTCTTTACATGTTCAAGAATCACATTAGCCCTTTTTGCCATTGCATCTCACTGGGAGCTCATTGTCAGTATTTGTTCACTGTTGACCCTGAAATTCTTTTCAGTCACTGCTTTCCAGGATGCAGTTTCCATTCTGTAGATATGGCTTACATTCCCCATTCCTAGATGTTTTGAATGACTCCAGCTTAGCAAACAAGTCAGATCACTCTGTATGACTGCCTTGTCCTCATCATTATTTACCATTCTACCAACTTATTGTCATCTGCAAAGTACATCAGCAATGATTTTATACTTACTTCCAGATCATGGCTGAAAATTTTGAATAGCACCAGGCCTTGTACTAATCAGTACAGAAATTCAACAGAAACACCCCCATTGGTTACTACTTTTTGAGCTCTGTCAGTAGCCAGTTCTTAAGCCATTTAGCATGTGGCTTTTTGATGTTGCATTGTGCTAATCTTCTTTTCTAACATGTCCCTGATGCAGAGCTGGCTGAGTTCTGCTAGTGACCTGTACCTGTCTGATGTAATCTGACTCAGACTTTGGAACGATGTGCTTTCAAGACAGCTGGATCTGGGCAATATCTGATCACTCTTTGTTTCTAGCCTCTAAAACACACTCTGTCCATCACCCTTTTTTGGCATGTAGGATTAGGCCAGTAGTTCCCAACTTTTTTGGCTTGAGGGCCAAAGATACCATTTTTACAATCCTGAAGGGCCACTGGTGTCTCAACTCCCCCTCTTCTTCCCGTTCCCTCCCCCCCTCCCTCTGGCAGCCAGATGGAAGGAGTTCAGTGAGAGGCTGCCTCCTCATTGATCTCTCGTCCCCCTGGCCGTAGCAGGGAAACCGCATGCATCCTGATGCCCCGTGCGCTGCCCCTAGTTCCCTAGGTAGTGATTCCCTTCTTCAGTCAAGAATAAGAGATCAGCACTCCACTCTCTCTGGCTTCAGCAGGACCCACAGCACCTAGGGACCCAGGTGGTGTGATTTGCTCTCTTCTACAGCTGAGGGAGGGGAGAGGAGCGCTGATCTCCCATCCCCTTGGCTTCAGCAAGGAGCCTGCCCCAGTTTTGTAGCCCATGGGACCTTAAGCAGTGGCCCCCTTCTGCAGCCAGTGGGAGGGAAGTGTACGGCCACTCTGAAAGACCATGCGGGCCACAGGTTGGAAACCACTGGACTAGGCAGTCTCATTGTCCTAAATATCCTAAATCAGTGCTCTGATTTCTCCCCCTGGTCCTACCCCAAACCTCCCCAGATCCTTATGCATACTTTCCCTGTCCCCATCCGGAGTTCCACCTCCAGGGAGGTTTGGGGACAACTTTTTGTTGCAGAAACTGGAGGAAGTAACCAAGAGGACAGCCATTTCAGACTTGATTGTGACCAACAGGGAGGAATTGGTAGCGAATCTGAAAGTGGAAGGCAATTTGGATGAAACTGAAAATGCAATGATGAATTTCATGATTCTAAGGAAATGAAGGCATGAGAGCAGGAGAAAAAGGACAATGGACTTCAAAAAAGCAGACCTTAACAAACTCAGAGAACAGGTAAATAAGGTCCCATGGGAAGAAAATCAAAGGGAAAAAGTAGTTCAGGAGATCTGGCAACTTTACAAAGAGGCAATATTAAAGGCATAACTTCAAACTATCCTGATGTGAAGAACAGATAGGAAGAAGAGTAAGAGTCCAATATGGCTCCATAAGGACTCTTTTTAATAACCTGAAAATCTAAAAGGGATCCTACTAAAAGTGGGAAGAGAAATTGCTGAGGAGGAGGAGAAAAGAATAGCACAAGCAGGTAACAAAATCAGAAAAACTAAGGCACAAAATGAGTTACACCTAGCAAGGGACAAAAAGGGGAAGAAGGACCTTTTTAAATATATTCAGAGCAAGAGAAAGATTAAATAAAGTGTAGGTCCTCTCCTTAGCAGGGAAGGAGAGCTAATAACTGATAACATCAAGAAAGCTGAGGTGTTTAATGTCTTCTTTGCTTCAGTCTTTACTGAACAGGTTAATGATAACCAGATACTCGAAACAATTAATATTAACAAGAAGGAGGAAAGAATGCAATTCAAAATAGGGAAAGGTCAGGTTAAAGAATATTTAGATTTGTTAGGAGTATTCAAGTCAGCAGGGCCTTACGAAATTTATCCTAGGGTACTTACGGAACTAGCTGAAGCTATCTTGGAACCATTAGCGAGTGAGGTTCCAGAAGACTGGAGAAGGACAAATATAGTACAACCTATAGAACAAAGAGGCCCTGGGGAAATGTATACTATCAGCCTAACTTACTACCTGGAAATATACTGGAACAAGTTGAGTAATAATCAGTTTGTAAGCACCTGGAAGCATAATAGGGTTATAAGTAATAACCAACATGGATTTTTCAAGAATAAATCATGCCAAACCAACCTAATGTCCTTCTTTGACAGGGTTAATGGCCTAGTGGATGGGGGGAATGGAGAAGAGCAGTAAGTGTGATTTATCTTGATTTTACTAAGACTTTTGACACAGTCCCATATGACATTCAAGCAATAAGGAAATGTGTGTTTAGGTTAAATTACTATAAATTGGGTGCATAACTGGTTGAAAGTCTGTACTCGGAGACTAGTTATTCATGGTTCGCTGTTAACCTGGGAGGGTGTATCTAGTGGGGTCCCACAGGAGTCAGTCCTGGGTCCAGTACTAGTCAATATTTGCAGGTGACACCAAGCTGGAAGGGGTTGCAAGCACTTTGGAGGGCTAGTTTAGAATTCAAAATGATCTTGACAAATTGGAGAAGTGGTTTGAATTCAACAAGATGAAAATCAGTAAAGGCCAAATATAAAGTATTTAACTTAGGAAGGAAAAATCAAATGCACAAATACAAAATGGAATAACTAGCTAGGTGGTAGTACTGCTGAAAAGGATCTGGGGAGGTATAGTAGATCCCAAATTGAATATGAGTCAACGAAGTAATGCAGCTGTGAAAAAAGCTAATACCATTCTGGGGTGTATTATCAGGAATGTTGTATGTAAAACATGGGAGGTAATTGTCTTGCTCTACTTGGCTTTGGTGAGGCCTGAGATGGAGTACTTTGACCAGTTCTGGGTGCCACACTTTAGGAAAGATGTGGACAAGCTGGAGAAAGTCCAGAGCAACAAAAAATGATAAAAGATTTAGAAAACCTGTCCTGTGACGTAATGTTAAAAACAAATGGGCAAGTTTAGTCTTTAGAAAAGACAACTGAAGGAAGAACAGATGAGTCTTCAAATAAGTTAAGGCTGTTATAAAGAAGATAGTCATCAATTGTCCTCCGTGTCCACCATAGATAGGTCACGAAATAATGGGCTTAATCTGTAGTAAAAGAGATATAGGATAGATATTAGGAAAGAAATAAGGGTAGTTAAAATCTGAAATAAGATTCCCTGGAAGGTGTGGAATCCCCATCACTGGAGATTTTTAGAAACAGGTTGGACAAACTATTGTCAGGGTTGGTCAAGGAATACTTGGTCCTGCCACAGCGAAGGAACTGGTGTATATGACCTCTGGCACTTCCTTCCAGCCCTACGTTTCTATGTTTTTATGATTCTATGGACGCTCTGGTTTGTACTTTAACTTGAGCACCAACTGGCAGGTCAAGTAAGGAATGCAGGCTTTGCAGGGTAGTTTCTAAAACCCCAGGGACTTTCAAGACTTGTTTCCTCATGACCAAATTCATCTAAGGTATAATTCCATTGATAATAGTATATGCCACTTGGATGTGCTTATCTGTGACATATCCTTGGAAACGTGACTTAAATCCAGTGATTCATGGTAGCAATGAGTACTACTTAATGGAGGCAGTAATTCTGTTTAATAGGAGTGTCTCCAGGTTACTGAGTGCTGCTTAGGTCTTCTGTGTGTCTAATGATGGTTTTCTTTACTTCCTTACCACAGCTTCCACTTGTTCCTTGGCTAAAATAAATGCCAAGTGTCTTGCATCTGCTCCTGGCACAGGCAAGAGACAGGCAGCAACCTCTGTCTCTGTCATAATTCACCTTCTTCCAGCTTGGCAGGCCTGTAATGCAACACAACAGGTGCTGCACCTGGCTGACAGCAGCAATACTATTAAAATGGTATTTTGTGTTACATGGGACCTGGAAGGGAGCTATTCCACAGAGCAGCCAGGAGGAGGCGCCACTTATAGTGAATGAAAGCCTTGTCACAGGCACCTAGGTAAACATGCTGGTTTTCAAACTATCGGTCATCCACCAGCTCCCACTGAAGTCCATGGGAGCTGATGGATACTCAGGACTTCTGAAAATCAAGCTGCTTATTTATTTAGGGATCTATGGCTCTGAGCCTGGGAAGATTTTAGCACATGGAGAAGTTTTAGCACAACCAGTGGCAAAATACAGACTCAGGAACCTAACTTTTGGCACCCATTTTTGACCATCTTTGCCATTATGCATCTTGCTCTCACACGCACAGAATGCACACGTGTGTGCATGCAACAAACATACATGTTTGAATCAAATGTTCCACCAAGTGGAAAATCTAACTTACTCAGCAGTTTATTCACTTTATCCATCTTTCTGAAGGCTGCATGAAAATGACTAACAAAATAAGTCTGTTTTTCCAACTCAAGTTGCATCAGCAAACAGCTACCACAGTTAACATAGCACTGGTGTGTGTGTACTTAGCTCCTTGTGTGTCTGCTGTACGTACTCCCCCAGAGTTTTTGTGTCAATGCACTGTGCAGTGCACCATCAGTAGGTATCCCAGTGTGCAGTCCACCTCCGTCAAGTGCCCTGTCTTTTGGAAAGTCTTAGTAATGCATGGTGGGGACGGAACAAATCGTGCAGAGGAACAGGGAGCGAAGGGTCAACCTAAGATAATGTAGCATTCTCCATCCCATAATTTTCTCACCTATTTCAATTTCCCATAAACCCAGATGCGACTTGTCAGCCATTTTTGACAGAGGCATGTAGCGTGCACAGCTCTGCGCTATTGTCGTGAACGTTGCAAACACAGGACTCACATGATCCTCTGGTATTTGCAGAGCTGCAAGGACCTCGGGGAACAAGACGATTTCCTGGTGGTCAGTTTGCTATGGGACATAGAGAGAACCAATTCAAGGTTTTTGATGGCATTCATGGAAGAGCTGAAGGTGGTAGACAGCTACTTAGGGGCCTGAGAAATGAGCACTGACTGGTGGGCTCACATCATAATGCAGGTTTGGGATGATGAGCAGTGGCTGAACTTTCGGATATGCAAGGCCACATTCCTGAATCTGTCTGCCGAGCTTACCCCAGCCCTCCTACTCAGGAATGTCAAACTGAGAGCTGCACTGGCAGTGGAGAGGTGAATGGCAATCAAACTGTGGAAACTTATAACACTAGATTGCTACCAGTCAGTGGGAAGTCATTTTGGAGTTGGCATGTAACTGTGCAGGGCCATTAATCATCTCCTGCGATGCAGGGCTATGACTTTCAGTGATGTGCAGGACACAGTGAATGGCTTTGCAGCTATGCAGTTCCCAAAGTCAGTGGAGCGATAGACTGCATGCACGTTTTGGCCCCAGAGCATCTTGCCATATAAAGGGTTACTTTTCCATGACTATGCTAGCACTGGTGGATCACCGGGGATTTCACCGACATCAGTGTTGGCTGGTCGGGAAGGTGCATGATGCTTGCATTTTTAAGAACATAGGCCTGTTCAGAAAGTTAAAAGCAGGGACCTTCTTTCCCAACAGGCGATATTAAAATGCCAGTAGTGGTCCTGAGGGATCCAGCCTACCTCTTACTCCTCCAGCTCATGAAGCCATGCAATAGCCATCTTGAAAGCACCAAAGAAAGATTCATCTACAGGCTCAGCAGGTGCAGAATGACAATTGAATGTGCTTTTGGAAGATTCATAGGTGGTTGGCATTGCTCAGTCTCCAAATTGGATCTCAGTGCAGAAGAAGTCCCAGTGGTTATAGCTCCTGTTGTATCCTGCATAGTATCTGTGAAGCGAAGGGAAGAAAGTAGCCACAGGGGTGCAGGGCAGAGGTGGAGCAGCTGTCTGCTGAGCTTGAACAGTCAGACACAAGGGCCCTCCTATGAACTCAATGTAGAGCTGTATGGCTTAGGGAGGGTTTGAAAGAGCACTTTAAATGATTGGTGATGTATGGTGCTCAACCTGGTGCTGCAGTTTGGGAGTCTGTTAGATATTGTGTGGTGCTTGCTGCACATATGTGCATATTTGACACTGCAGCTAATAACGTTGGGATTCTTGTACATTTATGAGAAGTAACTCCACTGTTTGGCACTGATTCCATGGGTTGTGAGTGTACAAGACCACTGCTTTCACTGCCACCTAGCATTACACAGCTTGTCTTGTAAATTAATAAAGATGAATGACTTTCAAAACGAGTTTTATTCCGTTACAAAAACTCCGAAGAGCCTAAAAAGAAATTATTTGAACTTTTAAAAAAAATATAGGAGCCTTAATAAATAGCCAAGAGGGAAGACCACTGATGTCCACTGTAGCTACACATACATCAACCATGGCTCTGAGAGGTCAGTGTATGTGAAGTTATGGTTGTCCATGCCTCCCCTCTCCCCCACGCTCTGTTGAAAGGCTGGGGAAGTTGTGTATGGCCCTGTGAGCATGTGAAATTCTGAGTGGGGGAGGGTGTAGGGAGTCAGTATGCTTAGTTCTCCACTGATTGCAATAGAAGTTGAACCTGGGATTGTTGAACCTGGAGGTCCACAAGGATCTGCAGCATCTATATTTGCTGATGGAGAAGCTCCATTATGTTCTGGTACAACTCTCTCTCCTTTTCCTTTGCTCCTGTCTGCCCTATCCTTCTCCATACAGTCCACAATATTCATCCTCCAGGCCCTCTGTTCAAGGTCTGCTGCAGCACTGGCTTGCAGGATCTCACAGAACACATCCTCCTGCATCCTCTTTCTTTCTTCTCCTTATTTAGCTTAGTCATTCTGCTGGTGTTGAGGGTGTACCCCTCAAGGCTGCCATAGCCGCAGCTACAGATAAAACACATAGATGTACCATTATCAGTATAGTAGGAATGGAAAGTGAAACTTAAGATTCAGAACCTCCCCTCTTCTCTTGCTCTCCTAAAACGTTTGGCTTATGACATACTTATTGACACTTCTGCTTTGGAGTTCCTGATCCCCCGTGCCAATCTGACCTCAAGCCATTGTGAATATGACCTGCCATGGGTGAGGGAAATTAAAAAGGAATTGCTCAGTTGCATTAAACTATGAGTATAGGATGCTGGCCCCATTTTCCACAGGTGGTGGTTTTAGCTGATATTTCACTCCTGAGGATCACAAAGACAGCGGGAGCACAACTGCTACTGGCATTCCAGAGTCTCCTGTGCCCGTATGATGCTAGATTGTTTACTGCAATGATGCCTACCAAAGTTGTTATTGAATGGGGTGGGAAGCGTTCCACCATGGAGGAAGAAATAAGGCTGCCATCCCTAGACACCTTTTGGCGGAGGACCGGGTGAACGGCTAAAGGGACTCTGGGTTGGCAGCCAAAGTATGATATTTTTTTCACCACGGAAGTTTCATTATTTGCAATGAGTTTTGAATATTTGTCTTCTCTTACTTCATAATGAACTGTGAGGGGTTTTGTACATAAGAACAGCCATACTGGGTCAGACCAATGGTTCTTCTAGTCCAGTATCCTGTCTTCTGACAGTGGCCAATGCCAGGTGCTTCAGAGGCAATGAACAGAACTGGTAATCAGCAAGTGATCCATCCCCTGTTGCCCATTCCCAGCTTTTGGCAAACAGAGGCTAGGGACCCTTCAGAGCATGATTTACATCCCTGCTTATCCTGGCTAATAGCTATTGATGAACCTATCCTCCATGAAATTATCTAGTTTTTTTTAACCCTGTTATAGTCCTGGCCTTCACAACATCCTCTGGCAAGGAGTTCCAGAGGTTGTGACTGTGCATTGCGTGAAGAAATATTTTTCAGCTTTTGTTTGTTTTTAAAACTTTTGCTTACTAATTTCTTTTGATGACCCCTACTTCTTGTGTTATGTGAAGGAGTAAATAACACTTCCTTATTTACTTTCTCCACACTAGTCATGTTTTTATAGATCTCTATCATATCCACCCCTTAGTAATCTCTTTTCCAAGCTGACAGTTTTATTAATCACTCCTCAAATGAAAACTGTTCCATCCCCCTAATAATTTTAGTTGCCCTTTTCTGTACCTTTTCCAGTTCCAATATATCTTCTTTGAGATGAGGTGACCAGATCTGCATGCAGTGTTTAAGATGTGGGCGGATTTATATAGAGGCAATAAGATATTTTCTGTCTTCTTATCTATCCCTTTCCTAATGATTCCAAACATTTTGCTAGCTTTTTTGACTGCTGCTGCACACTGAGCAGATGTTTTCAGAGAACTATCCACAATGACTCCAAGATCTTTCTTGAAAGCTAACGGTTAATTTAGGCCCCATCATTTTATATGTATAGTTGGGATTACGTTTTCCAGTGTGCATTATTTTGCATTTATCAATATTGAATTTCATTTTCCATTTTGTTGCCCAGTCACCCAGTTTTGTGAGATCCCTTTGTAACTCTTTGCAGTCTCCTTTGGACTTAACTATCTTGAGTAGTGTTGTATTATCTGCAAATTTTGCTACCTCACTTTTTACCCTTTTTTCCAGATCATTTATGACTATCTTGGATACCAGTACAAACCCCTGGGGAACACAATGATTTACCTCTCTCCATTCTGAAAATTGACTACTGTTCCTACCCTTTGTTTCCTGTCTTTTAACCAGTTTCTGATCTATGAGAGGACCTTTCTTCTTACCTCATGACAGCTTACTTTTCTTAAGAGCCTTGGTGAGGGATCTTGTCAAAGGCTTTCTGAAAATTGAAGTACACTGTATCCACTAGGTTATCCTTGTCCACATGCTTTTTGGCCCCCTCAAAGAATTCTAGTAGATTGATGAGGCATGATTTCTCTTTACAAAAGCTATTTTCCCCAACAAATCATATTCATCTTTGTATCTGATAATTCTGTTCTTCACTATAGTTTCAACCAATTTGCCTGGTACTGAAGTTAGGCTGACTGGCATGAATTTGCCAGGCTCACCTCTGGAGCCTTTTAAAAAATTGGCATCACGTTTGCTGTCCTTCAGTCATCTGGTACAGAAGCTGATTTAAATTATAGCTTACATACTACAGTTGGTAGTTCTGCAATTTCACATTTGAGTTTCTTTAGAACTCTTGGATGAATACCATCTGGTCCTGGTGACTTATTACTGTTAAATTTATCAGTTTCTTCCAAAACCTCCTCTAATGACACCTGAATCTGGGACAGTTCCTCAGGTTTGTCACCTAAAAAGAATGTTTCAGGATTGGGAATCTCAGCCATGAAGACTGATGCAAAGAATTCATTTAGTTTCTCTGCAATGGCCTTCTCTTCCTGGAGTGCACTTTTAGCCTTTCAGTAGTTCAGTAACCCCACTGATTATTTAGCTGCCCTTCCTGCTTCTGATGTACTTAAAAACATTTTTTCTGTTACTTTTTGAGTCTTTGGCTAGCTGTTCTTGAAATTCTTTATTGGTCTTCCTATAATTGTACTTTTACACATTGCTTGCCAGACTTCATGCGCCTTTTTATTTTCCCCAACAGGATTTAACTTTCACTTTTTAAAGAGTGCCTATTTTTTGCCTCTAGCTGCTTCTTTTACTTTGTTGTTAAGCCACAGTCAGTGGCCTACAGAGGGTCTCCTGCACCCGGGGGCCAAGCCTACATTTAGGACTAAGTCAAGAATTGCCTCTTCTCTTGTGGGCCCCAGGTCTAGGTGCTCCAGGAAGCAGTCATTTAAGGTGTCAAAAAACTTTCTCTCTGCATCCCATCTTGAGGTGGCATGTACCCAATCTTTATGGGGATTTTTGAAATCCCCCATTATTATTAAGTTTCTTTTTATAGCCTCTCTAATCTCCCTGAGCATTTCACAGTCACTATCACCATCCTGATAAGGTCATCAGCAATATATTCCTACTGCTATATTCTTATTATTCAAACATGTATTTACTATTCATAGAGATTGCTTGGTACAATTTGGTTATTTAAGATTTTTACTTCATTTGACTCTATGTATTCTTTCACATATGGTGTCACTACCCCACCAATGTGACCGATTCTGTCTGGTATTACCGTGTCCCATTGATTATCCTCATCCAAATTTCTGTGATGCCTATTATATCAATATGAGGCATTCAAGTTCACCCATCTTAGTATTTAGACTTTTAGTATTTGTATATGAGCACTTGAAAAAATTGTCACTTTTTTTTAGCTGTCTGCCATGTAGCTGTGATGTAATTGAATGGGATACTTTTTTTCATTTGACTGTTTCTCATCAGATTCTACCCGTATTCCATCCTCTCCTCCTTACTAGGATATAGAGAAGCTCCATTAATAGATCCTCCCCTAAGGGATGCCTCTCTTCAAACCCTGTGCTCCTCCCCCCCCAGTCAGCTTTCCCCAGTCCGTAGTTTAAAAACTTACTGTATGGCCTTTTTAATTTTATGTACTAGCAATCTAGTTCATTTTGGTTTACGTGGAGCCATGCTTCCTGAATAGGCTCCCCCTTTCCCAAAAGGTTCCCCAGTTCCTAATAATATGGGACAGCTGCTAGAGGCCTGTTAGGGTCAATATAGGTAATGCGACCTCCATATGTTTACCATGGCTCAATGCCACTTGGGGAGCTAGTGTTACTATGTTAGCATAACAGGGCACTTACATTAGTGGGAGACAAATTTAAGTGTAAACACATGCACACCTAGGTTGACACAAGGTGGTTTACGTCAGCCTAACGTAGTGTAGACCAGGCCTAACAATGATTAAAAACCTTTAGGAACCCAAGTATGTTAATTACTGACTGGCAGGACATAATGATCTGCAAAACATATTTATGTTACTATTAGATGCACTTATGACTGAACATTTCACATCATGTGACATGATACATATTTGGCCTTGTAGAATTTTCTTAGTTTGTCATTGTATAATATACACAATGAGCCAATTGATTTTTTTTAGGACCAGGCTTTCAGAGATTTGAACAGACAATAGCATATTTCTCATAGGCTGTTAATGGAATAGAAATTGTGCATGAAATGCAGAACTATTTCTGCACTTTGAAACATGCACATTTCTATTTATAAACATGATGGATTTCTGTGTAATGGTATTATGTCTCATACAACTTGAAAGGGTCCTCATGTCAGGCATGTTGTTGTCTACATATGATCCTCCCCAGAAAACGTGTCACAAGCTGTTGAGGTGGGTGGGACCTCAAACCACTAACAATGCCAGCAGCTAATCTTGGTCTTCAATATATACTTCACATTGCTAAGCAAAGAACACTGCCTGTATCCTCCCATCTGTTTGAAAAATTAGGTATAATGGTCAATGGAGGAGGAGTGTTTGAGGGATAGTTTAATGGAGAGAAGGTAATGGGGGAGGAATTGCTTCTAACTTTACTTTCTAGAACATATATAGATTTATTCTTCTCACCCTAAGTGTCATAATAATTTAAGGCTCAAGACAAATCTTTATGTAAAGTTCACAGCATTTAAACAGCTAAAGTGGTGTCCTAAAGGGTCTTCACAAGATTTTAAATAATCAATTCTGATCTACAGAAGATATATTTTCCTATATATTACGGATTTATACTACCTCCTGTCACCATTGTCTCTGAGCTCCTCCCCAAAAAATTAGAGGCATAGTGTGATCCTTAATGGACTTCATAGTGTTATCTGTAAATTTTGCATGTATTATTTTTCCCACGTGTTGTAAATATTTTGTTACTTTTTTTTCCCCCCTTTGGAGGAACCTTATACATTCACTCCAGAAGCATAGCACTTATGAGCGATGCAGTAATGACAAAGCAGTGAGCAACATCACTGGTATCAAAATCATTAAGGGAACAAATTCAGGTTTGAGTTCTGAAATGTCAATTTCTGTGACTTACCAGTGTTTGTTTATAAATTTGAAAAATACTTGATCCTGTCCTTTCAAGTAGAGAGCACATATGGAATTGCTAATCAAGACTTTTAGCTGTAATGGCAGTATGTGAGTATTTAATGTAAGAGAGACATTGTGCAGATCAGGATATCAGCTGCCTTACCAAAATCGCCTAGAGAGCATGCATGGTCTCTTACTCCAGGAGTTGCTCATGCATATTAGCAGTTGCATTCCAATGGGTTGGAACCATCTGCTTCAGATGATAGTTCATATGTTTCTGCTGCAGCTCAGTCAGTGTTTCTGTAGAGTTGCTAAAGTGGTTATGTATTTTATGTGCCACTGTGACAATGTTTTAGTATTTGAACTACCACACAGGAAATCATTGATTAATTTCAGTGGCTTGGCTCGCACAGTATGATGTACCAAAAAAAGGGATCCTGTGGATAAGTGGATTCATGTATACAAGTCCATCATTCAGTCTCTCTTGTGATCTTGAATGATTTGCATGCAATGTATCAATTCTGAATTTAACCTAAGACAGAAAGAATTTTCCTTAAGTGGAAACTGTCGGGGGTAATAAGTTTTACGGTGGCTTGGGATGGATGGTAAGTAGCACATACTTGAAAAAAATCTGAATCATAGATAGAATTTGGAACCTCTGCATTTCTCCTTCTTTTCTTCCCTCCCTTCCCCCAAGAAAGAACTCCCTCATCAATATTTTATTTTTAGTCTATTTGCCATAGTACTCATGAGATGAGCCTACTAGGATATGTTGTATGCAGAAGCTGCAAAATCATGGACTCTATTCTCATTGTTGCAATGTATATGCTTTCATGTGGCCTATGGTTGAGAGAGAGACAGCGGCAATATTGACAGCAAAATGCAAACACGGCTTTGTTAGTTAAGGGATGTTCCATGATTTATTGTTTCATGCTTTAAACACAAAGGAGGGGTCAGGGATTGCTTCTGCCCATCAGAAAGAGATTTTACCTAGCTATAAACTTAAGCTCCAGAATCAATCTCTGCTTTTAAGTGGTCTTGTGCTTAAAGTACTGGACTCGGAAAATAATTTGAAGCTCCCCACAGTTTCCTGTGTGACCTTGACTAAGCCACTTAATTTGTCAGTACATTTTATATCAACAGATGTCAGAAATAACCAGATGAGGCTCTTCATGTGGATTTTTGTATTCAGTTTCCATTTTAGTTATGAAAACAGAGACAGAAAGAAAAACCACATGGTGAAAACTTTATCACACACGTGACATCAAACATTTTCTTGCCCATTGGTATGAGGTTCATCATGATGTAAGTCTGGCTGTGACTCTGTGTAATAGAAATACTGCACACTTACCCTTAGGAGGCTAGTGTACCATGCTTATTCCTAACAGACCCTGTCACATCAAATAGTTGATAGGTGATTGAGATGTTCTGTTTGAAATGAATATTGTAATAATGCTGTTGCTCTATTAAAATAAATAGTGTACCCACTCTACTCTTATAAGAACAAATTTTCAGAAGCCAGCCTTCATACATGTGCATGAAACTGTACATGGCCTTGTAGTTCTTGTGAACATGCAAGCATTAGTGTTTGCATTTACAAACTTCATGGTGGGGTATTCGTTTTGCTGGTGCAAATGGTAATATTTGTGTTAATGTGTTTGAAGCATGTGCATAGGTGCTGAATTTTTTTTAAAGAGTGTAGGACTTTGTGGACATATGTGAATCCACAGTTTTGTTTTTCACTCTTTCAAATAGGTTGATTTTGGGCTAGAAACTATGGGAACTGAATTTAGGTCTGATAACACCATGAGAGATGACTGGGGTCTGCTAACATAAGTGCTTTTATAATGGCTGATAGCTTTTTCTGCTGAGAGAATGGCAAAAAAATAGAAGGATCAATTCCTGGTGAAGGCAAGTGTATGTATCTGTTGGCAAATAAGGCTGTTCTTGTCATGATGGGAATTAACTTGAATGGATTTTTTTTTTAAAAAAACCAAAGAAATCTTTAACCATGTCTCTCTCTACTAGTATCTTTTCTTTTGCACATTCCTACAGGAAGGCTACTACAATGAACGTTTCCATCTCATACATCTACTGACATAAAATATACAGGGTTTTTTTTTTTTAAACAGCTCATCTCGTAATTACCTGGATCATAGCAAAACCCCTTGAAATGAATTCCTACTAGCCGTGTCAAGAAAGTCAACATCCGCACCTACAGGAGATCCATTAAAGCACAGTTTTATGAAAAGCTCACATTTTTTATAATTACACTTTTTCCTCTTCCCAACTCTACATATGCATGAAAGCCCAGTAGCTCTATTCATATCTTGGCAAGTCTGTTTACAGGCTAATCTTGTTGGAGGGGGAAATAATGGTGCTCTAACAGAGCTACTTTGTGTGGGATGATCTATGTTTAGCAATAATCAAATCTCCCCATCTAGCATGAAGCATACATAGCATGAAAAAGCCATATTTGAGGGAAGGAATACTCTGTGTTTTGTGTTTTAATATTAAATCCACAAAGATTTGCTGTACACAATTCTGAGACAATTCCATCTTTGACCTCATTTCTGAAGTAGATTCACATTTTAAACATTGTGGTAATTTGTTTGTGTGGTGTGCAATTGTTCCATCTAATCTTTATAAATTAAATAACTGGCTCATGGGGGTTTTTTTTTTGTGGATGGCATTAGAGTCTTCCTCACTGCCATGGCTAAGATCTGACCATTGGCCCCCTCTTTTATTGCAGCATATTCAGGTTCTTTGTTGCGCCTCAGGAGGCCCAACATAATTTTTGTCCTTACTACAGCTGTGCAAAGTGATTTTTTTCAGTTAGCTGGCAGTTCTGAAAATTAGAAAAAGTCATTTTTGAGTTGAATCAAAATAAAAATTTGGCAAACTGAAAAAATTCATTGCTGTTGAATGGAACATTTCATTTGGAGTATTTTTTTAAAAAAGGAAAGGAAAGAAAAGTGCTATATTCACAGAATGGGGGCGATGGTGGTGCTGCCTACTTATACCCAGTAGTTAGGACATTCAGCTGGGATGGGGAGATGTGTTTGAATCCTCACTCTGGAGAAGGGACTTGACTTCACATCTCCCCCCTCCCAAATAAGTGCCCTCACCACCAGGCTATAGGGTTGTCTGGGTTGGAGCTCTCTCTGGCTTTGCTGTTGAAATCTTCCACTTAATATAAGTAATTATTCACTGGAGTTGGGGGATGTCACCTGGACTCTCCCATCTCGCAGGTGAGTGCTCTAACCACCAGTCGTATTTGTCTGTCTGGTTTTACTGCTGTTGTTGAACAGTGTCTTACAGCGCTCCAACAAACTTTCATCTGCATTTTCTCCAATTATTGTCTTCAATCATTGTTAGAAGTCAAAGCTTTCCTATCCAGTAGTAGTCTTGTCCTCGGAAGCACCCGCATGTCGATTGTGCAAATTTGAAGTTGATACTGATGTATACAAATTCAGAATACTATGTCTTTAATAATCCCAAAAGTACTTTTGCCTCTTGACTGCTGCTTATTTTTTTATACAAAATCCACAACCTATAAATACACTGAGTTTGAAACTTTCACCATTATATGTAGGTTTTTTTAAACAAGTGAAATGTCAAGAAAAAACATATTTGCTGTATTGCAGAGAACATAATTAAATTTAATGCTAAGGTCCACGTTTTAATCCACTCTCCTAGAGTTTCTATGCCATTGTTAAAGGAATTGCCACAGGAGAAATATACATTTAAGCACTTCACTGATTATAACAATTACCTTCTTCAGTCAGATTTTAAAGAACAAGTTGGAGAGATGCAGTAGTCATCTGGGATTATTCATTGCCAACTCTTTGATAAAGAAGCAATATTGCCAAATTACTTGTACCTGCAGAAGTGCTACAGCAATGATATCAAATTAAAACTATTGGGCAGAGTTGCTGCCAATATATTTTTTTGGCAGCAGTGCCATTCAAATGATAGCACTGCATATTTATTATATTAAAGCCTGTGTAATGAAATATTAGTATTATTGTGTGCTGGCTGGAAAGTAATCTATTTTCATCCATGAAGAACAATGTTTTAGGCCGATTTTCTGTTGTGTACACCAAAGCAAAGTAGTTATAAAACACCACCATTCTGATTTGTTACTATTTTACGTTTACTTTGCATTCACTGCACAAGCTGCAGGGTGACAGAGAATCAGGGGTGAAATCTTGGCCTCACTGAAGTCAGTGGAATTTTGTCATTTTCTTTATAATCCAGAGTCAACGAAACCTCACCCATATTGTGTGGTGGTGATGATGATAATGGTTATAACCACACCATATGCTTCCACCTCTTTCTAGAAGCAAAGTAGCCCCATGTCCCCTTTCAACATCTTTCTTCTTGTAATACAAAATCTTGTTTCAATAGCTTTTTAATGTCAGGTAGCTGTGTCTTTTTAACAAATCCACTGAACACATTCAGTTATATACTGATTCTGAGACAGTGTTTGAAAAATACGCCTAATATAAATTTGTCCTGGCTCCAAATGTTAAATAACATCATTGCATATAATGATGCCAACAGATGGTGCTCTGTATAAACCATTTATCACTTTTTATAGGAAAGTGTGCATATGTTTGATTAATATTCTGTTGATTAATTGTAACTTTTTTCTGAAAACATTAGTGGGTATATTCTAATAAGTACTGACTTTTAATAAGTACTGACTCTGACTCTTTTAAAAGAAATAACTCCAAATTTAAAGAGGAAAAAATAGTAAAGGCAACATATAGATTCTAATTAGAAATACTTGTGTTCTGTAATGGGGGAATTGGCTTGTTGTACTGTTTAATGATAGGAGCTTCTTAGGAAGTAAAACATTTGTTCTGTTTCATAAAATATGTTTAGGAACACAGGAGTGGCCCTACCAGATGCTAGTGGTGCAGCTAAATAAATACCCTGTCTCAAACAGCAGACAGCTAGAAAGGTGTAAGAAATTTTATAGCAGCTTTTGTCATGTTCCTTCAGTCATCTCTTCAAAAAACAAAATATTACAGCCAACATCTCAACTATAGCTATTCTGTTTTGATCCTCTTGCCCTCTGTCACCAAAGTGAGGGAACCCCACCAGTCAGCACACTGTAAGGCTGGATTTACAGTGTGTGTATTTTCACCTACTTTTGCTCATGTAAAGTGAAAAGGCATCTATATGAGCAAACACAATCTTAGGGGCACCCCAGTTGGCTGCTAATTTGGAACTTTTGACTACAATGGTTCTCTGCCTGGCCCCTTATTAAAACATACATGTATTTTCATTGAAGTGCATCCTACCTCATTTAAAGTTTAAAAGATTCAGGAGTGTTTTGTTTTGAGGTTGTTTTTTGTTTTTGTTTTTTTGACAATGTAGAGGCACAGATAATACTAAATTGTAATGGACCTCTTTTTTCTTTTTCCTCCAAGTCACGATCATTTTGGCAGATTCTGCTCTAAACTTTTCTGTGATTAATAGTACAGAATAGTCAGTCTTTCTGAATGTTTATTAAGGTCAGACCTTTTTAATGTATTTTTTAGTGTGCTCTGAAAAATGCTTGTTAATTTTTAGGGCATTGAGAGAGCTCAGTATGGATGCCTCTTTACACCTGTGTATACATGACATCAGATATATTCCTTTAATTTAAAAAAAAAAAAAAAAAGCTTGTTTGATATTTGTTTGCTTATATGGTTCACTGGCACATCTCAAGTTGACAGCATTGACCATTTATGTTCTTATGCCAGGTATCATATCTTGTAGAATGATAAAAGGTTATCCACATTCTTGTGGCCCTTTTAATTATGAGGTTGTTAGAGGGCTGGTCTTGCGCCAAAGACTTCGAGGGAAGATGCCCAATGACCCATCACTATTCAGATTCTTAGGGATCAGGTACAAATCTTTACCAGGTATATTGGTGCAGCCAAGAGTCATCCTTGTTCAAGGCCACATTCCCGGTGGCATTTATTTTACGCATTTAGAGTCCGTGAACTGGTGGCTCGGTTCGGAAGCATTCCTTGCTAAGGGCTTTGGATCTTCGGGAGATAAAACAGGGTGAGCATTCGGTTATCTTGACATTGAGGATGTCAAAAACTGAGCCGGGAGGGCAAGGCAAGTCTATAGTGGGATAAAAAGATGGCAAGACATGGACTTGCCCATTTGGGGCATAAAAGACTTATGCTTTAGTCAAACACAGGATGCCTTACTCAATACAAGGGTAACTGGGTGAAATTTAATGGTCTGTGTTACAGAGGAGGTCAAATTAGATGATCTAATGGTCCCTTCTAGCCTTAAACTCTGTGAATCTATATTCTGGATAAAAAGTGAGAATCTAATTCCCAACTGACGTGCAGGTTTGTCCCAGCTCCTCTTCATCTGAATGCATTGTTTAATGTAATTTTCATTTCTGGTTTTTATACCGAGTGAAAAGGTTGCACTTACAGGTCTTTAATATTTAAGACAGTTATTCACAGTGTAATGAAGTTGTTGTTACCCACACCAATAAAATTCTACAGTTCCCAAAACTCATGATTTCCCACTTAATACCTTAAGTTTCGGTTATATCTAATGGTTTAATATATGGAAGGTAGGCTTTAAGCAAAAAGTAATGAAACCATGCACACAAGTAGCATGCGATATTATAGAGGTCACATACCCAGAAGAGAAAGGACTGTCTTAGTTAATACTTGGTCTGTCCTGAATTAGTTTCTAGCTCATTGTCAAATTCCGAAAAGTATTTTGTGTTGAGTTTTTAGTTGCAATTGTTAAAATCATCCTTCCTAAAGTTTATTACTACAGGACTACATTTTGGTCTGTGCCCTGTATATTCTGTGGTTCAACTCTGGTGGGTCTTGGGCTTTTCTACACAGCCCTGTAGTACGGCCTACAAGAGTATGAGTTGCAGTGCACTCTTATATATTGGGTTATAACTGCCCTGGGTACATCCTGCCTGTATGAACTAAAAAGTGCTTAGTTCACATTAACATAGTCCAGTGGACAGGCAGCAAACATATACTGCATAAAATTTTTGCATTCGGTTTAAATTATTTTAATATTTTGTAGCAAGCCTAAATTTTAATATAGGTTGTCAATTTCAAATTTGTTTCTAAATATTTTTAATAAACCTGTATTTAATTAAATTTTAAAAATCTGATTTTTAACTATCCATTTTCATCTACCCTGATTTTTATTTTTAAGATTTGCATTTGTTTCTATATAGATTCTACTAAGACTTGTACATAGGTCTGTTAACAATAATCACAAAATGTACATGCGTAGAGGAGACTGTAATGTCTCATTTATCACAACTGCCTGTCTCAATCTGCTGATGAATACTATAAACATTTTCACTTTTAAGACTCTCTTATTGGCTATCTTCTTAGCTTGAAATTGCCATTAGCAGGAAAAATAGACTTGGTGCTTGAAGTCAACATTGTAACTTAGAAACAATTAAAAGATCAAACGAGATTCAAGTCCTCAACATTCTCCATCATTTTTCTGATGCTAATATAGATTGAAGATGGTGCCATTTATTTTTAAGATGAGTCAGGATAGATAGTTCATGTTACAAAATACCACACCGAATGACAATACTTAACCTGGAGGCTCTAGGACTTTGTACTGCAGAAATAAATAAATCAAAATTGGGTGGGGGGACACAGCATTTTGTTCTTGTTTGGTGAACCCAGGGAAAATGATCCTATTTTCCCAGTTTAGAAACCCATTTTCCTAAGTGGCTAAATAAATTAGGGGGTGCAGCCTCCTGACCATGTACAGTACTGGTCACTCCATCTCCAAAAGGATATAGCAGAATTAGAGAAGGTTCAGAAAAACGTGAAAAAAGTTTAGACACTTCGAAAACATTGTCATAAGAAGAGACGTTGAAAAGATTGGGACTGTTAATTTAGAAAGGAGATGAGTAAGAAGGGGAGATGTTAAACGTACATAAATGATAGATGATATAGAGGAGGTAGATCAGAAATTGCTATTCTTCCAGTCTCACAACACAAAAAGTGTTCACAATTAGCCTGTAAACACATTGCCTTAAAAAGTCATTGAAACCAAGAATTTGGTAAAATTCAGGTGCTTAACAAGGTAGATAGAATATTTAACAATAGCATTTTTGGAGAATGAACTAGTAGAGATTAGGATGAGATCTAATGGGGGAGGCAGATTATCACAGCTGCCACCTATGGGGTTCTTGCTGCCCCTCCTCCCCCCCAGCATGTGGTGCTTGCCGTTATTGGCGGGATGATACTGGACTAGATGCACCTCAGATCTGATTCAGTCTGGCAATTCTTATGTTTGTGACATCCTGTATGATTTGTAGCTCCTTACTCAGTTTATCACCTAAATACTGCTCAAACAGCAAGGTAGAGGAGGCAGAAAAGGCTCTCTGTGCACGTCCTTTTCAGCCCCAATGTGACAGGTAGTTTCTTCCTATCCTGCTCAAACATAAATAATAATAAGAGTTCAAATGTCTTCAGAGAAATCTAACTGCTCACCTTCAGCTATCATTGAGTAAGCTGAAATAAGTTAAATATTGTAGGACTTAATTGTACTCTAATTGCATCTTGTCTTGGTGTATAAAAATTGCTATCTGGTATTAGGCAAGTTTAAGGGGCAGGGGAAAATCAGTGGCTATGGACAACAGTAAAAGAAAATAGTGTGTAGAGTATGTTACCATTTGGCCATATGTAGAAGTGAACTGAAGCTGTGCCATTGTTCAAGATGTTCTATCACAATTGTCAAAGTAGCTAAAAGGTACCAGATGGAGAGCACCTTCTTGCAGTTAAAATATTTAAAGTGTTGATTCATGACTCCATGTGTTAACATATCTTGTATGCCACATAAATGCTAGTCCACTAGGATATTGTATTTTGTGGTGGTTATTTTGTACAAGATGTCAAATAAAATGCCCTGCTTCATTCAATGTTAAGCTTTGTGAATAATATTTATTGTGCCATTTGACATGCTGCATAATTTTTTAACAGTTTAATTAACGACTGCTCCAGGTTAAATCAGTGGAGCTCAGTATACTCAGCTAGTCATCGAATATGGTGACAAATATAAATCTTAAAGGTTTATTCCAAAATCAGAGATCCAATAATTTTACAATATTATCCGATTTTGCACTAATATTGCATTTCTCATCCAAAGATCTCAAAGTGTTATCCAAAAATAAGTGTCATAGCCTCTCTTTTATAAATAAGAGAAACAGGCACAGAGTAGTGAAAATGACTTGTATAAGGTCTCATACACAGTCAGCGGCAGAGCCTAAATTTTATCTTATGTCCACAGACTATGTGAAGTTGTAATGGGTTAGGGTTACACAATAGCTAACTTACTGTTCTCTCCTTTTCTGTGACAATGCTAGCCATGCTGTCATTGCTTTTGTTCCTTTGGGCTCGTGCAGAGCTGGCAAAAGGGCAGAGCACTGAGAAGCAAATAGAGAAGAGCAGAAAAGAAAAGAGCCTGTTAAGTGTCAGAATTCTTCACAAAGGTGAAATTGAATTATTTCCTGGATTTGAATAGAAATGAAAACGCTCTCTGACTATCCTGTTGGGCATATGAAAGAAAAAACAGTAGACATAAATATTTGCACGTAATGTAGAAGTAAATAGTCAGCTTAAGAAAATCAATACTTTGTACTCTATAAAGAAAAAAAACAGTGATGTGACATTTAACTCTGAACTAACCCTAATCTCTTCCTTCTGATTTCATGGATAACGGTGGAAATAAAGGTGGAAATAAAATCACACATGTATTTTAAGAAGATCTAGTGTTTATTTTTTCTGTGGCAATGTCAGTTGTCTTCCATTTTTGTAATGGATTTTCCTTTTCTAAAAATATAGAAATTCTGTAACTTCCTGTTTTGCTCCCCACATTTTTAAAATTGAAAAAATATTTTTTTTCTAATTCTGATCTAAAATAAGATATTTTTTTTCTTGTAGGTTAACAATGAAAATGTAGTGAAAGTTGGCCACAGGCAGGTGGTGAATATGATTCGACAAGGGGGCAATCACCTAGTTCTTAAGGTTGTCACAGTAACCAGGAATCTTGATCCAGATGACACAGCTAGAAAGAAAGGTACATTTTACTCTTTGCTGCCTGAATTTTTTTCTGGTGCTGCTCTAAGGAAAGTAGGATTTAGGCTAGAAACTATTTAGCATTATTTTAGTTACTTCTATATTATACATTCCTCATCTTAAATATGATCTAGCATTCTACTACGTAATCTACAAGCTATTTGATGAAGGAAAAGCCAGATTCATTTACAGGTATATCTGTGAAGAAAAAAAACTATAATTCATTCTTGTCATGTTCACTGTTGATGCTCATCTTCCTAGATCTTTCTGCAGTGTTCTTTTAAATATTTTTAACATGAACATGTTAGAGTATCTGTCCCTTACTCAAAGCCATATGCACAAAGGGTGGGATTTTAAAAGTCACTTGGGGGTTGGGACCAATTCTGCTCCTATTAAAGTCTGTGAGAATTTTAATGTTGAGCACTTTTGAAAATACTGCATCTGTAAAAGTAAGAAAATGAAGCAATAAGTTTTTCAAATTGACATATTAATAAGAAAGCAATACATTTAGAGATGCCCAGTGATTAAAAAAGATTGAAACTGGATGGGGAGCTATCACCACTCTAGCCACGAAAGAGAAGGAACCTCTTCCTCAGCTTTTAGCATAGGAAAGGGTGCTGTGCTCACCTCCCATGCCATCTCTGGAGAAGATGGGAAGCTTCTGCTTCAGTAAAAGTATAGATATTTTAGGATGACTTGGTGTAGCTTCAAACATAGCAAAATTACTCAGAATGCAGTATCTTGGTACCAAATAGGAGCTTTTGCATCTAAAATCACCACAATACTTCCCATTAAAGCTAAAGAGTTAACACAAATCATGTATTTATGTTAACTCTTTAATTTTAATGGGAATTAATGTGTGACAACCCATGTACTGAAATTAGACTACACCCTTAAGAACTGTAACAGTTGTTTGTACTCTTACTTTTTTCCATATTGAATCTCCCCAGATTACTTTGTAATTGCACTTGATCAATAGTACACAAAGTTTGCTAAACCAGGGTCTGTAGTAGCAACAGGGTCTGTAATGCAATAATTTGCATTAATTAGAGAATATTGTTGCTGACCTCTTCAGTAAAATGTTCCAGACACACCTAGCATTTCTTTTTATACTGGCATAGGCTATGTTTTCTGTCCATAACTAAGGGAAACTTGTAAATTTGTGATTAACATTTCCCTAAGGATGGACAGGTTGCCAGCATTTCTCAAGCCAAACAGTCAGTAGTCCTCTACTCAATGAATTTTCTCTTGATGTTGACTTTTAGCAAATTAACATCTTTATAATCCCCCTTTTTGGAGGCAAAACTATTGAGAAGTTGACTCACCGGGAGATCACAAATTTCTTTGATCCCGGTCAGCCATGGGTTTGGTCTAGGAATTGTGTAGACACTATACACATCTCTATGGCTGAAGATCTCCTCCTGGAGATGGACAAAGGGTCAAGTGACCATTAAACATCTCTCTTGTGCAGATCGGTTTTCATTCCTCTTGTTCAACATATCTGTAAAACCCCTGGGGGAGACAGTAAGGCAGTTTGGCCTGTTGAGCAATTAATTTATTCATGACTCAGCTGCATATTTATCATTGAATCTGGACAATGTTTTGTCTTTACTTTCTCAGTGTCTAATTGAGAGAAACTTGGATAATAGCAAGGTGAATGAACGTTAATTCAGATAGAATGGAAGTGATGCTAGTGTATCTAGAGAGTATGGCATGAATTTTGTCTGTCTCCTTCATTGGTCTGGCACTCTTTGTCAATGTGCCTCACAGTTTGGGATACTTTAGCATCTTTGATTGCTCCTGATGTCCCCAGAAGTCCCCAGTTTTCCTATCTACATTTAGCATGGTGACAGACAGTTTCTCTCTGATATGTTACTCTCTCTTGTGACCTCCAGATAGGGTTATTTTAATTTGCTCTACAGTGCAGCAATCCTTGAAAGCACTTGGATGCTACAGATGGTGCAAAAAATCTGGTGGTCTACATCTCTAGCTGTGTTAACTTAACATCACTGTTCCAAAGACTGTGCACTGGCTTATAGGTACGATACTAGATGTTTGAATTAATCCTTAAAAACCTACATCAGCGGTTCCCAACCTTTTTGAGCGTGCAGACCCCTTTTCAACCTCCAAACATTTCGCGGACCAGCGCATGCTACTAGTTGTAAAGTAAATTACAATACTAGGATTTTAAAAACTATATGAAATGATTTTTTAATTTGAAATTGTACATTTCCTTTGAGGATGTTGTTGTTTTCTTTTCTGCCGACCCCTGTTGTAGAGTAGGGGACCACCAAGGGTCCGCAGACCAGAGATTGGGAACCGCTGACCTACATGATTTGGCTCCCAGCTACCTGAGGAACACCTCTTTCCCTATCATGACTATTGAGATAAGCTTGTGCACTCTGATTTATAGTCCTTGGGACTGCAGGCAGGGTGTCTTCCGTGGAGGTCACTGAAAGCTGGAGTTAATTTCCTCAAAGCTTGAGTTGACCTTCAGGGTACACTGTAAAGTTCTTGGGCTACTGCCTGAAAGGGTGACATAAATGATCATGGGGTGGACTCTCTTTAAAGTTATCTTTGTACGTGTCCAGACACAATGTGATAGGTACATTTAAAAAAAATGTATAAATACGTAGCTTAAAGATTTCTACTATATCCCATTATAAGCTTGCTGATTTTTATGTAATCTATGGTAAAGCCAGAAATGGTTAGAAATGCAATACATGATATACTCCTAGGCTTTTCGGAAAGCATAATGAATGTTTTGTTCCCTGCCTCCCAAAGAAATTACTTTGTATATATATTTGATATTGTTATAATGAATATTTTGGAGATAGATTTTTTTTTAAATCTAATACAAATGTATATTCCATCTGACTGGTAACCTCTGGCTGAATCTAAAAAGTGTATATGTGAATATACAGTGCTTTGGAGATGTATATTTACTTATACTGTATATCCTTCTATTTAATGCAAAGCCCCACCACCTCCAAAGCGAGCTCCAACCACTGCATTGACCTTGCGGTCTAAGTCAATGACCTCAGAGCTTGAAGAGCTTGGTAAGAAAGTATTTTAACAAGCATGTTGAGATAATGGGGATGTAAAGAAAACTTATAATTGTTTTAAATGAACTGCACCCTGTATAGTACGTGATATCAAGAAGTTTCAGGAATGCTGCATCTCTGAAGAGTTCAAAATATGCATGATGTGCATGAGTGATTTTTTTAATTGTGCCTTTACTGCTCTGCAAGAGAATGTTGATACATTTTTTATGCATCATCTAAGTTTGGCACTGTAATGCTGTATCATATTTTATTAGCTTGCTTTTTAATCTCTCAGTTCATCTAATATTGTTTTATTTTAAATTTCTGTGGCCTCTCATTAGTGGATAAAGGTAAGTTGCCAGAAGCCATTGTTGAAAAGTTGACAGTTGTTAAAGCAGTACCTTCAACTGCGACTAGTTCTTGTTAGACACTCTAATCTGAAAATCTGTATATATTAATATCACTTTGACTTTTATGTTTGAACACAAACTTAATAAAATCTTCCATTAACTTTTAGTAATTCAAAGTGATGAGCATTCTGTCTTTGCCTTGCTAATTCTAAATGATGTAAATGTAGGAAGGTCCCAGCAGTGGGGTTTATATTGTAGATTTGTGTAACTGCTTCGGATTTCTCATTAAGTCTACATGGCAGGAAAAATAAATAAATAACTTCTCCTGTTGGTTCAGGAGAAAAGTGATACTTCAGCAGCCTAGACTGTCAAGTGTGTTCTGATCTGACAGTATTTGCAAAAGACAAAATTAATGCAAATATCTGATATGTCTTATACAAAGAAACTATATCGCTCACTTGCAGAGTAATGGACTTGATGATCTCTTCATTCAGTCTCTTCTTTCTTTTACTATGATTTTGCATGAATTTAACAATACAGGTTTCATAATCATTTCATTTTAGGCATTAATTAACATTCATTCAGATGAAAGTCAACTGAAAGAAGTCAAGTCTTGTGGATAAGTAATCATATTAATAAAATAAAGGTGATACATTTGAAAGCACTAATATTATGTGGAAGAGAAGATCTGTTAATGGATCAAAACTCTCACTGTTTTTAAGTGGGAGTGCTGACCAAGAAGGGGGTGCCAAATAGGGCCCTAACTATTCTGTGTCATATTATAATCCTTTGTTTTTGCTTGGTTGTACTCTATTAGTTTAGGCAAGTGTAGGGATTGTACAAATCTCAGATTTTCATAGCTTTCATTAGTTTTTGTCATAACCTTAGTTATTTGAATGTAAGAATTGCCTGTTAATTACCAACATTTTTCCTTCAGGGTTTAAAATGTGGGACTTTTTTCCTTCATAGAGTATTTTAAAAAAAAATTTAGTTTGAAACCATTCTGATTTATCATGCAAATCTGCCATATGCAAAAAAATTTGTAGGCAGCCCTCCTACCCATCCACCCCCAAAGTCTTCCATGTCTCTTTAGAGCCTGAGGAGATTCCTGTATTTCTTTCTCTTTACGTTCTACTGTCACATATTGTAGGCTACCTCCACACTATGAGATAGGAGTTTATTTCCTCTGCTCGCATACACATACTGGTGCTAGCTCATCTCGCGCTAACACAGATATAAATAGCTGTATAGCCATCATAGCACATGTAGCAGCAGCAGAAACATGGCTTAGCTATGCAAGGCACCTCATGGATACATACTTGGTACAGCTAAGCTGTGTGTCTGCTGCCACTACATATGCTACCATGGCTACACTGCGATTTATAACTGTACTTGCTCAGGGAGAGCAAGCCCAAGTATGTTTATATGAGCAGGGGAATCTCACCATCCTTCTAACAAAGGAAGACTGGAAAGAACTCCTTCGGGAAAGAACAATCCTTTACTTGACTCAAAAAGTTGTTGTGTAGCCAGTGGCGTTCTCTACCCAAAGGTGGCACATTCTTCAGTCCCAGCCTTACTTAGCCCAGGGAAACATTAATTAGCTCCGCACAGTAGAGCCTTCATGGCTATTGACATCCTAAACAGAAACTATTCTGAGAACCAGGAAGCTATGTGCACCTTCATTTTTTTAAAAAAAGACAAAATAAAACATGTCTTCCCCTATATTTTCATCCAGATGGGACTAAATAAATTCCTCCAGTTTCAAGGCTTCATTGGTCCAAAGAATACTATTTAACCTCACTCCAGATGTACATTTTCACCTAAAAGGCAGCCATAGCACTGCATAACTTTTTCTTTGCCTTACAAGATTAGTCGTCATGTCCATGATATTAACATTCACCAGCCCAAGGAACATAGGGACTGCCATTCTAGATAAAATCAGTGACCTGTCTATTTTAGTGAAGTGTCACTAGCAGTAGTTTTGAACAGAAGATACACGAAAACTTAAAATGGACAATAAATAAATAAGCTGCTTATACAGAAAAGTTCTTATTAATCCCCATCAGATAGAGGTTGGTTTATGCCCTGAAGTATGAGAGGGTATGTGTGTATTTATACTAGCTTTATACACAGGAATAATGACAACATGCACAGTTCATCTAAATCTAGTAAACTCAGTCTCATTGATGTCTTGTAGCAAAGAGTTCCATTAATTATGGCAAATTATGTGCTATGTACCAATGTATTTCCTTTTATCGGTTTTAAATGTGTTGCCTTTTAATTTCATTGAATGTCCCCTTGTTACTGTAATGCAAGAAAGGGTAAAAAAGAATTCCCAATTTACCTTCTCTATATCATTCATTAGACTGTATATATCTATCCTGTCCTCTCTTACTAGTCTCCTCTCTAAACTAAACAGTCCTAATCTTTTCAATCTCTCCTTATGGAAGTCTCTCCCATCATTTTTGTTGCCTGTCTCCGAACCCCTTCTATTTCTGCTTTTATTAACATATTTTTACTCTGTTCTCCATAATAGTTCATAGTACCCCATCTACTGCTAAGGAACCTCATTTGTTTTCCTGCAAAGGAATTATTCCAAAGTATTAACTAATGGCATATAAAATGGGTTTACAGTTCATTCCCCTTTTGAACTGCAAGGATGTTAAAATGCCCTATTTTCATAGCCCATTTATAGATCATAAAAGTGCCCAAATCGATTATTTTTAATTTTAAGAAACAAACCTCACACTGCATAGCCAAGATATCTAAGTTTTATAACTCAATTTTCTATAGTCAAAGTATAAAACCTGATAAACTGGGCTATGCCAAGATGCTTATGCTTAAAGTGGTTTGAAAAATACATTCACAATCCACAATTAGCATGGAGAGATGACCGCTTTAGAATAGAAGAAAAATGTTTGTGTTCAAAAAAATCAGTCAAGGGTTTAGCATTTAAAAATGGGCTTACCTTCAGAATTGATTTACAATTCATTCCCTTTCTGTTTCCAAGCTTCAGTACGGAAGAAGAAGGGTAAGGGGAAGCATTTTGTCTTTTATTTAACCTGTTTTTCACCTTTCCATAGTGAAGGATAATAGCATAACTGTAAATGTTGGCATATGGTCCAGTTTATTTTATGGTGTCAGACGTACATTAAATATTGTATATGTTTTAGTTATTTAGCTGATAACTTGCAAACACATAAAGAACTAATTCAGTCAGAAGAACACATTTAAAAATATTTCCCTCATTTCTTCCTTTTGTCTTTTTTCCTCCATCTTACCCCCATTTTCCTTCTTCTGTCTCAGATTTTTTCCCAGACCCTTCCATGTCATCTCTTCATAGTTACTGTGCTAACTGGCAACCACTGAGAAACAGTGGCAAGTAACATGATTTCAGTGTAGTCCTACATCAGTGATTTCAACTGCCCGCGTAATGGCCAAATGTTATTCACATAACCACAATGTCTGTCTCAGGAAATAGGGATTCACACACAGCTTGAACTTTGACCTGGAGAAATGCTGCTCTGCACAATTTCCGTTTTTAATATAACATTGTCTACACTGTCCCGTATGCATGGAATGCCCTCCCTGAACTGATCCATAAGGCCACTACCCTCTTTTCATTTAAATCTCTCCTTAAGACCCACATCTGCTGGGATTTCTATAAAGCAATCATCCAGTTAATGATGGCCAGGTGAAGGGGCAAATAGGAATAGCTGACCTTTAATATTTTACCAAAATGTGTGTATGTATATACAAGTTTGTTTGTGTGTAGCTGTATCCTTCTTTCCTCACCCTTTGTATGTCACTTACCCTCCTAGACTGTAAGCTCTCTTGGGCAGGGACAGTCTCTTTACGTGTTTGCATGGCATCTTAGCCAAGGGAGGGCCTCAATCCTGACTGGGCCTTTGCGTGATACTTTACTATAATTATAATTAGTGGAAGACAATTTAAGATTACTATAAAGAAAATAATTTGTAGGTAACATGTCTCTTGAGTAGTGAACTATTTTTTTTATATCTTCTTAGAATAATACGGAGTAAATTAGTTTTCTTTTTCTTCATTTTTGCTTATTTTTTAAATCTTTCCTGACCTCCCCTCATGTTTGAACTGTTTTCTGCTGCTAGCAAGATCAACTACTGGTACATTTATTGCTCAAGGCAAAATTGCTTAGTAACCATCTCTTCACAATATGAAAGAATAAACTGTTAGTGGTTTTCTGACATAAGATATTTTTATAGCAGCATATATATTTTCATTATATGACTATAAAGAATTTTTACATTAGTTTTTGTAGAAAAATTCAATAAAATTAATACTTCCTAGTTGTTAGAGGTGGGGACTTTTATTTTTTGCTTGTTTTCTGTTTGGTTGGGGGGAAGGGTGTAGGCTGTTGGTATTTCTCATCAGATAAGGGATACCATTTAGCATCCCTACATAAAAGTTCCAGTTAGGTAATAAAAATGTGTCATATAATCTCAAACAAAAAAATTAAGTAGGCATTATTCTAGCTTCTACTCAAGTTATCATATCACAGACCATTGAAACCTCAACAATAGGAAGTCTGCTGCATTCACGTTTTTCTGCTCACCACAATTGCCCACTACAGAGGGACAGCATCAGATTTCAAAACACATTTTTTTTAAAGTAAGAGTTCTTTCTGTTTTTTCTTTTGTTGCTTGTAGGTAAAGAATTACTGAATGAGTGAGACACAGCTGTCTGTAACCTAACCATTTCTGTGTTGCAGCAACATATTATAAAGCCACAGGTAGGGCATGTGCAGGTGCCCCCATCTGTCTTGGGGAAGATCAAATAAAAATAAGAATAGAGAAACAAATCTAAAAAGTAAAAGTGAACCTACGATATATTTGTAAAAAAAAAAAATTGCACTTAATTGACTATTTGGGAAAAAAAATCTTCATAATTAATATTGCATTTCATTTATTACCCTCTTGACAAAAATGATAAAATATTCACTAAAAAGTCATTTTTCCAAGTCACTAGTCATATGACATTGAACTCTGAGTGATGTTTTTTCCCACTGTAATTTATCGTTTTGTTTCAGTAGTCCTACAAATAATGTTGGCAGTTTGAAATTTATATTTAAAACAATTAAGAGAATCTTGAACTCTGTTAATTAAAAAATAAATAGGTAGAACCCATGTGGCTTGTGAAAAGCTGCTTTTAATTTTTTATCTTCAATTAGCATCTTGACTATTTAAGTTTTTGATTGATACATGCTCTACATCCAAAAGGTCCAAAGGTCTCACGATTTTTGTAGCAAGGAATGGATTTGATTTATCAAGCAATTTTAGATGTTTTAGGGCCTCTGCAGAGAATAGCAAATAGTAGCTGTTTTAGGTGGAGTAGAGAACTTTAAAAAGTCGAGAGAAGCTGAAGAAATGGAGATAATACAGATACAATTCCATTTTTGTTAAGCCTACCAAAGATTATAATACAACAACGTATGGATTAGATGAAAGGAAAATACATTTGGATCACAAAATATTAGGTTAGTGGTGGCTGGAAAGTTTTCAAAGTGAACATGGGGATCCTTTTAGTATCAATTAAAAAGAAAACATTTATTTTTGTTTATTGGGCTTAAGGTATAACTATCAAACATATTATGTAGGAATCTCTCTATTTTTGGCCATATTAGATGCTGATACAATCTTGCAGGTATATAATAATCAGCACAGATGTCTGTCAGGTATCTGGCATTAAGTAGTAGTATTTATTTAGGGGAGAAATATCAGTTGATAGCATTCAAAATAAATATTATTGGCTCTGTCCTCCAACAAACATTCACACTCCATCCCATTCCTGTTCATTGTTTCAAAGGTGGCACATCTTAACTGCATCTGAAACAATGAAATCACAGAGCAAATAAATATGTGAATGCTATACAGAGGTTGAAACAAAGAAAATGACCTTGTGTTTGAAGAAATCATCAATAGAAGGCCATGGATTTGGAAACCATTTTTAATTTCAAAGTGGTGGAATAGCTGATCGAGATTTGTCTGCAGAAATAAAATGGAAATAGCAACAACCTCTTCTGCAACTCTCTTGATACTTCCACTACCAACAGAGTGGTTGTAAATAGGAAGAAGGTTTTCCAGACCTTCATCAGACACTACGTTGAAAGATGAGAAAGAAAATGGCACTGCAGCTCCAGATTTAATGAAGATTACCTGCAGAATGTTCTTGTAAGTAATATGTTTTTTTGTTACTTATTGGAAGTGTTAATTGATAATATAGTCACAAGTAAAGATAATGATTTTTTAATTGTTACCATTACAAGGACATGCAGTAATGGTTTTTGAGTCAAGAATTTTGAACTCGTAAGCCTGTTCTTTTTGTGATTATAGATATTCTGCCCTCTTTTACACTGATAGAGCTAAGAGTGATTATTTTGACTTCAGAGAATTTACTGTGGATTCACACCAGTGTAACACAGAGTAGAATCTGGCCCCTGTATTTGCCATATCTGTTTTTTCAAATATTAAACAGAAAAGTATTTGGAGTTAGAGCATTGCGGGAAGAAAAGCTTTCACTTACATTTTCAGATAGCCATTATTTTGGGAGCCCAACTGGAAATGCATTGAATCTGACTTTTCAGAAATGCTGTCCACCTGATTCAAAGTCAGTAGGTAAACAATGGGTTTAAGTCTCAAGTTGAGTACATCAAATTGTCACTTTAGAAAATGTTGGCAGTACTGAACAGAAATAGAGGTTTTTAAGTCTCCCCATTGACATTCAACATTCAATCGGCAATCAGTATTATTATGAATTTTTATTACTTTAAACCACATTCATCTAATTAATCCTAAACCCTTTCATAACAGGTACTCAGTTGTTTTTCTTTGCCACAGAATGGCAATTGAAGAAGGTTTCTTCACCATCCAAACAAGATAACAGTGTGGGAGAAGCTGGGAAAGAAATCGTAAGTGTTCAAGGGAAAAACATTTTTGTGGCATTTGGGGCCATGTGAGTGGGGATGTTTTGGCATTTATGAGTAGAGAATTTTTATGAGTTATCAGTTAAATATGTAGTACTGTGTTCAAAGCAATGGGTTTTTATGAGCAATAAGTAAGGCAGGGATGTTTCCAGTGTGGATAAATTTTCAATTATTTTTTAATATGTTTTCTTTCTCTTTCAGGAACCAGGGAGATGAACGACAATCTCCCTCATCTCACAAAAAAACTTCTTTTCTTGCCATTTTTCTTTTTACTTCAGTTGTTCATTATTCCATGTTCATTAACTTCCTAGATAATTTAAAATAAATGTTTTGGATAACTCATGGTGGTTTGATTTTTCTTCATTGGTGCGAAAAGCGAGTACGTCTCATAAGATTGCAAATATAATGACAATTTGTTTCTTTCTGTCTTTCGTTCTGTCTGTCTTTATTTTTCTTTCTGACTCAGCCCAGTTTTCAAATGCTGTCTCTTAAACAGGACATTCAATTGCCATTTTTGATTCTCTGTCCTTAAAATTTCACCTAGCTTGCAGGATGGGGAATGGTTTTTTGTTTTTGTTTTGTGTTCTCGTTTTTATTTTTTATACAGGAACCCAGTGATACACAATGATCATTCCTCCTGCAAGGTAGGACTCTTTTTGGAAGGTAGGTTGAATTTTAAGGCTTTAGGACTGTAGGCACATTTTAAATGCTTCTGTGCTTATTTGGGTATTGGACATACTGTTAAAGAGATGATGCTTGAAAATTGGGCCTATAGAATTTTAACATACCAAAAATAGCATGTCAGTCTCAGCCTCTCCTAGAAATTGTCTTTTAAGGGTCTGATATGTTCATAATATGCAGACATGATCTATATGCATTGGGGTGAAAATACTGAATCACAAAAGTACATGTAAAGGCTGCTTTGACGGTGTGGGGGAAAGCTAAGATTCCTGTTCTGATACATATTTTATACATATTAAGTGATGATTTATATGTTTAGTTAATCTATTATTACCAGCAAACAGATTTATGTTTTAATATTTATTTTTATATATTTTCTCTTTTTCTTAGTCTTCCAGTAGAAGTACCTTTGAGGTATCCCAAAACACACATGTATTTTTATCCAATTTTCTTAAAAGAGAACTTTTTTAGATGGTTTGACTTTAGTTTCATGCAGTTCCCAAATAAGTTGCAATTTCTAACTATATGTGTAAAAGCACACATTACTTTCTCCTTTTAATACCCACTTAAGTTAAATTTTCTGCATAATATTTGCACCATGGCAAATATTTGAATCTGGTAGTGTAACTAAAGCGTGATCCTGCAAGCTGCTATTTGAGTGGCCACCTGGAGCGTTTTGCAAGTTGGTGGTCCTGATTTATGTATATGGCCATTGTGGCAAATTCTCCTCTATGGAGTAATTAAACTTATTATTATTATATTATCTATGAACATTGCCCTAATTTTGCTTTTGTACCGTTTTCAATTCAATGGATTCTCTTTTTAGAAAATTATTTTATTGTTATATACGGTATAATGTCTTTTTGGCACAGGTATCTTTTTAAAAAAGAAATTGTAGAGGCCATTTGAACCGAGCATAGACTGGTCACTTAACATCTTAAATGTTTTAAAACCATAGCATTACTTTATTCTTCTATTTTAAAAGAATTTATATAGCAGATTTTGATTGTTTATATTATTTTCTTATCACTAGAGAGTCCCAAGTTGCAAATTTGGATCTGGATCTTACCATTCAGGGTGGTGTTTCAGAAACAGGGTTTGGTTGACACCATCTCTATGTTATCTCCCCGTTCACTAAAAAGCTGGCTATACTTCACTCTTCCTTGCTGAATTTTCTTCTTTTGAGTTAATTTTTTGTCCGTCCAATCATACATGAACTGGTAACTAGGGCCAATAGTTTCCAGCATGGATACCTAAAGTTAGTCATGTAAATCTTTAGATACTTGCATAAGTGAGTGGTCTGATTTTTCAGAGGTGTTGAATATCTACAGGGAGCAAAATGGGATTGCAGATGTTCAGCCCCTCACAGTCCAATCATCTACTTAATTTGATGCCTAACTTTAAGCATGCAAGTTTGTAAACATTGGGCTAGACCCACTGTTCTTCACTTACCTAATTTGTACTCTCTTCCACTTCTGATCTCTATTCTAAAAGCAATCAAAATATTGAGAAAACACATCAACTCTCCATAAAACAAAAATAACTACACAAAAGCTGTTCAGTTTGACAAAAAATAAATGCATACAATTGACAAACAGATTTAAAAAATACACATTCATTCCAATACTTGTGCATAACTGAGTATACCTTTAATTCCAGTACTACCTAGCCACATCTAATTGTTCTAAGGAGGGGTATATAATACGGTATATTATGGCTGTAACCATTTGGCAAAGACCAATAAGTGCTTTTTGCAGGTTCATGACAAGAAAACAGAAAGCACATGTTGTATATGCTAGTGAAAGCAGTGAATCAAAATCTTACCTTTAGATAAGCGAGTGAATCAAGAATTTGTGTGTTAAAGAGATGAAGGGCTCCATTTTCAGAAGCACGAAACGTGCGGGAGGAATGGGTACATCAGTTTTCAAAAGAAAAAAGTACATGCAAAATATTTGGTTAATTGCAGGTGCTAGAAAAGATGGGTGAAATCACATCATGTAGGTGCAATTGGCATTGCCCTAAGTTTTGTGTAATTGATTGTGCCTGCCATAGTTTCTGTCTGTATCTATCTTAGGTATTTACAAGGCACCTATCACCTTGGTACCTAAGCAGTTTGAAAAATACACCTGCAACACAAGGCATGATGCAGATACAGGCAGAGGCCCGGGTCCAGAGCGGCAGTGGTAGGTCCCAGGAAGCTCGCAACTGCATTACAGCTGTTGTTGAGCTTCTGGCCACACTTGTTGTGCCCAAGGAACATCTCCACCGACCTGTCAGCAGGAAGACGGTGCCCCACTCCTTCAAGTCCAGCTCCATTTGTGGAAAAAACTAAAGATAATGGAAATGGCAACGATCCAGTAGCAGAGGTGAAAAAGAAATTGTGGGATTTGAAAAGGAGGGATTCTTAAAGAGCAGCACACTTCAGGGGAGGGATCAACTGCCAGTCCAAGTGGCAGGTAAGGCACAACACAGGCTTACGTCTCTCCAATGAACAAAAATTAAATAAATACTTCTACTGTCCCTAAAGTCTGTCTGCTAGTCAAAGCTCAGTGTAGCCTGTGCTCTGTTCTTGGCCTCTGTATTGGTCTGCTATCCCTTCAGCTTGGCAGACTTGCAGTTCTCTGTGAATTACAAACCAGAAAACACAATGTAAACCATCTCCAGCATCCTAAATATGTTTACTGATAAGCTGGAAGGACTGTTACCATACAAGTAAGAGAACACCTTTCATGGTGCAAGGAGCCAGCACTACAAAGCAGTACTCCAACACCATGAACTTATCCCTGCCTCCAGAGACCTGGTGGAGCCCTGCCTTCTGGCACCATTTAAAAGACATCCTGCCTGCAACATCCAGAATATGTAATTTGCTATATACAGGGCAGGGAATGGGCAAACACAGAATAATGAACACAGGCATAAGAGACATGACAAACCTGTCACTCTGAAGGAGGTAGAATATTGTTTAATCTACCACATCAGAAAAGACTGACTGAGTCCAACATTCACATGAAATTCTCAGTACAGTGTGCACCTGTGTATAATTAATCAGTCCTATCCTTTGCCAGAGAAACAGAGGACTCATTTGACAATACAGAGGAGAGAGAGGGAGGCCTCTAATATTAGGTCGTTAGTCACTGTAAACACGTCATCTTAAAGAAACAGTCAGGTCTGTTGATAAATGCAATAGATTCAGCAGGGTGACGCAGAAACCATCCCCCAGAGATCTGAAAGTGCCATTTGATTTTGGAAAATGAGTGCATACTTGGTGGCCAAACATTAAATTTAAAAAGGCAATGGCCCTCAACTCCCAGACACTTAGCATCTTCCCCACTCACCAGGTGCATGCTCCTTTCTTTCTTCCATACTGGGACAAATTGGGCTGTGGCTAAAGTCATGGTAAGGTTGGATCGGGGACATGGAATGACTCCACAACTCGAGACCATCAAAGTTTGTTGCTTTATCCTTTGGGGGACGAGTGTATGCAGCCAGGAAATAAAATGACCCTGTGAGAAGTGTAAGCCAGGTGTTCAGCTGTACAGTCTTACCACTGTGAACAAGTAGGCTGCCAAGCCGGCATTGTTTGATTGGATGCAAATTACCAGTGAGGTCAGAAGGAGTCTGGACAGCTCCTGCCTCTTCCCTTTGCCATTGGCATCACTTCATGGGCAGCCACAACATAGTGTTTATGCTCACTATAGTTAAAACTTCTTTCAAAAAGAGAAATGTTGTTTAAGCCAATTAAAAACAGAATCCGTTTGTTGATTCACATTTTGTTCCACATTTATGGCCTCTGTTGCACCAACCACCTGGCATATTTACTGTTGCTTGTAAGGAGTCAGCCCATTGCCAGGAGGTGGGGTTGAAGTGGTTAGTTCAGGTTACAGTTTAATTTTGGTTTTAATCCTCCTGTCACCAGTTGTCAGAGCAGTGAGTCATTTGGCCATCCATTCCTCCACCTGAACAGTACAGTTTCTAGGCAAACCAAATTTTCCTTTGACACTATGGTAGCTGACACACCACTTCCACAGTTCAATATGGAAGCTGGTGCTATTATAGTAACAAAAGGATTATATTAAGGAAAGGATTTCCTGGGCAGAAACTCATACCTTTAACACTGTGGTACCAGCTCTTAACCCTGAGTTAAAGTTCCCATGATTGCCCTGCAATGAATGAAAATGTGTAAGGACTATGCCTATAATGCACCCATGTTCCCCAAGCCCCATGCCAATATTTAATAAAGTTTATGAAAACGTAGTTACTTGAGTTGGTCGAACTCTTTGTTATGAATAATATAAGTTATGAATTTAGTCCCTTTATCATAAGTGACTAGTTAGCAAACCTATCCCAGTATCTGTGGATGTATTCATTATTCATAAGTATTCGCCAATAGTTTTAATAATTAACTTTCAGCCATTAAGTTATTTGCAAACTGTTTGCTTAGAATATGTGTCATTTGTGTGATTGGTCACCCATGCTAGATGATACCGTTTCAGCTTCCTGACTGGTAGACAGAAAATATTTAAGTACGAGTATGACAAATTGTAAACTTTCATAAGTCTGTTTTTAGAAAAATAACCACTTATGCTAAAATTTGTGCAACTTTCCAGGGTCACAGACAGTTTCCTAAACATCTGACTGGTGACCCCGCCACCCCCCAATCAAACTAAATTAAGTGATGTTGACAAATACATTCACAAATTAGTGGGGGGGTTTCAGTTTTTGCTCTTTTTTAACATAATTTGACTAGTTCTATTGTTTATCATTGTTAGGTGGGCTCTGTTTAAAGTGCTTGTCAGGAGAATGGAGTATTCAAATATGGGGAACTTTCTGGTGATATATCAAAAGAATGACATTTTGTATGACCAGTGGCACAACCAGAATATATATTTCCTTTATATCTCTGATTCCCTACAAATTAACTGGAATGTGTGTTTGCTTTGTGTGGTAAAAAGAGATCCCCTCCCTGTTTTTTGCATGTCTACTCTATTGGAGAAGTGTTGAGAATTTTCTGGTCCTACATTGTAGCTGCTAAAAGATATTTGGCAACAAAGGTCACAGCTGTGGCTGCCTTAGGTGGAATAGGATTGCAAAGGTATTACAGAGGGATAATGTCAAAGTCCCTTTCAAAATTTTCAGGCAGTGGAAGAGCCAATGATTGCATGTCCCTAATATTCATTTCCATAAGGAGCTCATACTTTTTTACAAATACAATCTCATCCTCACTTTCCATAAAACATGCAACTGGACAGTTCAATCCGACGCCAATAGAATGTGAATACTTTGAATGTGAATACTATTAAATGCACTAATAATATCCAGCATAAAAACTAATCAAATTAAATAAATATATTAAATCATTAACTGCACAGTAGCACTTTAGATGAATGTAATACTCAAAGCACTCAGATAGAGAGGTAATGAGCACCCTAATGAGAGTCTAGATAGACAGGGATTAATGTATAAATGTGCTGATAGAAAGATTCTTGGGTCTCTGAGAAGGGGTCCTAAAAATCAAGAACAAAAATATATATAAAATCACCCCCAGAACTTCTGAACCCATAAACAAAATTTCTTATCTTAACCTGACCGCAGAAGCATCTATCAGACATAAATGCACAACTCCAGATCATATTCTTAAGAGCAGCATATGGTGTGTATCAAAGAGCAGAATTTAGTCCTTACAGAGTAACATTTTACGAGATTGAGTGCCATGGTGTAGGTATGACATGGAATCAGCGTTTCTCACATCCTAGCATCAATACTACGGAATAACCAGTTAGTCAGTGATGATCAACAGCTGTTGTTACTTAGATGTTACTTAGTCTTTCAGTGGTGCTTCCACATATTCCTTGCTTGAGTGTGAAAAAAACAGGCTTTTTGGGCTAAATTATTATATTATTAAGGTGAATGGCTGCAGATAAATTTCTTATAATCAAACTGTCTCCCCAAAACACGCGATAGACTCATTATTTGTTTTTTTGAAGCATGAAAAAGTTGAGGGTTCCAGCCACAAATGTGTGCAATCAGAAATAGTGCTGAGCAGATCTGTAATGAGAGCCGATGAATGATATGTGTGCAAAATGTCTAGTCCTTTTGAGTTGTTAGGAGTATATTTTTATATGAGTGGATCTAGATTAAGCACATTTGTAACGTCCTCTTCTAGCATAATTAACCACTCCTCCTTCCATATTAAATTGTGCACAGGGAAGCACTTGCACTACATTTCCACCAAACGTCCTCAGGCGAGGGAAGACACAGCCAGTGGAGAGTAAAATGAAATTTATTGTACTTTATAAATAAATAGATAAATCCTGGTGAGCAATGTCCTCAAATATGATCCCCTACTGTTTAGAGAAAGTAGTGAGAAAATAATGCATACAGAAAAAATAAGTCTTGGGAGGCCATTGCTCACAGGATAAGCTGTTGGCAGCCAGAATTGCTCTACAGCAGTGATTGAAGGGGAAAAACCCAAAACACTGGGGGTGGGGGGTGACATGAAACGTCGGACAAAAGAGAAGATAGCCAGCAGTGCTTCAGAACAGCCAAGGGCTACCACACAGGCCAGTGGTGGAGCACATCTGACACCACAGGAGACTCAATTGGACACTTGACCCTGAGCTCATCACAGAGATTTCTGACTGTGACACCACTACAATTCATAGGTGAGCTTTTTGAGGGGTTCACTGACACTTCCTGTCACAATCACAATAAGGTGTATTGGTAGTTATGCCTTGGGATCCAGCACAGTTGTGTGTGTTATGGGTGCAGGACAGTATGCACTTATTTAAAGTGGTTAGTAACTTCAACTGCCACATACCCAGTTCAGCCACTAAACTTTAGTCTGCCCTTCTGTTTGCCCCAACACAAACACTGTGGTTTCCCAACTGGCTTCTTTCTATGTGTTGTCCAATGCATGTAGATACCTCCATCTTCCTGGCCTCAGATACAGTGGTTGTTGCTCCTCTATTTGATTGCCAGATGTCACTGGGGAACAAGATGGGGAGGTTCCTGGATGCTCGGGGCAACCCAGACGTCAGAGAGCGAGCTCACCATCCACGCCTGAACAAGAACAGGAATCCTCAGAGCCTGCTTCCGATGAAGATTCACCAGCCAGGACCACAGAGAGCTGGCAGTGGCCATTGTCATCGTCTGAAACGCACAGCAACGTTGGGGAAGATTTTGAGGGATTTCAAACACCGGAGCGGACTCCAGAGTGTACCATGGACATACAGTCTCCTGGGGATCAGTCACTCAGTAGGACTCCTCAGTTTGAAAGTGACTCTCCTGAGGAGGAGGGGAATGATGGAATGAATGAAGAGCACCATGGTGTTCAGCCTGTCCCTAGGGATCAGGGTTGGAGAGGGCAGCCCCACCTAACAGAGGGAGAAAGGCTGTTGATGGAAACCAACAGTAGGATTGTGCAGCTGCTGGAAAATATCAAGAGGGAGCATGCACAGTCCATGGGTCTCATGTCACAGTCCATGGGCCGCATGGAGCTGCAGCTAGGCATTGTGGCTACATCCACAAGAGCCATCCATAACTACCTGTCTGAGATTTTAGCTTTCCTCAAACAGCCAAGGACACAGGTCCTTGAAACGCGTATCTCCCAAAGAGCCACCCCCCATGTTGAGTTAACCAGTGCCTCGACATGGACTGGTGAGGACTCAGTGGCAGCCTCCACTGTATACTTACCAGGGGATCAAGGAACTAGTGTCTCTCGAGAACCACCACAGGCCACGATGCCTCGTCGCAGTGGCCGGCTGCAGAGAGCCATAACTGAAAGGGCCTCATTGCCCATGCCTACACGCCAGGCAAAAGGGGGAGGGAAGAAAAATTAATCACATTAGTGATAGGATTTTTAGGGGGGGTTTTATGTGCCTGTCCTTTTAATTCTTAGCCATAAGGCCATGAGTGGCAGAACTCAACCATTTCTACATTTGGCTAACATTGTATTCTGGCTGACTAGATTAGTCTAACATTTTGTAGCTTATATTTGCATTGTTAACAATGTGTGCTGCTGGTATTTGAAGAACATTTGCCTCTGTTCTTTCACTTTTAGCCTCATGAGAGCATTTTTTTACACTGTGCCAGACATTCATTGCTTTTCTTACAAATACAAGTCATTTCTTGAGGCAGCTGTTTTTTGAGTTTTTTTTTTTCCCTCCATTATTCCCATCCCCCCTGAGCAAGCATTATGGACTTGGTGGTAAGTATACGGGTCTTGGCAATACTTCCCTCAGAAACTGTGTTCGATCAGTCTTTGCCTGGTGTTTCTGGCATGCTGGCCTGAGGTGTTGGGGTTGGCCTTTTTGGATATGATCATTTTTATCCTCTGTGGGTCTGACAAGATCAATCTCCAGCCCTTCAAGTGGAGCTAATCCACATCTCTTGGCTATGTTGTGTAATGTGCAGTCTTGCCAGGATTATATTATATATATATTGGGGCCTGTACAGTAATGTGCCACCTAGGCACCTGACTCTCATTTTCAGGGTTCCTTCTGCGATGCATCTGGTGGCTTGATGGGTGGGCAGCATTTAATTTTCCTCTGAGAGAGTCGGGGGATTTGGAACAGGAGTCGTTAGCTGTGTATGGGATAAGTACCATTTTCTTCAACAAATAAATATATTATTTAGGGGACACTGTCCCTAGTAATTTCACAGATATTAATTTAAACATAAAAATGCTCCTTACCTAGCAGCCAGTTCTCCTGAGAATGTATGAGTCATGACATGCTGTTAGGCACTGTGCTACTATGTCTGTGATTAAAAACTTTGCATCACAATTGACCTGCACACTGATAGAATGGAACTCCTTCTCATCCCGTTAGGCCATCTAGTTTCCTGAGGGGAGGGTGTCCTGAGCAGAGCTAGGTGCGATCAGTAGCACACAGAACATACGGAAAATGCACTTTGGAATAAAATTATTTGATGACTGTTGGTGCTGCCTCTCTCGGGGGAATGTAACTTAGTGGCACTCAAAAATTGCTGCATGCATGCAGAGGCATCAGACTGGCTTATACTTGTGATATTCCTGTGGTCCTCTGAAAGGTTCCAGTTATCAAGAGCCCCTTGAGCAGTGGCAACTGTAACTATCACAGGTGTAGCATGGCACCTGTGTTTTACTCGCCAGATCCCCATGTAAGTTTTCATTAAAGTTCTGGAGAGCTTGTATGCCAAACGTACTGAATTTCTCCTCTGACACATGTTGGACGTTAATCTTTGGCCTAAAAAATCCTGTTCTGTGGATGCATTCAGGCTGTGCTCTGTCTATTGAGCCACTGGACACTCCTCTTCCCTTTCCTCTTTCTCTGAGACTGAAGTTGGTCAAAATATTAGCAGGAAACATTTTGCTACTGTACAACCTCGCCACAAAGTGTCCCTTGTAAGAGTTTGTTTGCTTGTGGCTGCCTTTTGCTAACTGACTGGGTTAATGATAAAATGCCACTGGTGTGGGCTGACCCCTGGTGTAGGTATGTTGCAGCTACCTTTTCTAATTCAAAATATTTCTCCCATGACCAACTGTGTGCAGGTGCTCACCCTTTAAGAATTCCATTTGGGTCCGCTTTCTTGGCCATGCTGCCAACACACCACTCATGCCAGGTGCAAATTCTTGCACCTGCATTTCATTTGCGCCCCATCTGTGCCTCTTCTAAATTTTGTTTTGTTAAAATTGTTTATTTAGATAGCCTCATAAATAAATACATTTACAATATCAGCACGTTAGCGCTCCTTTTACTGGTGCAAGAATACATATTATAAGAATTGTCAGAACACAAAAAGGGGAGGGAGGAAGAAAAGCAGGGTGACCAGATAGCAAATGTGGAAAATTGGGGCAGAAGGTAGAAGATTATTGGCGTCTACGTAAGACAAAGCCCCAAATATTGGGATTGTCCCTATAAAATTGGGACATCTGGTCACCCTAAGATGAAGTCCTCTAGCAAATTTGAGAAAAAGTGTTCCAGTTGCCACCTTTAGAAAATGCATTATTGGTGCGAACATGGTTTGCACACTACTACCGCAGACATGAACAACCTATTTTGAGGGCACAGCCCTTTGGAATTTTGCCCTAAATATCTACTTTTTATTTCTTTTAGATGAGTTTGTAGTGGAATTACATACAACTCAACAAAAGACCAGTTGACTCTCTTGACCTAGATAGCACATGTCTAATAATATAATGAAAATGTATTTATTTACATAGTGCTTTCACTTTAGAAGTGTGGTGGAACTTGAGGGCCATATATTAAGATTCTGACGTATTCTGCAGGACCCGCCATGTAGCTGCTGCCATTTTGGATTACTCTTACTCCATCCCACAGACACCTGGGCTGCTTTTGAAGCATCAAAATTTTTGTTCTAGTTCTAAAATGCCATCTTACTGTTCTACGTTTGTGCTCTGCTCAAAGACAGCAGTGCAAAAGGACAAGTTGGGCAACATTAGTAACTGCCTGTATTGCAGTTAGAACCACTGCAAGGTGCCCCTAAAAAGATTTTTTTTTTTTGTGCAAAACAACTTAATCATATGGAACCCTATTTCTCTCTCCCCCCCACTCCAACTTGCTTCAGCTATTCTCAGCTAGGATTGGAAAGGAACCAAGTACAGTTTGAATGGGAGCAGCTATAGGGTGAGAAGGACTGAGGAGCTGACGACATTAAAGCTGTAAAATCCCAGAGTAAAGTTTCCAACAAGCTGATATGGTAGCAATACCGGATTTCGTTAGTATCTGATCTGACCACAATATCAGTTTGTACAGATTTTCTAAGATCTGACTTCCAATACTGTCTTGCAAAATCAGTACAGTTGGAGGGTGTGTATGTTTCATCCCCTAAATGAATACTTCCATGCTTTTCAAGTGTCTGTCATAGCCTCATCATTCTTCCCCTGTAGTTTTTTGTTGTCTGAATAGGTGTATGGTTATGTCTGGTCAAAATAAAGGGGATATGTTTATATATGGTATATTCATTTACAGATTTTGCGTGACTAGGGTTTCAATCCCCAAAACACCCTTCTCTCTGGATCCCGAGAACCAGTGTTTGGTCTTTTGGGATCACATAAAGGGCTGGAGAGATGTAATATGAAATTCCATGCCCTTGATGCTATCGGTAGTAGATACCCCTAAACTTGATTCTGTTACCTAGCCATATTTTTCCTGTGTTTAAAGCTAAATCCATGGCTTTCTGATACCTTTTGCCCATCAGAAGGTGATAGGTATTTTCTTCTGAAAAGTGCACAGTTTGCATTACTGTTAATACCACAAGGAATGTAATTTTTTAAAAATGTTTATTTTATTTATATGTGTTTGTGAAGGTTGGGAAGGGGTTTTCCTCCCACCTTAATGGTCTATTGTACAAAAAGAAATAAAGTAAACAAAAAATGTAATACTAGCTCCAGTGGAAAGCAGACAGTAACACTTCCTAGTAAGCCAACCACCTACACTGTTCAACTTTAATTATTCTAGCAGCTGTTCCTCTCCTGCTCTCACTGTCATCCAGAGATCCAAAAGTCTCCTGTCTCAGGGCAACAGTCTTCCCAACCAGAAAAGGCTGAATGTAGTTCATCCATTTCTGCACCAACCAGAACTGCTTTTTAGGGAGAGCAAAATCCCTCTTCCTTTTGCCTATTTCCTGTCCCTTCCCACGCTCCCTAGGGTCTGAGTGTGCTGCTTTCCAGGGAGGGATCAAGCTCAAATCCCCAAATCCAATACTTTGCTTGGTGATGCCACCTCTAGACCACTGGAAGGTGTTTTTAAGTCCCTAATAACCTAATGATCTGTTTTTTCCTCCTAAAACTAAATTATCAAACCTTTGAAATGCAGACATACCATGTTTAATTCCCGAAAAGTAACATGTGGCTTGACTAAGGCTTGTAAAATTTCAGTTGTGGAAGCCTAAGATAAGAGGAGCTTGCAAGCTAAGGAATCACTTCTAGTTGGTTCTAGTACACTACTTCTGTGGATACTCAGGTTGTGTGACTGGTGTCCCTATTGCTTTAGAGAAATTAAAACAAAAATGCCATCCTAAATTAGCATAACTTCCAGCATGGGGTAGGTAGTAAATATAGTGCCAGTCTGCAGTCTATGCTTTAACAGGAACAAAAGATAGGATGAAAGGAGCAGCAAGGAAGGCTATTGGTTAGTGCACAAGTTTAGATTCTAGTCCAAGTTCAGAGACTGAATCACTAAGTGGCCTTAGGCAAGTAATTTACTTAATTACTCTGCCTCAGTTTCCCAGTCTGTAATAAGGGAGTTGTAAGACTTTACTTGATTGTATAGTAATTTGAAATCCTTGGACTTAAGGAGTTACAGTAGTGCTAAAAAAAAGTATTAAATAGTATTACTGCTGCATTTGGTTTGTGGTCACAACTGGAGATGGGCTGGAGTCCAAACACTCCTGAACTTTGGGGGATCTCACAAGTTCGCAGATGGTACTTACCATTATATTGTATGCTGGATCAAAATCCCAGTTTTAAATCACTGTCCACCAGTGTTAGGAAAGTTCTGATCTGGATTATAACTTTGCCTGTTGGGCCCATTTCTGACCACAAATAAATATGATGGTTTTAACCGAAACTAATATAAAGCACATTTAAAAAATCAACAGAGAGACTTGGAGCAGTTTCCAATAGTGCTAAATTGTATTGTCTAATAGTCTGAGATCATGACTAGATTAGAAAGTAATTACTGGAGGAGAATAATAGACATAAAGAGCACTTTTGAAGTACTTGCTATTGTCCAAAATATCACTGAAATTCTGGTGATTAAGTACTGTCTGCTTATCGCTATGTGAAACAGTGCTCTACAGGTTCATTATCTCTAAAGGTCTTCTTTCCGTTTCTATATAGATATTCTCCCTTCACATTTTGAAGGTTTGAAGAAGAGGATTGTTTTTCGAGTCACACTAAGTAAACATTAAATGCATGCAGGCTTAAAACTAAAGCATGCATGTTACGCAGCAGCAATAAATAAGTGCTCGGCTTGCACGACTTTTGATGCTCAAGCATTGCCTTGTTAAAATGCCAAAAAAAAAAAACAAAACCCAAACCCTTTTTCTTTGCACTTTTTAAAAAAAAATAAAACTCTTCCTTTGACCTTGCAATATTTAGATTTTCAGTCTTTGGACAAATTATATTTATTTTAGTGAATAATTTTATGTTACAGATAAAGTGGATGAAATTGTACCGGTTTCCAAGCCATCAAGAATTGTGGACAATGCAACTGTGGACTCAAGAGTGGCAACAATTAAACAGCGGCCTTCCAGTAGATGCTTTCCTTCAGCTACAGATATGAACGTGAGTGGTGGATATAAAGTACTTGTTTTCACTTATGAAGCTGTGGTTCTAGTTAGTACTGCTTTAATAAGTCCAGTTATTTTTATATACACTCATTGCCAAGCTGCTATGTATACACCAGCAAGGGGGTGGGTGGGTTATAAAGGTCTCCCTCTATTAATCATTATCATGCTAAGCTTGGACATTGACAATAAACCCAGCATGAACCCTTGTCTCACTATTGGGTTTATTTACTCCAAACAACATTGATTGTTTTGGTTTTGACTAGATAAAATTGAGTAATTTATAGCGGAAGGAGATAGCAGTAATGCTATAAAAAGCACTAAAGACTGAAATTCTGTATCTTGGAAAACTAGAGACATGAATTGCAGAGGGGAAAATGGCCTTCCGGGTATGTCTACTTATTGAGCTGGAGGTATCTTTCCTATCTTAAGAAGACACACCCACGCTAACTCTGATTGAGTTAGTGCCCTAAAAATAGAGCATAGGCATAAGCAGCAGGAAGGGCTAGCTGCCCTGAATACATACTCATCTGCAATGGTAGGCATGTACTTGGGGCACCTAGCCTTTCTTGGGCACTCATGCTGCTGTGGCTAGGCTCTATTTTTAGCATGCTAGCTTGATCAGAGCTAGCATTTGAGCTGGGAATTACACTCTCAGTTCTTCTTCAAGGGCTTGCTCATGTTCATTCCATGCTAGGTGTGTGCGTGCCACATGCACACTTGCTGGAGATTTTTCCCTCTGTGACATTCGTTGGGATGGCTCTAGCACCCTCTGGCATCATGCCATATGTGCCCTCTCAATTCCTTCTTGCCGCCCATGACAATTGCTGAAATAATCCTTCTTGTTGTGGCAAGGCTTCTTTCCCAGTGACTTGGACTCTTCTCTAATCATATTTGTGAAGTTTCTTGTAGCTAGTGTATGTAGTTCTTAGTGTTCATGTATATTGTAGTGTGAATAGTTGTCCTTGCCATTGAGAAACTATTTGCACCAGGGGCTAGGTATGTCCCGGGCTTCAAGCCATGTGCCTCTTGCAGAAAACCAATACCAGTGCATGACTTGTACTCTAGCTGTTTAAAGTGTCTATGGGAAACTTGTGTTAAAGATAAGTGCCAGATCTTCAGGGACTTCAGACTGCATGCTAAGAAGAACTGAGTCGGCTGAAGGCCGTTCTCATGGTGGTGACCCTTCAACCAGTTTCAGAGCCAAGCTGCTCTGAATTGGCGCCAAACACCTCAACATCCATGCAGAGTGCTTCTCTGGCACTGGGCTCTTCCTGCACCGCTCACCATCACCAGTGCCGAGGAAGAAGCACAAAAAGCAGCACACCAAGAGAGGGCACTTGCTGGTGCAGAAGAGGGACAAGCAGGGAGAGGCCAGTACAGTGAAACCGATGTTGGGCCACTCTTCCTCCCTCAAGCCAGTGATGGCACAGTTGACTCTCTGCTGAGGGCATTGAGTCTGGTGCAAGACCCTCCACCAATTTCTGGAAGCAGCTATAGTACCAGCAGTCTGCTGGTCCCCCTTGACCCTGAGGCCTTCCAAGCGGCAAAGAAATTCTTCTCCCTTCTGGTCCCACCAACATCAAGAGGGTAGCCAGCCCAGAAAATGGGAGCCGGAAGGGAACAGGGAGCATCAGTCTCTTTCCTGGCACCCATGCCTCCCTCTAGGGACAAACTGGTCCTGGTCCCAGCACAGCAGTCACTGCCTTGGCATCAGCCCTGGAACTCTGGCACCACGTAGAGGGCAGAACTCGGGACAGCTCCACTATGGTCCCCAAGGAATGACTTCCTCGGAATCTGAGTGAGAAGTTCTTGCTTCATCCAGGGCAACCACCAATACCCAGCGTAGGTGCCACCAGACTTTGACACTGGACCCTCAGTCGGCACCTGGCCAGTGAGCCACTGACCAATGCAGTAGCTATGCTGAAACTCCTGTGGGTTTCCCCAGTACTGGACCCCTCCTCCTGCCATTCCTTCATGGTGGCTTCAAGGAGGTGGACTACTGCCTCATCCTTCTCGGCATTGGATCCTGACTCCGGTACCAATGCCCAGGAGATGACCCCAGTAGATGTGGAAGAAGTAGAGGAAGGAGTCCTTCCTCCAGTGTAAGCCTCATCATCCCTAGATGAGGTTGCAGGACCCAGTAATCTGCTTCCACAGGACGACTTCAGGGCCAACAGGATCTTCTGAAGCAGGTCGTGGCAAAACTTGGATCTGGAAATTGAGGACCTCAAGGAATCAGCATGTAGTCTGATAGACAACCTGCCTGCAGCAGCTTCCTCCAAGATGGCCTTGCACATCAGTGATGCAGTGATGGGACCACTTAAAGTCCTATGGCATATGACTTCTTCTCTGGCCTCCACCTCAAAGAGAGCAGAGAAAAAGTACTATGTATCTGTACTTGCATCCCCCACAAGGGTCCCTGATGGTCGCTCCAGAAAATAAGTGACATAGACAGGGCCCAACTGAGTGCTACCCTGAAGAATAAGGATGCAAAAAGGCTAGATCTTTTAGGGAGAGAAGCGTATTCGATGCGTAGCCTCCAGCTACATATCTCCAACAGTCTTTGGGACTCTCTCTAAATTTAAAGATTTTCTGTCACAAGAAGCGAGACAGGAATTTATGGCCCTCCTAGATGAGGGTAAGACTGTGGCTAGGACCTCTCTCCAGGTGGCTCTGGATGCTGCTGACTTGGTGGCCAGAACAGTGGCTTTGACAGTCATGAGGCCCAACGGTCTGTCCAGGACCTTCCCTTTGAAGGCTTCTCTCTTTTTTTGGAGCAGATGGACATGAGGCTGCATGGCCTAAAGCAGGGGTGTCAATCTCACTTCCTATGGGGGGGCCACATTTAAATTAAATTTAGTTCAAGGGGGCCACTAACACGCTTCATGCCCTAATCTAAAAACACTCAGCACTAAGAAACATCATATCAGTCACTTGCTGTGAAATCTCCCCGCGGGGTGAAATTCGGCGGAAGAGTGACAGAGTCTAAAGAACCAGGGCCGGAGAACACAAAAAACCCGGGCCGGATTATACAAGGAGGCGGACTGGTTTCGGTCCCGGGGCCAGAGAACATGGAGAACACTGAGAAACCCGGGCTGGATTACACAAGGCGGCGGACTGGATTTGGTCCCGGGGCCGGAGAACACTGAGAAACCCGGGCTGGATTGAACAAGGCGGCGGGCTGGATTCGCTCCGTGGGCCAGAGACCACAAGCCGGCGGGCCAGATTTGGCCCGCGGGTCTTGTGTTTGACACCTGTGGCCTAAAGGATTCAAAGGCCACTTTATATTCCTTGTACCTTTATACCCCCATCAACTGCTAGGAAACACATCAGGGCCCAGCAGCCTCCTCATTTTTCACAGCTTCTATCCACTCCTCCCTCTTCAGGGACCCCTCTCACAAGCAGCCTCCACGTCACCTCAACAGATATATCAAGAAGCTGAGATTCCGCATGGTCTCCCTGGCCTCCATCATTCCCTCCCTGGATCCAGGAGACTGGTATGCCTCCCTCAACTTAACGGATACATACTTTCAGATCTATCTTCATTGGCTACAGAAGATTTCTCAGGTTTGTGGGGGTCATGCTACTTACAATTCACCACCCTTTCCCTTTGGCTTATCGGTAGCCCCCCACAGGTTTTCAAGAAGCGTATGGCAGTTGTAGTAGCCTTCCTCAAGTGACAGTGAATCCAAGTCTACCCATACCTCGACAACTGGCTAATCAAAATTCAGTTGCAGGCTTAGGTATGGGAGAGTATCAGTACTGTCCGTGACATCTTTCAGATGCTGGGTCTGCTGATTAAATGAGCAAAAGTCGACTCTGGTCCCAGTTGAGAGAATAGAGTTCATTAGGGCAGTGTTTGACTTGACCCAAGCCAGAGCCTTCCCTACACCATCATGCAACAGGCCAGTGACAATGCCAGTTTTGGGAGAGCAGTATTGCAATCACCACATCCATGAGGTCGGAGTCCACCTCAAGGGATACTGCTTGTGGGTCACCTAGCATGGAATGGACATGAGCAAACACTCGAAGAATTAAAAACAGTTACTAACCCTCCGTAACTGTTGTTCTTCGAGATGTGTTGCTCATGTCCTTTCCATGACCTGCCCTCCTACCCCGCCGTATGGTAGGGATACGTATGGCAAGAAGGAACTCAGCAGGCGCAGGCTAATGGTGTCTCTTATACCGTTGCATATGCACGCAACTCTAGAGGGCGCTAGAGCCAGCCCAACAGATACCACTGAGGGAAAAATCTCCAGCAGCTGTGCCTGTGGGACGCACACACCTGTCATGGAATGGACACGAGCAATACATTTCAAAGAACAAAGATTATGGAAGGTTAGTAACAGTTTTTTTCCCAAATGTTGACATACCCTCAGATTTGAGTTTGTTTCCACCAGATGAAAAAAAAGTGTTTTCCTTACTGACTAGCTGTATTTATTTTCCACTGAAGTAGCATTAATCCTTATTTATGCACTTTGCTCCTGTCAGTTGCAGAGGAAGGCATTTCAGAGTGTTCTGGATTATATCAGTAGTATCATAGGTGGTAAAAAATAAATAGGTTTGTGACGTCTACAGATAGGAAGGCTAGGACATTGGCCTGGGACTTAAGAGACCATGGTTCACTTCCTGGCTCAGCCAAAGATTTCTTATGTGACCTTAGGAAAGCCACTTTGGCTCAGATCCTCAAGGGGAGTGAGTGAATAGTACTTCCCTACCTCAAAAGAGTGTTGTGAGAATAAAATCCACAAATCATTCTGCAGCACTTGGAGAATAAACTGTACATTGTTAGACAGATTGGAGGGTACAGACTGAGGACAAGAAGCAATGTCTTTTAGTGATTTCCAGGCAATTCTGGATAGGATGACAGTGGCAATATTAATGTAGCCCAGTCCCCCTTCAGATTCCCAAAGCCTCCACACAGGCCAGAGCCAGCTTAAGAAGTCGGGTCACAACAGCCAAAGGGGAAGCAGCACTGGAGTTGTTCTCTGCAGCAGAGGGGGAGGTTCCATTTTATGTGTCTTAACTAGGGTGATTATTCTGGAAAATCCAGTTCCACATAGCAGAGACTGAGTTCTAAAGCTTCACTGCACCTGGGAGGGCTGGCTGCCAGCTGAGTCAAATAGGCCTTCCCTGCTCTGGGAGACAGGATAGCTGGGACTTGAGGCTGTCCTCAATTGATCTCTATCCTTTCCAGGAATAAAATGTATAACCCTGTAGTCTGTTTAGTCCTAGATTCCCTCTGAGTGTAAATTGTATTGCCTTAGGGCTTGTCTGTTAGTTTTGTGCCTGGCCTCTAGGTGGCAACAGCAAGAGCACAGAACCCAGCCCATTGAGGGAGCAGGAAAGAATAAGAGGCTTTACCCCTTGAGGAGAGGGGGCTGATACTAATAAGAAAGAGATTATGTAAACAGATTATGGCCATGTGTACAACATGGAATAATCTGCATGCATTCCATACTTAGCGAAAAATCATTAACATTACATCCACGTGATGTATCTTTATTTTTTGTAATTATCCCATTCGCTCCCCACCCCCCAATTTCATTGTCAATTTATTGAATAATTGCATTTAAAAAATCCTCCCCTCTCTTCCTTGCCTTTTCCTCCTCTCACCCAACCCATCCCCTTGGTTCCTCCCCTCCTTCTGGCTTCTGTAACACCATTTTCCCTAGGGTTGCCAACAGTTCCATATTACAAAGGGACGTTCCTTATTTAAATAGAAAATTGCCTGTCCATACTAAATCAGTATGGGACACCTTTCCTATGGTGCCACCTGGCTCATTTTTTGTACAGTCTAGCCAATTGCTGTTGAAAATGTGCCGTTTATTTTTTCACTGGGACCAACTAAGGAAACATTAGTCCCAGTGAAAGAAACCTGGAACATAAGCCACATGAGTGAGGGGTAGGGGGAGGTGCTAAGAAATCTGTCCTATATTTCTGAAATACGGTGTTGGCAACCCTTCTGTTCCTCGCCCTCTGCATTCTAGTCAGGTGGCTTCCTCCTTCTCATCACTGCTTGGGTGTCTGCATGAGGAGCATTCAGACTGCAAGACCCTTTTCCTGCTCTCGCTTTTTGTATCTGGCACCACCATAGGCCCCAGGGAGAAGCAAATGCAGGGAAGGCCCTGCTCCGCTCCTGGACTGGCGCATGGCAGTGCAAACAGAATATGGGAGATTGTAACTACCAAGCTCTAATAAGTCTCTATTAAGCTTGTGCAAACTACAGTTTTGGGCCGGCTTATACCTAGGCCAAATCTGTGTGGATTTTCAGAGAGACAGCAAAAGGTACGTTGCTGACACAAGGGTGTCCCCCCTGCCAAACTTCAAGTCCCTTCTACAAAGCATGGAGGCTCTAGAGCTTCCCAATGATACAGTTGTACTTTTTTGGTGTTTTTTTAACATGGACAAAACAATATATTTCCCCTTAGCCTTGTTCTTGAAAATGACTAAAAAAAAAAAATTCAGATTGAGTCAGAGAGCTTAGCATGGGAAACTTCATCCCAAGTGGTTAAAGGTAGCAATTATAAGCAACAGAAAACAGGTAGCCTTGGCAGCACTCCCAGCTCTGCCTATAATGAATACCCTATAGGCATCCAGGCCCAGACTCAGCTTAGATATGAAAGTGCTGTCCCTTTCTGCCTATTTGATTTTGAATATTTCTGATTCAGTGGTGAGACCATGTGAAGATGACATAGGTCTTTCCAGAAAAACAAAATATTTCTGAAATGCTGAGATCCTGTTCTGTTCATTTGTTCCTGATGATCATGCTAAACCATGGTATTAAAGCATAATTTCCCAATCAAAACTCTTAAAGTTCATAAAATCAAAATATAAGTTTAGGGCCGAATCCTGATTCACACAAATAATTCCATTTGAAATCAGTGGGACTAGACATAAGTAGTATGAGCAGATTTAGAAATTCAAAGTATTAACACTAAACCTAGAAAATTTAAGTTCTTTCTTCTATGCCAAAATATTGGAACCCATATGTTGGTGCCAGGTGACTTAAACAGCAGTGCAGTTCATTTCCCTCCCAAAGTCCATGCCACAACAGAAACGTGATTGCTTGTGATACCTTCAGTTTCAAATTTACCATTAAAATTTGCTAGAAGAATAGACAATTTGTTGCCTTTTTAAGGAATTCTGCTTTAAAAAGCGGTTTTCAATTTCTTATACAAAGATAAAAACACAGTGCCAGTGGAAAATAAAAATATCCAGCATGTTGTTTTTCATTTGATCACTGACTGTTTACGATGAACAGCAAAGTAGCATGTGGCACAGAAGATAAATTATTTTCTCATGGTGTCTCTCTCCAACATGGCCCTTTTGTACATAACATTTTTGTTTTGTTTTGTAGTCCATGTACGATAGACAGGGTATTGCTGTGATGCCGCCCACTGTACCTGGGAGTCCTCAAGGTCCTTTTCTAGGTATACCTCGGGGTACAATGAGAAGACAAAAATCTATAGGTAAAATGCCATTTCTCATATGAATTCTACACGTGCTTTAACTTATCACCTTTTATTAATTTCAGTTCTTGCTTAAACCATTTTGACTCACTTTTCTTCAAGTTAATTGAATCGTTGGTTAATCCTGTTCCAAAGCTCAAGAACCAAATCAATTTGCATGAAAATTAGTACAACTTCCATGTTTTGCTTTGATCACTTTAGTCAAGTGTTGTGGGGCTGTAATGGCTATGGAAATTTGCCTTTAACAAAGAAGGCCAGAATTTTAAAAGTGAGGCCTGTTCTACACTTACCTTAAAATTTGGTGGCAGTTGATGGGAGTTATGCAAGCTGCGCAGAGTAGCTTGCGTAACTCCCGTCGACGACTTAACTTTCGTTGTGTGTGGCATCTTCACTACACAGCGCCACTTGAGATGGTGGTTTTAACAAGTTGACTTGTGGATCGATTGAGCGAATCTTCCTTGACTGTTCAATCGATCTGGATAGATCGATCTGATGGCAGCAAATTTGCCACCATCAGTGAAGACATAATCTGAGAAGAAAAACAACTGAAGAAGACCTATTGTGATAAATCAAATACAGTTAAGAGTCATTCAGACATTTATATTGATACGAAAATACCATCCTGTGCTATGCAAGCTGTGATATGCAACCTGTTGGTCAAATGGATAACATAAGATCACTTTTTAATTCAAAGTGATAATTTTTCTTCACTTAGTTTTGAGTGTATTTTCTATTAACATTGATCCACTGCACTCAAGATATTTTTGATCTAATTATAAGCAAATTGTGCTTGTGTAAAGCTCAGCAAAATTACCACAATATTTTCAAATTTTGTCTTATGGCAAAGCCATCTTTTATAGAAAATGCCATTTTTTTTAGCCAAATCAGAAATCACATTATTATATAGAGGGTAACATTTTCTAAATTAAAATACCTAAGGGGCTCCCAAGTGCCTAAAACACTTTTGAAAATGGGATTTGGACTCGTAAGTCACTTAATTGCATTTGAAAAATGTTATCCAAAGTTAAAATGGCACTTTTTGCGTAATGTTAGCTTCATAGTTCTATATATGCCTTTTAATAAAACAATACCAGCAAAATTCCCAGAAATGCCTCGATATTGTACTTGCTGTGTAAGCATAGCATTACTTGGGGTGTTTCTGGATTGCTAGAGCCAGATGCACACTATTGTTCTGTATATACAGGAATTCCTTTCCTCCTTGCAGTATTTCAGAGAAAATTGCCTTCTATACTATTACCTCACACTCATACAAAACCTTTCATGTTACTTTGAGTAGTTTTGGCACTCACACTTGCACACTTTTTTGAAGAGAACTTGGTTGGTCCCGAATATACATAAAACAAAAGCATCTGCCTCCAATCAGTAATCAGTTTAGTTTTGTTGCTGCGTCACTCCTTTTTAATATTAGCTTGTGGCTTTATGGAAAATCAAAAATTAGAGAACTTTTAATAAGCAGTAATCAACAAGCCAGCCATATTTTATTATTTCAGATATGCTTCATGCCATGCAGCATTGCTATAGCATCTTAAGTTTTGTCTACACTGCCCACAGGAACAGACCTGCCTGCCCGATCAGTAGACTCAGTCTAGAAGGGCTCACACGAGTACTCTAAAAATAGCTTTGTAAACAATGCTGAATTTGCAGCTTAGACTCTGAAGCCTAGGAAGCGGAGTAGGCTTTGGAGCCTGAGCTTTAGCCTGAGCCACAATTGCATAGTGTTGTCTACACAGCTATTTTTAGAGCAGTGCCACAAGCCCTGCTAGCCCAAATCTATTGACCTGGGCTAGGATGCTTGTTCCTGCGGGCTGTGTAGACATTCCCTTTGGTCGTATCTTTTAGTGGAAATAATAGAACATTGGATTTAAGTAGAGAGCAAAATTTTGAAGTGTCTTTTCTTTTTTTAGGTATAACAGAGGAAGAACGTCAATTTTTGGCTCCTCCTATGCTGAAATTTACCAGAAGTCTATCCATGCCAGACACTTCTGAAGATATCCCCCCTCCACCACAGTCTCTACCCCCTTCACCACCACCTCCTTCTCCCACCCTTTACAACTCTCCCAAGTCTCCAACATCAAGAAGCTATGGAACAATTAAACCTGCATTTAATCAGAATTCAGGTTCAAAGGTTTCTTCAGGTAGATCTGAAAATATGGGAACAATGATAAGGGGCAAAGGGCTGTACTACAGAAGAGAATTGGACCGTTATTCTCTAGATTCTGAGGATTTATATAGTAGGAATGCTGCATCGCAGATAAATTTCAGAAACAAGAGAGGTCAGATGCCGGAAAATCCATATTCTGAAGTTGGGAAGATAGCAAGCAAAGCAGTTTATGTGCCAGCCAAACCAGCAAGGCGGAAGGGGATGCTAGTGAAACAATCTAATGTTGAGGATAGTCCAGAAAAAACCTGTTCTATTCCAATTCCAACAATTATTGTGAAAGAACCATCTACCAGCAGTAGTGGGAAAAGTAGCCAAGGAAGCAGTATGGAGATTGACCCTCAATCTTCAGAACAGCCTGGACAGCTCAGACCTGATGATAATTTAAATGTCAGCAGTCCATTTGCAGCAGCCATTGCTGGAGCAGTGAGAGATAGGGAAAAGAGATTGGAAGCTAGGCGTAATTCTCCAGCTTTTCTTTCTACGGACTTGGGAGATGAGGATGTTGGGCTAATGCCCCCAACACCACGTATGAGACAGTCTAAATTTACTGATGAGGGCCTGTTTAGTAATGAAGATAGTTTTAGGCAACTTATGTCACCATCTCCAATTCCTGCACCTAGAGTATCTGAAAATCTTTTTAATAGCAGTGAGCCTACCAATGAAAGTGATGCAAGGACATTAAACTCTTCATCCATAAAAAAAGTTACTGAAAACAATATGGTGGCAACTCAGACCATTAATGTGTCCAGTTCAGATAATTATGTTCACCCACTCACAGGAAAGCTATTAGATCCAAACTCACCTCTAGCACTTGCGCTTTCTGCAAGAGATAGAGCCATGAAAGAACAAACACAACAGACTCCAGGCAAGGGAGAAGCTGGTAAGGCAGATCTTAACAAACCACTTTACATTGATACAAAGCTGAGATCTAATGTTGAAACTACATTTCCTGTGACTGCTACTGTTACCAGGCAAAATACACGTGGCCCACTGAGAAGGCAGGAGACTGAAAACAAATATGAAACAGATATGGGGAAAGAGAAGCAGTCTGAAGAAAAGAAAAACATGCTGATAAATATTGTGGATACTTCACAGCAGAAGTCAGCTGGTTTGCTAATGGTTCATACTGTGGATGCAGCAAAGTCTGATGACACCCCTGAAGATGAAGAGAAGAGAGTTGAAATGGAAATGAATCCAGACAATTCTCCATCAGAGATGCCAGAAGGTAGCGAAGAAACAGAAAGTGGGTTGAACGCATCTGCTAAACCCGAGCCACCTGCGTCTCCCTGCAAAACTATTGTAGCAGTTAGCTCTGTTGATGAGCCTGTAATTTTGCCATTTCGCATCCCTCCACCCCCTTTAGCATCTGTTGATATTGACGAAGAATTTATTTTTACTGAGCCATTACCTCCTCCCTTAGAATTTGCTAACAGTTTTGATATCCCTGATGACCGTTCAGCTCCAGGTTCTGCTCTAACGGACTTACTTAAACAAAGAAAAAATGGAACACCTCCATCTGCTTCGTTAAACCCCAACCAATCAACTAATTCCTTAGAGAGTAAAAAACAAGTGGGTCTTTCAAACTGTTTGCCTGCCTCATTTCTGCCACCCCCTGAAAGCTTTGATAATGTCACTGACTCTGGGATTGAGGAGGTAGACAGTCGAAGTAGTAGTGACCATCACTTAGAGACAACCAGCACTATCTCAACAGTGTCCAGCATCTCTACCTTATCCTCTGAAGGTGGTGAGAACTTGGATACGTGTACAGTCTATGCAGATGGGCAAACATTTCTGGTGGACAAACCCCCAGTACCTCCTAAACCAAAAATGAAGCCCATAATCAACAAAAGCAATGCACTTTATAAAGATGCTCTAATTGAAGAAACTGTAGATAGCTTTGTTATCCCTCCACCTGCTCCTCCACCACCTCCTATCAGTGCACAGCCCAGTATGGCTAAAGTTGTACAGCAAAGGACCTCCAAGCTATGGGGTGATGTAACTGAGGTAAAAAGCCCAATTCTCTCAGGCCCAAAGGCTAACGTCATTAGTGAATTGAACTCAATACTACAACAAATGAACAGAGAGAAATCCTCAAAACCAGGGGAAGGGTTGGAGTCGCCTACTGGAACAAAAACTGCAAGTCTCAGTACAAGGTAAATGCAACTAAAAATTAAAACAACATTTATACCTCTTTTGAGATAAAATTACTCTGTTTTCTAAACAAGGGCATACTTTTGAGCATTTAGACAAGCTGGATCCACCATAAGAATTTTAATAACATTAAAGATCAGCCTAGGGTACAAATACACTACATAGTGGACAACTTTTGCCCTGCTTATTCTTCTAGTTTCTGGTATAAAATAATGTACATTTTCATTGGAAAAATGGGCCCACTTTCTGAGGCTTCTCGTAATAACAACTGCATTGATAAGGCTACCCCTAGCTATCAGATAGTTAGCTCCATTGTAATTCCTGTTGCTAGAATGCCACCCCTTTATCACTTAAATTTTAGGTCTCCATGTTAAAGTTCCTTTTAAGGAAGGTTCAGTATACAACAAAAGCAAGAAGCAGAAACCAGCAGGCAGTTTATAATTACTTGTTTCCATTTTAAGTTCTGTTTTTGTGGGCAGTAGAAGGGCTCGTCTACATGGAGCAGCAATGCACTCTAACGTGTTCCACATAGATTGTGCAGATGCACAGTAAAAATTCCCTAACGCTTTTTAATGTAGTGCTGCTCAAAACAGTGCCATGTTAAAGTGCACTAGGGAACGTTCAGTGCACAACTGCAGGGTCTGCACAGATGAATTAATTAATGTGCAACACATTAGTGCTGTTTAGAAATCGCACCTTATACTGTTCATGTTACCCTACTGTATAGATAAGAACTAAGAAGGCCCTATTTGCACTCGAAACTGAGTTCTGCCTAGAAAAGGAAAGCAGGAAAAGGTCCAAAATAAATACTGAAGTCATGCTTGATACCTACTACATGGAGACTGCAGTCAAAATACTGGATAATGTACGTTTATTTTTTAAAAGAAAATTCATAAAAATATATAGCTAGTTATAAACAGCAAAACTAAAATTCATGGGAGAAACTGAATTGAAGTGAGGATAGTTGCCTACAACTGAATAAGAATTCTCTCAATTTCTATAACTTCAAGAGACAGAGCATCCATTATTTTAGGTTTGTGTTTAGAACTGGTTTGGTTTTTCTTTTAAAATACTATTTATGCAAGAGAGTTCTTACAGTTTTACTCAACAGGTATTATTGTATTGAAATTTTATTCAATCCCATAACAGATAGAGGTTGATAAAATACAAGTTTTCACATAGTTTTACTTCACACTCTCAGCATGGCACTATTTGATTCAGGCAGCTAACACAGTTAATCAGTAATATTAGATTTAATCTTTACTGTATGATAAGACATGAACCACCAAGAAATTTCAGGGAAGTTTTTTTTATTGAAATCACATTACATTACCACTAAGCTGTTGATTAAATAACCCCTGTATGCTATATCCTTGTCAATCACCTGGTATATTTACGGTTTTCAATTTTTTTTAATCTATAATTCAATTGCCCATATTTGCTTAGTGAACATCTGGGAAGGAAACAATTTCAGGGAGTTAAAAATGTTTCATGATCAGAACTCCTTTTGCAATCTAGCTCATGCATTTTTAATGGATTGGTTTCCAATGAATACCTACACAAGTCCTATGAACAGACACAGGATATCATACAGCCTTGCACAGTTGTATGTATATTATATTATACTGAATACAAAATTGTCATTAAAAATGAGCTGGAAGAACAAGGATTCAATAACTCTAGGTCACAGACACGTGGGAAGGCCTGCAGGTAAATTGAAAAGTGATTATATTTTGCTAAAGTAACAATAGGTAAGCCACTCACATCTTAAAAGTGGATATATTCCTCTAAATCCTAGATTTGGATAGAAAAATTTTGTTTAACTCTAGTTTCTGAATGTTACTGCTGTCCTACAAAGGATTTGAACAATGGGCTTGACCTGTGTGTATTATAAGAAAATTTGGCATCCTCTTTTGTGGTATGGAGAGGTTTGGCATTATACAGAGTTTAGGAGTGGCTGCTGACCTGTAAGCCTATCTTTGGCTGCAGCATTCATAATTACTAGATCTGACCTGCCATGTGGAAATCCATTTTTGTTTGGTGCTTCTGTCCAAAACTGTACCCCTACTATATATTAAAGTTACGATCCAAATTATTCACCTTAGAAGTACTGTGCTGGATAGGCCGTAGCCCCAGGTTAAGAAACTCAGCACGGGTCCCTCTCTTTGGGTACATCAGGTGTGTCTGGCATTAGTGAAAAAGTGGCTTTTTTAATACTAAATGATCTCTTCTTTAGGGAGCAGTAGTCTCCCAGGCCTCAGAGGATACGTAAAGTTTGTTCTTTATTAGATGGAAGCTGTTGAACTGGTGGCCAAGGAAGGTATGCAGGCTCATAGAGTAGTCCTAGAAGTAAGAGATGAGTAAAAAACTCCAGGAGAGTGGAATTTCTTTCAGTTGTGCTGGACACAAACAGAGAACAGAAGGTGAGTTGTCTGGTACAGATGAGAAGCCTTCATACAGAAAAGACAAATTCAATGGAATTTTTGCAAATGGACCAACAATATGTTGGTTGCTTAATGTAGGTGGTCTTTGACCAAAGATGGATCAGAAACTGAACACTGTATATTTGAGGATGTCTTGGGTGATCTCATAAAACAAAAGTTGCCTAATTATATATTATAAGGCCAGATTCTATAGTCTCTTTCTGTGGCCTATACAACTGCTTTTTAAAAAAGTGTACACAGTGCTTGCTTTTTTTGGGGGGGGGGTCTAAAGTCATATTCAACCACTAGTGTACCTGGTTTTATACATCTAATCTCATATAATTCTTTCATATTTTAAACTAATAGTTCTTTTCCAGGTATAGTGGAACTGAACATTCCTGGCTATTTTGAAATATTTTTTGGCAAATAACTAAAACATGTGCTTTGCCATTCCTTCCTATTCTGAAATAATCAGAACTCTTTAATGATCCAAAATGAAGTACTGCATTTACTGTGAGGACACTGAAATGTAGAAATAAATGAAAAGATTTCTTTCTGGGGAAAGACAAAATTAGGTTGACAGGGAAGCTTTCAAGCATTTTTGAAGAGCTGCTAAAAATGTATATTAAAAATAAAGTTTCCATTATGGAGAAAAAGGAGTACTCATAGATGTTAGACTTATAATAATTGCCTATTTGGAACCCTTAGGGAAGCAGTTACATTATGTTGTTCCCTCAAAGTTTTGGTCTTTTCCTCTCCTGCACTAATTCTTACCACACACAGAACAAAATTTGCAGCTGTGATCAGCAGTGAGTACAGAGACCTGATTCAAAGGATACCTTTAACCATCAGAAATAAAGGCAAAAATAAAATTAAAATTGACTGCAAGCTAATTCTTCTATGGAAAAATAATCCCAAACACATTTGGGTGGGAGAATTGCTGGAAGACCTGGAGTGATAGCAGATAGCAAAGCAGACATGAGTTTACAATGTGATACGACAGTCTAAAAAAAATGGCCTATGAAGTGTTGGTCTGCATATAAAAATGCAGGAATTTCACTCTTTTACAATTGTAGAATGCCTCTGGAATATTGGGGGAGCAGAAAGTTTTTGTTTAATTCAGGACACCTCAATATCCATATGCAGTCACATGAGCTATTCAAAGATGAACAGAAAAGGGGAGCTGAGGAGCTGGATTAGGTAGCTGGAAAGATTTATGTATGAGAAAAGACTTAAAGGAGCTAAATAATTATTTCTGAGCTAAACAAGCATTAAGAAGAAATGGAGAGGAGAAACATGATTTTCTACAACTATTTAAAGGATGTAAAAACGTATGGTGAAAGGAATTCTTTAGCATGTTACAAGGGGTAGGGTAGCATCTAACTAGAAGTAATGAGTCTGATTATCAGGAAAGCTTTCTGCTCCTTAATATGCACAGGACTCTGCATTTCAGGGCTGATCTGCTCCCAGTGAAGTCTGAGAGGTTTGTCAGTGACTGCAGTGGGACCAAGATTGGAATCTTCAGGTCTTTCTTCTGCTTAACTTCCTCTGCCTAAGGGAAAGAATTAACAACAAATTCCTAGATGGGGTGAGGAGGGGGAAAGAGACAGGGCATGAGATGTTAATAGCCGGGGCCGGATTTAGGGTTAGGTGACCGCCCGGGATGCCGGGCTCAGTTTTTGTTGTTAGCAACAAAAGGGAAAATAGACGTTTGAAGTAAAATGCTTCAGGGAATTCCGTATGTGGATTCATTTACCTCGTAGAATGTTCTGGACCTTTGTAGAATCTCATGGAACCTTCCAGACTTTCTGAGAACTACATTTTCCTCGAACCTCCTGGAAGGTTGTCAGCCCACTGTTGGTGCTCAGTTCAGTTTCTTGATGTTACTTTATTTTAGTTATTCTTAAAATTTAAAAAGTTTCTATAAGATTTGAGGAAACCAATGTTTTATTTCCTTATACATGGCATGAATAAATACAGATTTACAAATCCTAGCATGAAAATTTATGGCCTTATATGACAGGGATAAATCATGCATACAAATTGTGCATCAAAGTCGTGAAATGCGCTATAAATGCAATAAAAACTATGACATTCAAAAGTTTAACAAATGAAAGGCAGGCGTGCCAAAGACACTCCTTGCCTAGGACACCATTTGATCTAGGGCCAGTCCTGCTAATAGCAAACTGATGGGAGTGGAGAGAGTGCCTAGTTCTCCATCCTGGCATTTAACTTGAAATTGGCCCTAACATGTGTGTTAATGACTAGAACCGTCCACTTTAAATTTGCGGTCCTAATCTGGAAACTGCTGTGTGAAAGCATCACTCCCTACTCAGCAAGTCTGTTGCACCTCTGTGTATTCAGTGAGACATGCTGACTTCAGTAACAGAAATACATTTCTCACTGCTTTTACTCCTGTCCCAATTACAACTGAATAAGTTACAAATTCTTTATTCCATTTCTGCATGATAAACAGAATTATTTGCTAAGTTCCAAGATACTTTGGACTATCCTCCTGCCAAATTTTCAAGCCCTGGAGGCACCAGAATTCTTTTTAATATAGAAAAGCATTGGACAAGCTAAATATAACGATTGCTGCCTTACTCTCTGTAATGTAATATTAGAGAACTAGGAAACTTACCTCAGAAATGCAGAAATCCTGTTGAATTAAAGGAACAACTCAAGTAGCTCTGCCAAAGAGAAACTGATAAACGTTTTAGTCAGCCTGTTGGACATCCTCTCCTAAGAGAAGCGGTGGTACACATACAGGCATTTTTCACAGGTTAGCTTGGGTTATGTTCACAACACTCAGCACGAGATGCCAGATGAAATGAAAACATCCATGTGAAATGTACAAAATTACAGCCTAGGTAGCATTATTAAAAATGATTTCTGCACAGCTAGCAACAGATGCTTTAACTGTAAGGCTTACTTTCAATTGTACGATGCTTTGAGCTACAGGTATACGACAGCTACAATCATGATGATTTTATCATTTCATGGTGCTGAATGAAATTTTAAGCTAGCATAGATTAATTAAATTATATACATTTGGTGAGCATTAGTCAGAGAGAATCATGAAATATGACCTCTGTGTGTTTTCTGATAAATGAGGACTACAGAGATGTTATTGTGCAATAATGAGCTGAATTTCACGCTCTAGACAGAGCCTAGACACATTTTTCTTCATACCTTGCTAGAGTAATAATTTTTTGTCCATGTAGTTGTGATGGCCCATTATCCTCACTGGAACAAAAGATATGCCTGACAATCTGTTAACATAGCATCATTTAGCTAGAAAGTCTCCTTGCCTCTCCACTGAATTACCTAATTTGTGAGCAGGACAGGAGGAAAGAGAGAGAGGAGAAATCCAAAGGATGAATATACTTAAATTTTACTGCTAAAAGAAGAAATAATTAACTAGAGAGGGGATTTGATCTGTGTTTGAATCTGGCCTGCAGCCAAATCCCTAGTTCCTACCAACCATCTAGTTCAGGCAATTTTGGAGACCAGTCCTAATTGCAAAATGTTATGTAGAGTCTGTTTCATGTATCTGCCTGCATTACCTAAGTTCTTAAACCCCAGGTCTGGATAGCTAATTCTCATTTCCTCCCTTTTCAACTCCTCCCCACCCACCCAAAAAAAAAAAAAAAAAAGGTTTATGCTTATTCAGACATGGGGGCTCTATTTGAACCCCATAGGGGGAAAAAAGAGAGAGAAAAGGTTTTAATAGTAGCTGGACATATTCAGTCCATGGGATTTTGATTTAGGTTCATCTATTTAAAAAAACCTTATCGGTTATTTGGAAAATAAATCTTCATTGTAGCACTGTATTTTTCCCCATAATTTTGGGAGCTAATGTTAGCAATTCTATGACTTAATTTGAAAACCTACAAGCTCCTATATGGATCTGATAAAACAAAACAGAGAGGAGAATAATTTGGGGTTTTCTAACCATGTTAACAGATTAGTGTGTACTCTGTGAACCAAGTAGTTGCTTAGCAACAAAATGATCAGTGCAACCTGGAAGATCCAGTGAAAAATGTCAGTGAGATTAACACCATATAAACCAAGAGGCTCTGAAGGAGAATTAAAAAGCAGCAGCACAGCCCAAGGTGAAAATGGCATCACTCACCCTGAGATTTCTTAACTATTCCAGTCTGATTCATCAGGCTAATAAGGAATAAAAAATAATCAATTACTGTAGTTTACTATCACCACTGTCACCAAACCACTCTGCTTTAGAAGGAAATGGTTATAATTTATCCAGGGTGTAATTCTCATCTGGTTCTGTTTCATAAAATGTTTTAATGTTTATTACGCTAGCAATGGGCCTGATTCTGTGTGGTGCTGCTAAGTGCCTTCAACTTGCACTGAAAACAGTGGGAGTCAAACGTGCTTAGGTAGTTTGCAGGATTGTGTCCCTTAGGGAAAAATGAACTGTAGAGAGTTCGTATAATAATTTTCTCTAAATGAAATTGCTATTATAAATGTTTTCTCACTGTCTCAATTTTTTATATTTACCTGGAGAAATGACATAATTTTATCGCAACCAGGTAAGGAAGAGTTAAATTCAGCAGTGAGTTCTGCACAGTAAATATCAGTGCATTTAGTTATAGGGTAACTGCAGCTTTAACTCAACACCATCATCCTTTGTGACTCTTCTAAGCATACAAGCCACCCCTGAATTTTTCAGTTACTATTGTGTCCATTAGTTTCAGTTCATCTCATTAATTGTTTGTCAGCCAGTTTTACAGGATCTCTTGCTTTGTACGTTCTTTTGCAGTGCTTTAGTCATTCCATTTTGTCATTTTTATTTGCTCCCATGACTGCTGTTAACAGAAGAGGGTCATGCTGAAGTGCCGTGAAGTAAGTGACAACCAAAAAGCATAGAGTATTCTATGTTGTGCCTTCTGTTTTCTTTAATTTTCATTTACTGGTATCACATTTTTAGTGTTAACTTTGTTACTAACTACAGTTCGGATTAGTTTATCCTAATCCAGAAATGGTAGCCATTCTAAAACCACTGATTTACAGAACTAGATCTGATTTCAAACTGATTTTAAAGCTACCTTTTTCATGGAGACAGATTTCAGCAAAGACACTTATAAAATGAGCACCTAAAGTTGGATGCCTAAATCCATATTTAGGTGGCTAAATAAATGGCCTGATTTTCAAATATGTGGTGTGCCCAGAGCTTTGCTGGTGTGTTCGTGGGACTTTTGTATCTTATTTACATACCATTATTCTATTGGATAAAGTTTTGGTTTTTGCCCCTTCGCTAGTGGGTGACTTCTTGACGTGTGCAAAATGAGTTACACACCAATGTTGCTGCAACATTTCAATGCACAAAATTCACAGTCTCTCCAAAAGTCTTCATCTCTGGACAGCCCAAATAATGATTCAACAAGATTTTTTCCCGTGTAGCCTTATAGTATCCTGTTACTCTACTTTACCATTTTCACATTAGTCTGCTTCCTTATTGGACCAACTGAATAAAACCCAGTGATAAATGAGCTATGTGGCCACAGATCAGTTTCATTCATACTTGCTATTTTCACAAAATGAAATTGCATCTGATTTTGCTTAGTGCAATTTTGCATGTGCTTTTATTGAGTTAAATAAGAAAGACAACTCACAACCACAAAAGAGATTATCAGATTCTATTTTACAAGTTTATGCATGAAGTACAGCCAGGCTTCCCTGACACAACCAAAGTCCACTACATCTTCAGCACTTGTAGCTGTGATTCCTTCCCCTTCCTACTTCTAGTCTGCTCCCACTTCCACTGTTAAGTCAGTGAAAACTGCACGCTGCTGCTGGAGCTGCCTCTCTTCCCTCTATTGCAATCCCTTTCCCTAGCCACGGAGAGCATTCCTCCACTGCAGAGACTTCCTGAGCTCTCTATTACCACTGAAACGTTTATTCTCAGAGACCCCCAAACCTCTCACAATTACTGCTTGCGCCCACGGAAACGGCATCACCTGAACAGAGCCCTCACTCCCGTTTCCCAATCCTGCCCAGTTGCTACTGAAATAACTACTTGACAAAATCCTCTGTGCCCTACCAACCTGCCCACGTCCTGTATCTACACCAGTCCCTGCACAGATTCCTGATCCTGCCTCACTTCCATCCCCCCGAAACCTTCTCACACTAATACCATATGGCCTCTTCTGATCTCTCTAGTTAACAGATTCTTGCAGCCAGCTTTTCAGTTTCTCTATTGTGCTGAACTGAAGTAAAATACAAATGTTATTTGTGAGTAAAGAAACAATTTTTATTTCCAAAAGTCAGGGCTTGAATAACCTTATTTCGTACTGTACTGCTATTTATATGTTACTGACTTTTTCTTTTGCTAAGACTTGTTTTTCTGAAAGAAGGTGGAAGAGCTTTGTCATAGACAGTAGGTCTTTAGGCAAGTCACAGTGTAAAAATAGCTCAGATGAGAGCATAATTCAGGGTTTTGTTGTGTCCCCTCCCCCCCACGCAAGGGAGCCATCTAGGATATACTGCAGCATCCTGTCTGCCACTGAAGCTGTTTAAAATTAAAGATATAACAGTGTATTTAAATCATGCAAATATGTTTCAGAATAAGCTAATAAGTTTTTTGTTTGCAAGCCACATGGGTGGCTTTTGCACTTGGAAAATGCAGCATTGTGACACAGTAATTATATATTATGATGTAATATGACTTTTTTAATATGCATTGCAACCACTGCAGTCACACACGAGCGCATGTCTACTCCAAAATACTACCATATGCTTATTCTTAATAGGGTCAGATTTATTTAAAATAATCATCATGTTCATCACCTTTTTAAGTATGCAAGTAATGGAGGGAGAGGATTCAGCCTGTACATTTTTATAAAGAAATGTGGTTTTAGGTGGGAGAACATTAGTATCCCTATTATAATATGATCAGACACACACACCACTAGAATTTACATGAATCCATTGGCTACCTTTTACTGACCTTCCTATCATAATTGAACCACAGAATATTTGAGAACTGCCATGGAATCTTTCATATTTCCCTCTTTTTTTAAAAAAAAGGAAATTAAAGACAAATGAATTCAAAGAGTCTAGAATAAAATAGATGCTGTAGAAAAGGAATAACAAAACATAGGCAGAATGGCAGTAACTCTCAATGTTTTTTCTTAAATATAAGATGGTCTCATGTTATGACACTCTGTGTGTTTTAAGAAGCTGTATAGTACGGTAAATGATGTAATGCAAAGATTGGCGTGGCATGTTCAGACAGCCAAAGGAGGGTCTTGTGATTTAAGGCACAGGTCTAGGAATGAGGACAGGAGGGTTCTATTTCGGGCTCTGCCACAGACCTCGTATGTGACCTTGGCTGAGTCAGAGAACGTGTAAGTCTATTATCCATCTTTACAATGGGGTGAACCTCTACTGCAGCGGAGACTTGCAACTGTAAAGTTAAATTCATTAGTGTTAGTGTAGTGTTCTGAGTTTCTTGGCATGAAGGTGTTATAAAAGTGTAACTTACATCAGCACACATACTGTAATTATATCCTGTAACTTGAGATAGAGCTGCTAGCTTCTTTCATTAATCGGCTAAAATGGATTTTTCCTGTCTATCACAGTGCCACAGAAATGGCATAAATAATATTTATGATCAGAGAATGCTGTTAACTTTTTTTGGTTAAAGGCATAATGCAGTTTACATGTACAGTAGAACTTCAGAGTTACAAACTGACCAGTCAACCACATGTGTCATTTGGAATCAGAAGAACGCAATCAGGTAGCCGGAAAGAGAGAGAAAAAGGCAAATACAGCACAGTATTGTGTTAAACGTGAACTACTAAAAAAAATTAAGGGAAAGCAGCATTTTCTTCTGCATTGTAGTGTTTCAAAGCTGGATTGAGTTAACGTTCAGTTGTAAACTCTAGAAAGAGCAACTCTAACATTTTTGTTCAGAGTTATGAACATTTCAGAGTTACGCACAACCTTCATTCCCGAGATGTTCGTAACTCAGAGGTTCTACTGTAAAAGGTACAGTAAAATGATTTTCTGGACATATATTCCCTTGGCATCCATTACATCAGCAATTTGAGCATCAGTAGTAAACTATGAAATGAAAGATGGAGATAGAACACAGTGTTGTCAATCATTTTCCTTTTGCCTAGCACAATGGGAACCCATTCTTAGGTTGGTCCCTTGGCACTACAGTAATGAACATGATTAATAATCAAAATATGATTTCTTATAATAGCTCAGGAAAGGTAAAACAAAGACATCACTAGGTGGAGGCATATTGTTTTCACGTGCTAGTGGGATAGGCCTTTTATATAATCGCCATAGAGGGCAATCCTTTTTCAAAGTAAAAGTGTCATTGTCTTCAAATAGTGTCTTGCCTTAGTGAGGAATTTGTTCTAAGTTAAAATTAGTAAAGATATTTACTTCTCTTGATTTATTGATTTCTACTAATTTCTTACTACCTACATACATACAGTCTGAAACTGCTGTTTGTTTGGACCCAATCCTTCAAGATGCAGAGAGCCATTAGGCTCCAAACAACTCACAAGGAGATACTGAAAACCTTGCAGATTTTTTACTTTTCTTGGCCAAATTACAATACTGTGCAATAATAGGTAAACTCTGAAACTACTGCTCCTAGTACACTTTTGGAGGAACCAAAGCACTGACCCTGTAAACAGTAAAAGATTTTGCCAGTTCCCTTTGAAGCTGATGGAATGGTGTATGTGAAATCAGTAGAACTGCTCATGTGCATACAAATAAGATAAGTAAGGGGCCACAGAATCAAGCCCTGAATAATTAGAATTCTAAGAATCGATTTGTGTGTACTCTGAACTTTTCAGATAAATCTGATTTATCTGACCTTTAGCCATCGCCACAACGGATATAATTCAAATAATATAGACTGCTAGGACAGGTGTTTTGTATTTGAACAACTATATGAACTATTGGTGCAAAGCTATGCCTGTACAATCCCAGTTGATGAAACAAAGCCAGATTAAGTGCAACAGTATTCACAGTAGCCAGAGTGTATAAATTCGGGACTGCATCACTTAAACACTTCGTTTAAACCATTTTCCAGCACACAAGTAGATATCCCCTCATTGTTCACAAAATATATGCAGACCATAATTTTATTAGACATTTGTTGTTCAAGGGATTGCTTGGTCAAAAGTCTGAGCGCCCTCAATTCCTGTTAAAGTCAAAAAAAAAAAATTGGCCCATAGTAACTGGAGCTGTGCCAATTAAAGTAAAACTGGAAACGTGTTTAATTTGTCAATTCAACAAAAAGACAAATAGATTTTAAGGCCTGAGATGTCCACCTTGATCATCTAGTTATAACTGAAAAGTTTCTCATCATGAGGAACAGGTAGTCATTTGCCATGGGAAATTTTTTGATTAGTGAAACCAAGAATGGCAACATCATGGGAGGAAAGAAGAACTGACAGTTAAAACATAAATTTGGTTTGCTGTTGGTTGGTTGGTACCATGGTTTAATTCTTGTCACACTTATAATGGGATGCCTGTTTTTTGACAAAAAATATCAGAAACAAATTTTCCAAAGAAGGGTGACTGGATGGCACAAGCGATTGGTAAAGAGATATGGAGCTTTTTACCAGTTGGCGGTTAGTTCCAATACTGCCCAGGTCAGTAGCTTTAATTAAAGCAAACAAAAAAGTCATAATCTGGCGGCCACCTCTGTAAAAGGAGTTGGTGATCCCAATCTACTTCCTAATGTACCCATAGCCATATAAAGTATTGGCATCTTTGTTAGGCAATGTCAGCAAAGGCTTTAGTCGGCACTTAAGCCTAAACGACACTTTTTCTCCAAGAGCTGGTTTCTGCAGAGGTCATTTGAAGAGTTTCAGGAAGCTTGTTCTGTATCTGTTTTGTAGACGAATAGGAATGAAAATAGGCAGTAAAATTCACTGAGAATTTTTAAGAAGTCCAAAGTCAAAGTACATAACATGCTTCAAGTAAGTAGTTTCATATTCATTTTTAAATTCTGTAGTTTTAGCTACACTATTTCATTGTGTGAAATTTAAATCCTCATTTAATCAGAGAGGGAACCAAACCAAAACCCCAAATCCAACCACTCTCTGTATTAGAGGGATGTTCAAATTCTGTGAACTTCATAGCCTAATTACATATCTAGAACTCGTAACTAGAGTGTCCTTGTGTAACATTTTCTCACTTTAATTTTGAATTAATTTATAGTGTCCATGGAAAGGGAAGAAAATGTAAATTTATCACGTTCTGGAATTTTTTTTAACTACTCATAGGGAAGATTTTCATTTATCATGACGTCATGGCTTACCATTGATCATAGAGAACTGGGTTTGTTTTGTGGGAAAGAACTGTTGTAACTTCTTGGTGCTTGTGCCTTAACCTGACCTTGTAACATTCATTTGTGAGAGCTCTCAAAAAAACCCTTCATTTTTATTACTCCAAAGCCACTTTTTTCTCTTGCTGGTAAGGAACATCCTTTATTCAGTTACTGATGTGTGTGGATGTTTTCTCTCTGTTTGTAATTTCAGGAGCACAGAAGTCATGAGTACTGTCTCAGGTACACGAAGTACAACCATCACTTTTACAGTCCGGCCTGGAACCAACCAGCCCATCACATTGCAGAGCAGGTCCCCAGATTATGACAGTAGGACATCAGGAGCAAGACATGCTCCAAGCCCTGTGGTTTCACCAACAGAGATTAATAAAGACATCATGCCTGCTCCTCTGACTGCTGCTGCTTCAGCTTCATCTCCTTCTCCAACTCTATCTGATGTATTTAGCCTACCCAGCCAGCCTCCATCTGGGGACTTATTTGGCTTGAACACAGGACGCAGCAGGTCTCCTTCTCCCTCAATATTGCAACAGCCAATCTCAAATAAGCCTTTTACAACTAAGCCTGTCCACCTGTGGACTAAACCAGATGTGGCAGATTGGTTGGAAAGTCTAAACTTAGGTGAACATAAAGAGACCTTTATGGACAATGAAATAGATGGCACCCATTTACCAAACCTTCAGAAGGAAGACTTGATAGACCTTGGAGTGACTAGAGTTGGGCACAGAATGAACATAGAAAGAGCTTTGAAACAGCTACTGGACAGATAAAAATGGCTATTTTTGCCTCTCAGACTTCTGTTATAAATAGAGATGGGCTGGTACTAAAATACCCAAAATGTCTTGGTTGTCTGTGAGTACCAGCAAAAGAAGAAAAGGTTTAATTTAGCTGCTGGTACTCAGTAATGCAGACTATGTTTAGTACCCAAGTAAATGAAATTAATGGGACCATTTTATTTCAAAGGTGGGGGTGGGGAGGTGCAGGGTGGAGGTAGAGAAGAGAGAAAATTGTTAACTTTAAAATATTACCTATCTATTAATGATGCCCTTCAGCTGGACCTAAAACATGCAAGTTTTCTTTTGGTTTAAAACCACAAGCATTTCATTTTTGAGCAAAAGGCACCATATTTTATATACTCCTCCCCTGCCACCCAGGGTAGTCAGTTCTTGACACTCTTCTCATGGAATCTCTTACCGTTTTTTCCCTTTTTAGCTTTTTTATATAAATGCTCACATGCTTTACCTTTTTTTTTTAAAACCAGTTCTTAATTAATAAATAGCAGATGCACAATTTCACCACCTCTTTCACTGTCATTTTGATCTAGTGCAGATCTTTGGTTTGCTGGCAGTGAAGCTGATTGTGCTATTGGAGACTCTTGTTCAAAAGTAACCTTGTTCTGCTTTACTTAGGTATTTCTTTATTTCTGCATTTATATTTAGCACACTTCCAAGGTAGCAGAACAGGTTTTAAATATGCTGTACTGACTTGCAGTAGACCTTTATAGTCAGATTTTCAGACATGCTGAGCCCCCACAGATCCTGCTTAATTCATTGAGTTGCAAGTACTCAACAACTCTGAAAAACTGGGATTTAAGACAGGATATAGCTTCCATGGAAGTTGCTGAGAATGTTGCCACTGACTTAAATGGGAGCAGGATTGGGGCCCGTTAGTGGAAATAAAAATGTTTCAGCAGGTGTCACCTACAGTTCAAAAAATAAGCAATGGTTTAATGTTAACAAGTGAGAGGAATATGTGCTGTCCTACAGTGCAGGTGTTCCAAAGGGACGCAAAAACAGAGGGGTCCAGATTATGGACTCAGTTCCAGGCCAGCCTGGGTTGAGAAGCATAGTCAGCACCTAAGCAGGAGCAGAATGCTTCCCATCACTCTCTAGTGACTTCTTTACTCAATTCAGAAATGGTAGTAGCAGGGTCCAGAAAGAGATCCATCAAGCCCTTATCAGCGTTAAGGACCACTGCCCTAATCTGGTGGTTTGATTATTGACTGGTTGGTTCTGCACTGTGTGTGTGTTTTGGACATACACCGGTTTGGCAGATTTGACGTTTTTTTAAAAGTTAACAAGTTTCTCTCTGTGTCTGACCCCTTTTGTAATTAACACCTCTATTAATTTCTGTAGGAGTCTTGTGGGTCTTACTTGCTGAACATATCATTCAACCTGTTCAAGGCAGATACATCATGTATGGACCCTCAACCTACCACACCATCAGGTTCTCCCACCTTTTGGAAGATACCTGATTTTTTTCCTTGCTATGGTCCAGCCTATCTCTAATTTTTTAAAAAATTTTTTTGCTCACAATCAAGTGTCTAATTAGGTCTGCAACAGCCCTAGAACAAGTACAAAAAATTTAGCAATTTAAATACCTTTCTTTACTGCAAGTTTAAATAGTTGTACAGATAGTTTATAAGCACAATATTTTAAGAAAATAAGTGGCTGGTCTACTGGGCAGCCTTTGTGCCATTTCAGTGCTAGAATGTTAAAAACTTAAAAAAAAAATACAAAAAAAACAAAAACAAAAACAAAAAAACTTTTGTGGTTTACTACTATTTCTGTGGAATAATAAAAGTCTTGACCTTTTTAAATCAACCTCATTTGGATGCATCCGAACCAGCAGAGCTGTGTTATATTTTCTATTTTTCCTAGAACTTCTTCAAAGGAGGATGAATACTTCTTCAAAAATGGTTACACAATTAACAATAACTATTCAACCTCCTGCCCCCTTTCTGGAACAACAAGTCTTTTGACTTAACATCTGTTATTACTCCCTTTGCAGGTCTATATTTGTATTTGAAAGTTCCAAGTAACCTTGTAATAAAAATCAAGTATTGAGGCATTTTACTTTCAAGAGTACTGAGTTTTTCCATAGTTACATGGCTAATCTTGTAGAGAATGGCATTTTCATTCAGATATTCAATAATGGCACCTTAAGGCCATCAAATACTTTTAAAGAGTGTAAAAATGGTAATTCAGCCATCATTGTCTTCCATTTGGTGATATTACAGAATTCAGTAAATAAACCACTAATGCCATGCTCCTTTTTGTTTCTTTGACTACAGTTGGTATTACCTCTATAATATGTGCCAGAAAATACATTAGATAATATGGTAGTAAAAGAAAATGTAGACCATGACTTTTAAGCTGCTTTTTAATCACAACCTTATTGCTGAATTTAGGTTTAATGAGTGCTGACATACACAAGTAAATTACAGCTGATGGTAATCCCTTTCTTAAACAAGTGTTGTTTCTTGCTTATGTATCTTTTCAGGCACTTAAAGAATAGGTATGGTATAATTAGTAGAACAGATTAAAAACACTAAAGAGCTAATGAAATAGTTTATTTTTGCATTGTGTCTTATGATCTAAAGGGTAAAAGGGGCCTGAAAGGACCTACTTCTACCAATAAAATACACCTCTGCCAAGATGAATTGGTCTCTAGTTCTGTTTGATGACTTTGCTACAGAAAGCAATAGAAACAGATATAATTCCTAGTATTTTCATCAGTTTTGGAAGTATTGGGGTGGAGGAAAGGCCCTATTATTTCATGCTACTATGACAGTGGAGAATATTAAGTGTTAGAGATCTATTAAATATGTTATGAAATTCCAGGTTTTAGGATCAACTTTTGTTTATATACTGTAATTTAAATAAATTGCATTTACATGCCTAGTTTCTGTAATATTTGTGTATACGATACCAAAATCACACAAGATGTAAATTGTGTATAACTGCAGACTCCTTTCCCTGGGTGTCTGGGAACATTTTAAGTTTAAATCATATATTATAAAAAAGACTAGATGTGACTGTTGATTTACAGAATTTACATATCACAAAAGCTATGTGGTACTTAAGTTAATAAAAACAGTGATTTTTTTGAGTTCTTTAACAAACAAGCATTATCCAGTTGATCTGGCAATGATTATGTGTGTGAGCCACAAATACTGATAATTTTCCCATTACGTTTTTTCTTTTCTTTTCTAGATATTAATGTTTCTCAATATAGTTTGTGTAACAACTTGTGTTCACGTTATCTATGTTGCTGTAATTTTTGTGCTTTAATTCCTCTTATTTCAAACTGATTAAAAATCAAGCTCCTGTAACTTGCACTTTCCCCAATCCTTAATACTCTTGTATGGCAACCAAAATTCCTGTAAGAAATAAATATAATATTGCACTAAGGTTGTGGTTCTGCTTGCAAACAGTGAAAGCTGTCTGAATTTTTGTTAGAGAAAAAGTTGCCAAACTTACAATCTAATGTAACGTTATTGAAACAGCATCAAGTGCTTTAACTCCATAGAGCTAGAGAGAAAATAGGTTTATCAAATGTTTAAAAAAAAGTTTGATTTATCTTTCTTAGTTAAAGCTTTCTTAATGCTAAAACCTATTTAACTTTTGAATTTCAGATTCACAAATAGGATTTGAAAAGTAAAGAATTTTGTTAAGTGGTGGGAAATTTTTTTTTTTTTTGGCCTGGAAATGATTTCAGCTGATCATTTTTCTGGACTTGGTCTTTCTTTATTTTGGTATTATCAAATAAGTGTAAGTGTTCATACAAGACATTTGAATTGTTTGGTCTGCTTAGCAATTTGGTGAAATCCTAACAGGATTTTTGTAGGAGAGAGCAGCATTACAGAGAGCGAAGAAAAAGCAGCAGCAGTCCTTATCCAAAGTTCATGCCTCTTGTGAGAAAGACTCCACCGCCAGACTCCATTAGTACTTATGGATAAGCTGGGCTTCACATTTTTCTTCTATCTTCAATTGTTAACTTGAAGAATTTTTTTTTTTTTTTAGATATTGAAATAAATATTTTAACTGCAGTCATTGTCATATCTAATATTTTCTTTTCCCAAGATGGTGTTCTATTTCTTCTACTTTTTTGGATTTAATTTTTTCTGGTTTTCCTATATATTTTTCTAATATCAACTGCTTTGTTTTATTTCAGGTATTTTAATAATCCAATTATACAGACTATCTTTGTATTTGTAGGTATTCATGTGAGTACATGGTAAAAAATAATAGTTGTGTAATACACAACTACAGCATGCTGTGGGACTGCCACTGCTATGTGAGAATAAACGTAGTTACACAACCAGTTTTCTGAGAGCAGAAGATTTAATAATCTCTATAATCATCCACATTATATTGTTGTTTTTCTCTCTCTCGTTCCTGTAACCTGTTTCTACATTTCACAATCTTTGCAGTTTTATGTCCAAGATCACAACAAAACATTGTCCAGTGCTACTATCCTGAAACAGTGTGGTTATAATAAAGCATAACTCGATGATGCTTCAAAGCACACAGAAAGGAAAAAAAGTGTGCGCCTTGGATGTTTTGATCTGATCTGCATAAACCCATGTTGTATTCAAATGATGTACTTAGGTGAAAGGAACATTTTATCATCAATGTATTGTTGTAGTTGATAAAATAGATATAGTGCCTTGTTTTCTGAACTGACAGTCCATATCAATGCACAACTAAAAATGGTTAGAAAAACTGAAATGTTAAGATCTAGATATTATTCTGGGGCCCTCTCTTGATCATGAGACAGACTTATTCACAGTCATTTAAGTTAAACTAAATAAAATAAAAAGAAAATTGAAATAAGATTGTGTTTGTTAATTTCCATTAACAAATTTATTTCCATAACATACACTTAGAATATAATTATTTAGTTAAGGGTACTGTATTGCCATTGCAAAGTAACACATACAATAACTAGAACCAACAGGCTTTTGCTTTTAACATATGTTAATGTTTTATGCTGACATCTAGTGGTATTTGATGGGCACAGTCTGAGCTATATTTATATACATAGGCATAGGATGTTTTAAATCTTGATTTAAAATATAACTAATATGCATTATTTCATCAAAATGAATTTGACAACTTCACGTTGGGCCAAAGGTATAAGTCAAAGAATAAGGCTGTACAATTTCATTAAACTATTAAAAGATAAGCCAGAAATTTCATACCACAATTGCGAATACTGCAAAGTTCAGGGTGTTTGACTGGCAGAGCTAGTTCAGTACATCATAAAGGTAGGTGGTCATTTCCCAAAATGTGGAAACAGAATTATACTTGGATTTTTAAACCCAAAGTTTACTCAGGCCTAATTCTAAAAAGCATATGTATGTATTTTTAGCTTGAAGTTATCTGGTTAGTTTTTAAAGTTAATGTATAACGTCAGTGAGAGAACAGCATTACATTTATTCATATGTACTGGCATAAATGCCGCAGTGTGCTATACTCCTTTCCCCTCAGAAATCTCAGCCTGTACTTAATAACATTAGTATTTTAAAGAACCAGTTTTTCATCTAAAGCCCTTCCATAACCTTAAATTGCATCCACTTTAGACCCTCTTATATTGTAAGAACTGCTTTTAAGTATGCTCTTATAATTCTGAGGGAAAATGGTAGATAACTGAAGCCTGAGATCTGGAAAGTAATATTCTCTTCCAATTGAACAAACTTCTGAAAACTTTTGTTTTGACCAAGAGGCATAGGTCAGTTCTCTTTTAAGGATGAGCCTAAAGAAGAAAATTATAGGCTTGCTGTGACCACAGCACAGAGATACCACAGCTCCCTGAATGCGTTTGTGAGCTTACGATGCTGGAGACTGTGGGGTGTAGTCCACACTGTATAAGTTTGCCTGCCCTTCTGTCTCTCGTGATCCTAGAAAATATTTAGTATTAAACAGGAACCATTCTTGCAAAGCTGTGTTTTGATCTTTTTGGTATCCCCAAGAGCCAGCCTATTTCCAAAATAAAATTGATACTCTACATAGATGCATGACAAGTCAAAGTAGCAATCTCAGATCTGTCACCAGAAGGTCAGAGAACTGATGGACCTTTTCTCCCACACGAGCTGGGTGAGAGGAGTTTGACTACCGGATGTAAGAGAGGCTGGAATTAGAAATAGTGCTTATTTGCTATTAGCCGTGCACTGGTGCCAATTCATCAGAACACCACAAAAATTATTTTATTCAGATTTCTAAATAGACAAACTAGCCAGGTGTATATTTGAACCCATCTCACTTAAATAATACTTTCTTACCATCCTTCTAGTAAGGCTACAACAGACTGCTTTCTTACAAAGTAGTCAACTACTATTGCTCTGCAAGGAGGGATGCAACCACTGTGTATATGCAGCATTCCAAAAATATTGCCTGCTCGCTTCTGTTCAAATGTAATACTTTACCAGAAAAATAATACTTTGCACCAGGGCTCTGAGCACTTTACAAATGCTGGTAAGCGTTCCCTGCAAGTGCACAGATTGAAGCACAGACAAGTGAAGTGTTTTGCTCAGTGCTTTGCAGTAAGCATAGGGGTTTACTTCTGGGGAACGATAATCCCAAAATTCACTCTCAGAGCTAGTCCGATATGGCTGATAACCTTTCTAGTCCATCATTTCTGGACACTTTACTCCTTCTGATAACTTAATTTGCTACATTATTATGGAGAGGAATTGATGACACCCTATTAATTAACTAACTAATTAAAATAATCTGTAAAATAGTTAGGAGTATTTTTGCCATGAACCTTCAAAGTGAGGAAGACACAACTGCCAAAAGATATGTTAAGTACATTGAAAAATTACAAGTAGAGTAGCAATTTATGTTCCAGCTGGTAGTTTGATGCCCTCCTTTCCTCATTCGATGGGGATAGATGAACTGTGTGCATAGGTGTACCCATGACTTCAAAAAAAGCCAGATACAGAAAATCTAAATCCAGGATTTTTTTACTTTATTTTTCTCCCTTGAGGGCTTGTGTGGTGTTTGCTGAAGAATACATCTAGTATTTCTTTAGCATGTAAGGGCTAGAGCCACTAAGGGAATGTAGGTGTTTGATTGCACCTTTAGGCATCTAAGTACACCATTTAACTACCTCATGTAAACACAAAACAGCCTACTCTGCTGCCACCTGCTAACATTGTTGCTGCCTACATTCCCACTGGCAAAGTACCTGAGGTGCCTGCATTTGTTCTGTGGGCATGCACCTAGTCATGCCTCAGCTCTGGTGGGAGACAGAGTATGGTTTTCCTTGCTGATCGTGCCTACGTGACCTGATCTGGTAGGCATACTCTGAGGCTTCCTTGAACACATCCTTCAGAATGGGCCTCACATAAAACCAGAGATAGGGGAGCCCTTGCTTCCCCCTCTTTTACCTGCTAGCCCACTGGTTAGAGCACTCACCCAGCCTGTATGGAATTCAGGTTCAAATCCCCATCTGGGCACCACCAGCCTTTTAATTTTTTTTTTTAATAGTTCATGGCTGTCAATCCTGAGAAGGGGAAGGTGTTTCCATCCAGTCCACAGTTAGGCACCTACTCCCTTTAAGGGGTAGAGTTTAGGTCCTCCTCCCCCCCAGTCACAATTTCCTACTGGCTACCTTAGGTGGTTCCCAACTCAGCTTTCTAGCTGTTGTAGATGCCATCTTTATGCACCTGCATAATACAGGGATCTTGGCTCCTAACTCAGGGTTGTGGATTCCACTAGGCAGAAGGGAGCCTAAACATTAGGTGTTAAAACACGGAGTCTGTGTGCTCTTTATGGAGATAGCCTTCAATGCCTAAAACAAATGCAGCTCTAGTTTATACAGCTGGAGAGTGACTGTTAGTGCTTCATCTTCGCCAGCTTTATGGAGGCAGTGATGCATTCAGAAGATGCACTTTTGAATTCCAAAGGCCCTTGCTAACCTTTGCTGTGACTTCCTCTGGAGACAGCAAGGAACACTTGCATGCGCAAGCTAAAGCCAGCACTCACTATAAACCTCTGTGGAACATGATACCTAGGATGGTGGTGAGGACACATTCCAGCAATCCTACTATTTTGAAGTAACTAATTTTTTACCTGATGTAATCAAGAGTTCTCAACCTATTTACCATTGTGGGCCACAGATGCAGCTCTCTATATGTTAGGTCGGCCACTTCCACACAATATATGTTATCTGTATGGCCCTGAGAACTAAGCCATCAAGTTTGAGCTAAGACTCCAGAAGTTGAATCAAGAGCATTAAAAGTTGCAGTCCATGTCACGGATGCAGAGTTTGCACCTAGACTCCACTAGGTCCACTGTTGGCTGAAAAACTACGCTTCGGGAGGCAAGATTTTATCTAATGAAAGGTTTTTTGCTAGCTTGCACTTGTGAAGAAATTCTTGAAAACCTTAAATCAAGTAAACCGATGTCCTGATATGGTGCCTGAACTAACATCTGTGAGGGGTTTGGACTGCCTCATTCATCTGAACATCAGAACCCCAAACTGCCTCTTTACTTCCCTAAGCAGTAGAGGTCAGGTATGACTTTTGGTAATCTCCACAAAGTTCCAACTAGATTTTGACAATTCTGTTGGAGTTATAGGTTGCCAAAACTACACTGACGTTAACAAAATTAATGGCACATAATAGCAAAATAAGAGAACCCTGTTTTGTTTATATTGCTCATTTTTATACTTAACTGTTTAAAATGAAGGTATATAAACATTAAAGAAAACTGACAATTTCCAGCATGCTGCAGAATCCAGGGTCCTTACTGTAGAATTTATAAGCCTAATGCCTCAGCGAATGCATGACCTTAATTACAGTAGGTCTACCACAGGCAATAGATTTCACCTTTGAGACCAAGAAATACCACTCTAGAGGTCGGAGGTCATCTCACCAAATTCCTTTTGACCCCAACTGAAAAGATCCTTCCCACACCAATAAGTAGTCTCTTACTAAATAGATCTATAAATCAGATCCCTTTGTAAGTTAACTGCTCAAGTTGAATCCCCTTGAGTACTCAGAGTTTCAAAAATATAACTGCTTTGTCTAGCCTAAAGACATTGATGCTGAATCAAGAATTGCATTGTCATTGAATAACAGTAGCTAAACATCACTGTGTATTTGAAGCAAGGCTTGAGAGATTTATTAAAGCGCATGCATCTGTAAGTAAATGCCAATCGATGACATTTATAACAATGAATGTACTTTTTAAGTGTTACTTACATTCAGAGTGTGAGAATTGTTTTTTTCCTCCTTGAATATGCAAAGTGTCCCTTTTAAATTAATATTTCAAGAGCTGTTATTATACACAGAGTGGTATGGTTTTTATAAATGAGGGGGCTTAGTAAAAGGCATTACCAAAAAAGTGATTAAGCTGCGAATAAAAGTGTGTGCTAGCAAACCTCTTTTCAACATTTACAGGCCTCAGGAATAAACAGGGTTGCTAGACATGTGCGACATAAATCATGCCCTGATTTACACTCAGAGTAGCAGGGACATCTCTTCTATGACATATGCTGTCTAACAAAAATAGCACCCCACCATTAACCACAATGTATGGGAGGATAGACTCCCTGCAACATTATCTGTTTTAACAAAGAAGGGTCTACACCTTGTCATTGATGTAAAATACAAAAGGGGAATGCGTGTGCACAGGGCTTAGAGTAGACTCAGTCTAGAGAGCTGCAGGTTAGAAGTATTGAATATAATTTCTGGCAGACATTAACTCAAGAAATATTACCAATGGTAAAAATACTATGTCAAGTCTACAGATTTCTTCAACAGCATGGCTACATGTGGACAATATGAAGTTTGGTTTCATTTACCCAAGATATTCTAGCTCATAAGATGCTCCAGGTGGAGCTGTGGCTAAAGCTAAGGCTGCAACTTTTATCTAACCCAATTAAGGCAGGACAGCCACAAACTACACAGATAAACTACCCACGCTGAGTCCAGTAGTCATTTCCAAACACCAGTCCTTAAGAGAAGGTACCTCTAAAATGGGATCAGCATCACCCTTTGCCCCAGAGGCCTCCTCCCCAATGCCTTTTCCTTATGCAAGAGATGAGGTTTAAACAAAGTGTGCTTTGTTTGCAATACATAGTTATGACCCAGCCTGATGGTGCCTTGCCAAGGCCTGGTACTACAGAGACAACTTTGGCTCCCCTCCCCTACCTAACAACCTTATTTGGACACCTGCCATAGTGCTGACAAGTCTCAATACACTACAGTTCTCTTCCCTAATCTCCCAGCTCCTCTAAGAAAGGGGGGGGAAAAACAAAGGAACGGGATCGTGGGGCAGAGGCTAATGGGAGACAAGGGTGACCCAGGCCTTGCTGGAGCAACGTAAGCTGCATCTGGCTCTTATAACAACGTGTCTAGTGAGGTACCTCATAGCTCCTCCCTGGGCCAAGCAAACTTTGATGGGGGGAAAGGTGAGAACTGCGTGTCTTTTCCTGAGCTCTGCCTAAGCCTTGCCCACGGATGAGGCTATCAAGCTGGGAGCAGGGATTACTGCTGTTCTGATGCTGGCCAGGAACCTGATTTTGCCAGTCCAACCAAACCTTCTCTCCCCTCCGCCCAGCCAGGCGAAAGGTCGAAGGTGTGTGGGACTATTAGAAACCATTGCACACCATTAGCTTTTATTTTAAGAGCCCCAATACACCATATTAGAAACACTTCAGCTCATAATCGCCCTCTGTTATACACATACATCATCATTCCACAGGAAAGATTTTTTAGATGCTCATGACTCTCATCTATGCCACCATGCTCACGGATTCAATGTGTGGCAAGAAACAAAACTGGTTCAAAGCATGAGACGGGGCACACTTCAGGGATCCTGAAGAGGGGCATATATGCTATGCACATGGCAGCCCTCTATGCCTAGTTTTTGCGTGGTCAATTTTATAATTGATCTGCAATTATAAAAGTTCAGGTCCCCTGAGTATTTAAAGGGAGCCTTCCAAGGCAAACCCAAGTTGCTGCACTAAATGGCTGTGGTTCAAGAGCTGGCCGTCTAGCCTCTGGCCCTGTTCTAAAACCAATATCCCAGCATGCTCCCTGGTGGCATTGTGCTATTGGAAAACAGCTTTAACAAAAAATGATACTTTCCACATAAATAAAGGGTCACGGCTGGTGCTGTGCCAGTGCAGCGACTATTAGGATTGTAAAGTGAACATTTCGCCTAAGCCTCTCAGTAGGTCTACACTGCAATGTAAGCCATGATGTGATCTCAGGCTCAGGCGTAATCCCTAGTGCAGCTACACACAAATTGCAGTAAAACGTAGTTACTTACCAGTAACTGTTGTTCTTCGAGATGTGTTGCTCAGATCCATTCCACTTAGGGTGTGTGCGCGCCCTCGTGCACAGCCCTCCGGAGAACTTTTCCTAGCAGCCCCTGCAGGGGCCGGTCTCAGCGCCCCCTGGAGTCCCGCCCTTATGTGGCGGTACATATAGCGGGACCGGCCCCTCCCCTCCTCAGTCCCTTCTTTCTGCCGACTCCGACAGCGGGGATGGAGGGTGGGTGTGGAATGGATCTGAGCAACACATCTCGAAGAACAACAATTACTGGTAAGTAACTATGTTTTCTTACTTCGAGTGATTGCTCAGATGCATTCCACTTAGGTGATTCCCGAGCCATACCTTGGAGGTGGGTAGGAGTCAGCGGCGAGCTGCCCTCAGCACGGCCCTGCCGACTCGCGCGTCGTCCCTTGACTGCTGGACGACAGCGTAGTGCGCAGCAAAGGTGTGCACCGAAGACCAGGTGGCAGCCCTGCAGATGTCATCCAGGGGGACCCTTTCCAGGAAGGCCGCCGACGCGGCCTGGGCCCTCGTCGAGTGAGCCGTCACCACTCCTGGGGGCTGGACGCCTGCACGCTCGTAGCAGAGCCGGATGCAGGCGGTGATCCACCTGGCGATGCACTGGGAGGTGACCGGGGAGCCTCTCATCCTCTCTGCCACCGCGACGAAGAGCTGCGTGGTCTTTCGGAGCGGCCTCGTCCTGTCTAGGTAGAACGCCAGCGCCCTCCTCACATCGAGGGTGTGCAGTCTCCTCTCGTCCTCGGACCCGTGCGGTTTAGGAAAAAACACGGGGAGGAAAATATCTTGGTTACAATGGAACCGGGAGACTACCTTAGGCAGGAACGCCGGGTGAGGCCTAAGCTGGACCTTGTCCTTATAGAACACGGTATAGGGGGGCTCCGAGGTTAAGGCCCTTAGCTCAGAGACCCTCCTGGCCGAGGTAATGGCCACGAGAAAAGCCACCTTCCAGGAAAGGATCATCATTGGACAGGTGGCTAAGGGCTCAAAGGGGGGACCCGTTAGCCTATCTAAGACCAGGTTCAAATCCCAGGGAGGCACCGGGTCACGGACCTGCGGGTAAAGCCTCTCTACACCCCTGAGGAACCTCACCGACATGGGGTGGGAGAACAGGGAACGTCCCCCCACCGGCTGGTGGAACGCCGATATGGCCGCCAGGTGTACTCTAAGGGAGGCCAACGCTAACCCCTGTAGCCTAAGCTGCAGCAGGTAGTCCAGGACCGCCTGCACGGGGGACGTACCGGGGTTTTCGCCCCGCGACTCCGACCAGCAGGTGAACCTCCTCCACTTGGCCCTGTAGGCGAGCTGCGTGGAGGGCCTCCTGCTTCCCAACAGCACGCGTTGGACCTGCTCCGAGCAGGTTCTCTCCTCCTCCGTCAGCCAGAGAGCCTCCAGGCCATCAGGTGCAGGGAGTCCAGGTTGGGATGCAGTAGCCGGCCGTGGTCCTGGGAGAGCAGGTCCGGTCTCCTCGGGAGCTCGATCGGGGGAGCGACAGACAGGTCCAGGAGCAGGCAAAACCAGTACTGCCTCGGCCACTCCGGGGCGATCAGAATCACATCCGCTCTGTCCCTCTTGATTTTCAAGAGGACCCTGGGCAAGAGCGGGAAGGGGGGAAACGCATACAGGAGGGCCCCCGTCCATTCGAGGAGAAATGCGTCCGAAAGAGAGCCCGGCTCGCGACCCCGGAGCGAGCAGAACCTCGGGCACTTCGCGTTCTGCGCTGACGCGAAGAGGTCCAGATGGGGAACACCCCACACGCGGAAAATCCTGTCCACCACCTCCGGGTGGAGAGACCATTCGTATTGTGGTAGGAATGACCTGCTGAGGCGGTCCGCCTCGTCGTTCCTGACCCCAGGCAGGTGAGAGGCGGTTAAACAGAAATTGCATCTCACCGCCAAGTCCCAGAGTCGGAGCGCCTCCTGACACAACACCGAGGAGCGCGCCCCCCCTTGCTTGTTGATGTAATACATTGCAGTGGTATTGTCTGTTAACACCTGCACCATTCTCCCCAATAAAGAGTGGCGAAACACCTCGCATGCCAGTCTGACCGCCCTCAATTCTTTCACATTGATATGGAGGGCCAATTCCCCCCGGGACCAGCGACCCTGCGTGGTCAGACCACCGGTGATATGGGCTCCCCACCCCCGGTCCGATGCGTCCGTGATCAGGGTGACCGAGGGGGTGGAGGCCCTGAAGGGAATCCCTTCCAACACAGTCCTGGGGTCCAGCCACCAAGTCAGTGACCCCAACACCCAAGGGGGCACCGTTACCACCTTGCTCAAAGCATGCCTGCTGGGCATGTAAACCCTGGACAGCCAACCTTGGAGGGGCCTGAGCCTGAGGCGGGCCAACCTCACCACATAGGTGCACGAGGCCATGTGGCCTAACAGCTGCAGGCAGTGCCTGGCTGTAGTCGTGGGGCACCTCTGAAGCTGCGATATTATCGCTGTCATGGCTTCGAACCTCGAACGTGGGAGGGAGGCTTTCGCCTGCACCGAGTCCAGGTGGGCCCCTATGAAGTCTATGCGTTGCACCGGACGCAGCGTCGACTTCTGCTCATTTATGAGCAGCCCCAGAGCATGGCAGGTGGACTGGACGAGAGAGACCGCCTCGCACACTTGCGACCTGGTCTTGCCCCTGATTAACCAGTCGTCCAGGTAGGGGAATATCTGGACCCCCCTGCGCCGCAGGAAGGCCGCCACCACCGCCATACACTTGGTGAACACTCTGGGGGAGGAAGACAGGCCAAAGGGCAAGGCCGTGAACTGGTAGTGGCCAGCAGCTACCACAAACCTTAGGTACCGCCTGTGGGCGGGAAGGATGGAGACATGAAAGTACGCATCCTTCAGGTCGAGGGCGGCAAACCAGTCCCCTGGGTTTAGAACGGGAATGATGGACGCTAGGGATACCATGCGGAACTTCAGCTTTCTTATGAACCTGTTGAGCCTGCGCAGGTCCAATATAGGCCTGAGGCCTCCGTTGGCCTTGGGAACGAGGAAGTACCTCGAATAGAATCCCCTCCCCACCTCGAGTGGTGGAACCACTTCTATGGCTCCTTTGACTAGGAGGGATTGAACCTCCTGAAGGAGTAATTGCTCGTGAGATGGGTCCCTGAAGAGGGACGGGGGGGGTGGGGAGGGGAGGCCAGGAGCTGAAGGGCATATCCCCAGCGCACGATGCTGAGGACCCACTGGTCCGATGTTACCTCCCGCCACAGGCCGAGATACGGCTTGAGCCTGTCCAGGAAAGGCGGGGAACCCAGGGAACATGAGACGGTGCCACCCTCGGAGACACCGTCAAAATTGTCTCTTCCCCTTAGGCCCCTGAGAGGGTCCTTTAAAGGAAGAGGAGGACGGCGGCGGGCGATCACGCTGTCCAGAGCCCTTGGTCCTATCCCTGCCCCTTGCGGTGGGGAAGGGCCTAGGCTGCGGCCTAGACTGCTGCCGCTGACGTTGCGGCGGTTGCTGCGGCTGCTGGCGACTCTGCAGTCTAGCCGCCTGGGGCGTGTACAGGCCCAAGGAGCGCAGCGTTGCCCTTGAGTCCTTGAGAGCGTGCAGCTTCTCGTCCGTCCTCTCCGAAAAGAGGGCGGCTCCATCGAAGGGTAGGTCCTGGATGGACTGCTGCACCTCCAACGACAGGTCTGTGGACTGCAGCCACGCTGCCCGCCTCATTGCAACGGCGGAGGCCATAGCCCTGCTAGCTGTGTCTGCGGCGTCCGACGCAGACTGCAGGGCCGCACTTGCCACAGACAACCCTTCCTCCAGCACCAAACCAAAGTCCACTGCCTGGTCTGGAGGGAGAGACTCCGAAAACCTCCTCAAGGAGTCCCACAGGTTCAAATTGTACCTGCCGAGGAGGGCCTGATGATTGGCCACCCTCAGCTGAAGCGCCCCAGTAGAATAGACCTTTCTACCGTAAAGGTCCAGCCTCCTGCCTTCCTTATTTTTAGGGGAGGCAGTCTGAGCACCCTGCCTGTCTTTTTGGTTGGCGGCATCCACCACCAAAGTACCCGCGGCAGGGTGCGCATACAAGTACTCGTGCCCCTCGGCTGGCACGTAATACTTCTTCTCGGCGCCCTTAGAGGTCGGGGCAACCGAGGCAGGGGTCTGCCAGACTGACTTAGCCAGGCGCAGGACCCTCTCATGTACGGGAAGAGCCACCCTAGTTGGTCCCTGGGCCCCCACACGGCCGAAGAGGGGGTCCACCTCTTCCTCTAACACCTTGACCTCAAGGCCAAGGTTCAAAGCCACCCGCTTTAGAAGCTCCTGGTGGGCTTTAAAATCAATGAGCGGGGCTCCTTGGTCTCTTACCGCCACCTCATCCGGCGATGACGAGTAAGATGGGCGACGGGGCCCAGTGGAGGGGCCCTCCCCAGGGTCCTCCTCCACCTCCTCTTCCCCAGAGGAGCGGTCACCCTCCTGCACCGAAGGTGCTTGCTGAGTTTGGGTGACAGAGGCAGGGGCCGACATAGTTCCCTGCCCCATCTGAGCCGCCCACTGGGCCCATAACGGCCACTGCCAGGGTCCCTGTGGCCAGCTCAAAGGCGGCACCGGTGCCGAAGGCAAAGCCGGTGCCGCAACAGTCGGTGCCGGTGCCGGTAACAGTACTGGGTCCGGTGCCGGCTGCGGTGCCGGCTGCGGTGCCGGCTGCGGTGCCGACGACCATATCTGTTCCTGACGTCGGGTCCGGGACCCCGAGTCAGGAGAACGCAGGCGGTAATGACGCCGGGAAGGAGCGCTCCGAGACCCGCCACGCGACGATCTCGAGGAGCGACTCCGACTTCGGTGCCGACGAGGTGACGCCGAAGAAGAAGGCGACCGGTACCGGGAAGTCTTTCGCCGCTTCGATGCTGGAGAGCGGTGCCGAGAACGCCGTCTCGGTGCCGAGTCAGAACTCGACGACGAGGAGAGGTGCCGCGACGAAGAGCGATGTCCGGAGCGGTGCCGGGACCTGGAACGGTGCCGGGAGCGGTGCCGGGACCTGGAGCGGTGCCGGGAACGGTGCCGCGACGCGTCGTCCGAGGACGAAGATGGAGAGGAGCTTCCGAGCTCGACTCTCCTGCGTCGGGTGATGGGCGGCCTGTCCACCAGTGCCGGGGCCGCCCACCCTTCGGGGCCCCCCATCGCGGGTTTGCCCCGGGAAACGGGCCCTGGCTCTCTCCGGTGAGAGAGTGCCGGAGGCGTAGGCAGCTCCAACAAAGCCTGAGCCACCTCGATAGCCTCCGGCGTCGAAGGGTTCCGTATAGGGGGTCCCCCACTCCCAGGAGTCGGGGGAGCCTCCCTAGTCAGCGTCGGTGCCGGGGCCGGTGCCGGGGCAGGGGCCGGTGCCGGAGCGGGTGCCGGCGGCACGTCCATGAGGAGGAGCACCTCCGAACTCGACCCCGGCCGCTCCTGCGGTGCGGGGGAGCGCTGCAAACGCGGATGGCGCTTCTTCCTCTTCGGCACCGAGGCCCCCGGTGCCGGAGGCGCACTCCGCACCGAAGACACACTCGGTGCCGGAGTAGTCCACGATGGCTCGGACGCCGGGCTTAAAGCGGACTCCATCAAAAAAGCCCTAAGCCTCACTTCACGCTCTCTTTGAGTCCGAGGCTTAAAGGACTTACAGATACTGCACCGATCCCTACGGTGCAGTTCCCCCAGACACCGCAAACAACGGTCATGGGGGTCGCTAGCTGGGAAGGCCTTGCCGCAGCTAGCACATGGCTTGAAGCCCGGCGAACCCGGCATAGCCGGGACGCCTTGAGCCCGAAGGCTCCCTAACTAACTAAAAACCCTCACTAACTAAAAAACTAACTTAGTTCAGGGTGAACTGGTAAACTATCTACTTACTTTAAGTGAGAAACACAAACTGTTGAAGAGCAGGGGTAGTTCTCAACTGGCCGTCACGGGCGGAAAGAAGGAACTGAGGAGGGGAGGGGCCGGTCCCGCTATATGTACCGCCACATAAGGGCGGGACTCCAGGGGGCGCTGAGACCGGCCCCTGCAGGGGCTGCTAGGAAAAGTTCTCCGGAGGGCTGTGCACGAGGGCGCGCACACACCCTAAGTGGAATGCATCTGAGCAACCACTCGAAGGAGAACCCAGAATTCAGGGACCCTGTGGGGTAAAGGGTCAAAACCCAAGTCAAGCCAGGACCCAGGATTCAAGCTCTAGTGCTCTGTGGTATAGACATAGCTTTACTGGACTCGTGAGATAGGAAGGAGATGGCTGCGGGATCGGACGAAGGCACCCTGAGCCTGGAGGTCTTTGATGGCCCGGAGCTCCTCCCACTTCTCCCGGCACGCTCCGCAGAGGGACGGATCCTCGGGGCTGGTGGCCAGACACCTCTCCAGCTCTAAAACCTCCCACTCCAGCTGCTCTATCCCCACATCCCACTGCCAGCTGGCCCCCCCCTCCGAGTGTAGTCAAGGCAGAAGAGCCAGGTGCGCACCCTCCCCACATCCCACCAGCGTCGTGCCGAGGGAAAGGCACCTCTCTGCCCCCGCCAGGCCAGCCAGAACTCTCGGAAGGACGCCACAAAGCCCACATCCTCCAGCAGGCTGTTGTTAAAATGCCAGTAGGCCAGCCCCGGCCTCTCTGCAGTGAGAGAGGCTGTCACGGTCACCATGTGGTGATCCGAGAACAGGGCCAGCTGGACGCTGGAGGAGTGGGCCCGCTTAAGATGGTGACAAGCAATATAGATGCGGTCCAACCGGGAGTGGCGCGACCGATCTTCCCCCACCGAGACACAGGGTGAAGGTGACGATGTCATGCGGGTAGTGGTTGCGCCAGACATCCACCAGGGACGTCTGTGGCAGCCTGATACTGCTCGGTCCCCGTGTGGTCTCTCTCCTCAGGACCCACCCAGGACCAGGCATTCATGAGGATCTAAAGTGCCGAGGAAGGCAGCCGCCTGATGGAAGAAACGCACCCGCTCCGGGCCCGCAGTCGGGGCGTAGACGTTGACAAGGCTCAACGCCAGCCCCTCCACATGGACCTGGAGGTGCAGCAGGTGGCCCAGCATGACCTCGGTGACCCCCCCCCAACACCTCAGGCTGCAGGCCAGGGGAGAACAGGGTGGCCACTCCGCCTGCATGGGCGGAAAGATGACTAAGGTGCCCCACGTCTCCCCACTCCAGCTGCCAGCTGGCCTCAGCGGCTGAGTCCGTGTGGGTCTCCTGCAGGAATGCTATAGAGTAACCACCCCCAACCCCCCCCACCCCCGAAGGAAGAAGAGCACCTGGTTCCTGCGGAGACCCATCCTGCAGCCCCTTGTATTTAAGGTGACAATGGTGACAGGCATTACGAGGAGGGCTGGGGGGGCTCCTCAAGGGCAGGGGCACCAGCGACCTTCATCGGGCTCCACAGCAGTCCATGGCCGGTGCTGTAGGCCATGAAGGCATCATGGAAGCTACAGGCCCGCTGGGAGGCTGCGGCGTCCTGCCACCCAGTCCCCTTCCCCTCCTTCATGGTGGCCCTCATGGCCCAGAGGACACAGTAGAAGTCCCCCCAGCACTCTCTTCCGGGCACCACGTGTGTCCCGGAGAAAAAGGCGAAGCTCTTCGTGCAGCACCTTGGGGGGAGGGGGGGGTCGTCCTCCGGCTTGGCCTCTGCAGCTGTCCTATGACCCACTGGGATGGGGGGCTAGGGGTGGCGGCGGCGGAGGGAAGACAGCAGCCCTCAGTGGGCTGGGAGTGCTAAACACAAAGTCCACCTCCTGGGAGCTCTTCATAGGGAAGGAGACAATACCAGGGGCGCCAGAGGAACAGGCAGTGGGGGGGGGGAAGAGGAAGGTACAGGGAAGGGTATGGGGGTCAAGGAAAGGTAGGGAGTAGGAATTGGGGTAGGGGAAAGGTCAGGGCAAGGAATGGGAGAGGGGTCAGGGTTAGAATTGGGGATGGGTCCCACAACCACAATGGCCGGGCAGGTGGGGTGCATAGCCTCTTGGTTGGGGCCGGGAGCTAAGCAGGCGGGCACGGAGCAGGTGGTCTCCATGGTCGTATCCTGTGGGGTCATAGTGACCGTGGCTCCAGGGCCTCATGAGGGGGTGGCCAGACAAGCATTGTTGGGGAGGATAGGAAGGAGCTGGCCCACAAGAAGGGGCGGGGCACCCAGTGGCTTGGGGCTCAGCCATTCAGCCTCGGTTGGCACCTCAGTGGCTGGGGCGGTGATGGTGGGTCCCCCTTTTCCCGTGTGGTGGGTGGAAGGGTCGAGGGGGGGGGTCCCAGTGGTGGGAGCAGGGGTGGCAGCTGAGGATGGGAGGGCGGGGAGAGGCCACTCAATATTGCCCTGCTCTAAGCCCTCCTCGTGGGGGGCTGGGTCGTCCTCCTCCGGGCAGGCCGGGGTCAACCCCAGGGTGACAATCTCCTCCATTAAGGAGGAGAGGTCGCCCCCAGCTGCCCCGAGATCTTCCCCGGCACTGGCGAGGGGTTTGGATGCCAGTGGGGCTGGGCGGGTTCCTGACGGGGACTCCTCCAGGAGGGGGATGGTACAGCCCACGTCTGCCGCCACGGCTTCCTCAGCCGGTGCACCCCGCTGGGCTCTAGCAGGGGTGTGGCCATAGGCCCGGCCTCAGCAGCCCCGCTCCTGGCTTTGCAGGGACTTGCACCCCCCCCTCGGCTGCAGGTGATAGGGAGAGCTGGGCTCCAGCCTAACGATTGCCGTGCCCACCCTGCACAAGCTCCCAGCCTCCTGAGGTGGAGGGCTGGGCAGCGAGGGCAGGGCCAGGGGGCACGAGCACAGGGGTTGGGGCTTTGGAAAGAGGGGGTGGGACAGCAGGGGATGGAGAAGCCTCTCCCTGGGGCATGCCCCCTCCGATGCCCTATGAAAGCAGCCCTTATTCCCTCCCCTCCGCAGGCCCCGCTGGACTGCTCCGGGCGTCAGTGGGGCCCATCAGCTCACCTGGGCGATCCAGCGGGGCGTCCCCGGGGCACGAGTGCAGGTGATTATTGCTGACCAGGGTGGGGGGAGGGGGGGCGGGTGTGGCCACAGGGACCAGACGGCTGGGGGGGGGGCACCGTCGCTAGTCTGACTGGTGCCCCCCTGGGTCTCGGTGGTCCCGGGCTTCCCTCCGTGCCGGGCCAGGGGGCAGTCCCTCCGAATGTGCCCCGTCGCCCGGCAGAGGTAGCAACGGGCCTCCCCTGTTGTATAGTGGACCTGGTACTAGGCCCCTTGATGGGGCACCAGGAACGACCCCTTGAGTGCCTCCTCGCCACGCACCACCACCAGCAGCAGCACCTGCCGGCAGAACGAGAGGATGTGGCGAAGGGCGGGGTCCTTGCAGCCAAGGGGAAGTGGGCTGATGGTTGAGAGGGGCTTCCCCAGGGTGGCGAGGAAAGACAGAAGGGCGGCATTGGGGAGGAAGGGTGGGACAGAGGAAAAGACCATCCATACGCCCAGGTCTAGGGCGGGACAGAGGAAAAGACCATCCATATGCCCAGGTCTTCCAGGGGCTCCACTAGGACGTGGATACCCCCCCACTGCCAGGCCCGTCTCCACCACCTCCTAGGCAGCAGCCTCCGATGCCAGAAAGAAGACCACCTTGCCATATATTTGGGAGGCTACCACCATGGCCGTGGGCCCCACCACCCGCGCCATCGCCCGCACATAGGTTTCTACGTGGGGCGAGGCAGGCACCAGGAGACACCAGACCCCATGCCTCCTGGTAAGGGTGGGGAAGGGGCCCCGGCCACCTGGGATGGTGCTGGAGGCTGTGGTCGGAGCAGGTGAGTTGGCAGCTGCAGGCAGGGGGCCTGCGGCCACCTGGGCCTACACTCTGGGGGCACCGCCGCCCCCACAGCTGGTGGAAGGGACAGCGGGAGAGGATAGAAGGGGAGGAGGAGGGGCCCCAGCCACGGGAGGCGCTGCCTTCTGGGCGGGGCCTTTGCCATTTTTTTTTACCTCCCTGGTTTTCCCTCCTGGCCGAGGGTGCACCCCCTGGATGGGGGGGGGGGCAGGAGCCGTGGCGGCGGCAGAGTCCCTGGTGTCCCTCCCTGAGTTGTCCACCGCCGGCGCCTGGGGACAGACACCCGGTAGCTCAGCGGGGGCAGCAGGACCAGTTGTTGCAGGCAGGGGCAGGGCCTCAGGGTGAGGGTGAGGGGTGGGAGCATCTAGGGAGGGGGTCCCAGCCCCAGGCACACCCGCCATCTTGGGAGGGGGTAGGGACAGGTTTGGCAAAGGGGAGAGCTGACTAGGGAGAAGGAGGGGCAGCAGGGAGGGAAGGGGAAGAAGGGGAGGGGGGGTGACCACTCCTCCCCGCTAGGGTGAAAGCAGGGGAGGAGGGCACAAGCACAAGGGAGTACGGGGGGACAAGCTGGATAGGGGCGGTGCACTCACCAGCCCAGGATGAGATAGCAGCTCCTCCGGCTGCGCAGGGGGCAGAGCAGGGCTAAAGCAACATGGGGGGTGCAGTGTGTGGGGGGAGCCAACAAAAAAAGGGGGGAGATCAATTGTGGGGGGTGCAATGGATGCTGCCAGGGTCAGGGTGCAGGGGCCAGATCGGGGGAGGCGGCAAGGGAAAAGAGGGGTGGGATTCAGGGCCACAACAGGGCTGGGGGCACAGCAGCAAGCTGCTAGGGCTGGGCAGGGCAGGGAACAAACCAAGGCAGGGGCTGGGCAAAGAAACAAACAAACCAAAGGGATGAGGGGACAAACTGTGTGGGGGGGGGCAGCAACAGGGGAGGGGGTGGGCAAGCTAGCAGGGGCAGCAACAGGGGAAGAAAACGGGAAGGGCAGGGGTGCCCCCTAAAGTGGGGGCCAGGAGAAGAAGCAAATGGCAGCAGGGAACAGGGGGGAGGGGTGCTCGCAGCAGCAGCAGGACCCTGGAAGCAGCAGCAGGGGTGGTGTCAGTGGCGGTGGTGTGGCCACTCACTCCCCCCCTCCCCCCCTGGGAGAGGGGGGGCAGCTAGCAGGGCCCCCAAGAGCCAGGAGCACCCCAGCAGCAGCAGCAGCCAAAGCCACCGCTGCCGCCGCCACCGCAGCAACAAAGTAGGAAAGTGCTGGAAAGGCGCTATGTAAGTGGTAGAGTGATCCGGGCTTTATACCCTATAGACTAGCCAGAGTCATTAGAGGGTATTAGGGTCAGCTGACACCAATTAAGGCCCCACTCAGGTGCCTATAAAAACCCTCTACTCCTGAGATACAGTGTGGAATTGAAGGAGTAGGTTTGTGGTGAGCAGTGGTATGTGAAGTCATGAAGAGGAGCAGAATGGAGTACAGTAGTGTGTGGAGTCGTGAAGAGGGGCAGAATGGAGTACAGTGGTGTGTGGAGTCGTGAAGAGGGGCAGAATGGAGTACAGTGGTGTGTGGAGACGTGAAGAGGGGCAGAATGGAGTACAGTGGTGTGTGGAAGAGAGGTGGAGTCCTGAAGAAGGTACTGGGTTCAAGAAGCCAGAAGAACAGAGTGGGGAGAGTGGCCCAGGGGAAAAGTCTGCAGCTACAAGTATGGAGCCAGCAGCACATAGCTGCTATTCAGAGGGCCTCTGGGCTGGGACCCGAAGGAGCGGGCAGGCTCAGGTCCCTACCCCCCCCTCCCTGGGAAGACGGGGTAACCGGCAACACACTGGCCCACTACGCGAGTCAAAAGTGCGAGACCCACGAGGGAGAAGCCAGCTGTTTGCCACAATAAGTACAGAAAGGAATAAAGCTTGAATCTTGCACTGCTTTTTGACTCGCTCTCTTTTTGTGCTCGAACACCAAACACCCTGCATAATGAGAATCCCCAGCTGGCCATTAACAGTCAGCCATTAACAGTCAGCACAAATTGAAGCAGCCTTTAGGCTGCTTTAACTTGGGCCAGGCCCCAGACCAGACTATAGGGACAGACTCCACCAATGGTATTGGAACAATTTTGATAGTGGGGATGCTGAAAGCCATTGAATGTTGACCTGTAAACCATGTATATGATGGAAACTACTTCAAGCCAGCGGGTGCTGATGAACCCCCTAAGATGCCTTGTTCCAGCACCCTTGACTTTACTGCTCACACCTCAGTTTTTAGTTTGTCTCAGCTCTTGAAAGCAAGCAATTCAGCTCTCAATTCTTTGAATACAGCTCCTTCTATCCCTTTAATAACTCATAGACTAGATTAAGTGAGAAGATCAAGAAGAGGAATAAGATCAAGGAGGTACTAGTCAGAGGAGGCCATGACTAAGCAGTGTCTGGTGACCCTAAATGGGTTGTATAAATTCCCAGGTATATGAAGAAGCTTGAGGGGTTCTACAGCAGTTGTGCAGGTTCAGTGACAGGAACATTTTCAGAGGGAAACTTTGAGAGGGCTTCATGCATGTTATACAGGATCCCTCACTCCTTGCCTCTGGGGGCATGGGATTCTCCTTCTCAAGCCCTTTATCCCTTCCACCCCCACCAACTGGATTCCAGCCAGGCTCTGCCAGTGGTGGGGTGAACGGTAATGATATTTTTAGGACCAATGTTGCTGCTTTTTCCTTCGATTCTGCAGTCTGACTCCAGGCCAATTCTTGCTGCTCCTTCAATTTCTGCTAGTATCTCCACTCATTCTCTTCCTCATCCTTTTTCCCTCAGCTAAATATAAGAAAGACCCTTGCTGGGGGCTGTTTTTTCCCCCCTTTCTTTTCCCCACCCCACCCCTAGGTTTTCTCTCGTGGAATCCTCTCAAGGCATGGCCCTTTCTTCTGAACAAAGAAAGGCTCTCCCTCCCCAACACAAAGATCCACAGAAAAGTCTGTTGACTGACAGGTACACTATCTTCTGTGCAGGCTTCTAATCTCCTTCATTTTACCCCAGCTGGCAGGTTCTACTGCTGGGGGCTCCGGCTAGCAGAAGCTGCTGCCGCTAACCTTCAACAGGGGAAGATGCATGCTGCTAGATCTTATTTTATTTGCTTTCTGTTGTGTCCCAGCAACAGTAAACACAGCTGCCTGGTTCGAGACTTACAGGTGAGTGTTGGACCCTCTCATCTGGCCCAGCAAGCTTCTTGAATGACAGCCTATATTACATGAATTCAGCTTTTCAGGAACTGCAATGCTAGGCTTAGACAGCAGCTCTCTCCCCGCTCCAGCAAAGAAATCACTGGACCTTGGGACCTAGGTATTCAACTTCTCTCACCTAATAATGAGTGCTAGATCTTATGGAACTCAATATAAAACTTTGCATATCTTTGGCCCCAGATAGGTTCTGTCTCCTGCCCCCCACACTTCGGTGCTAGTTTCCTTCCAACCTTTTCGTCCCCTTTTCATAATGCTGCACGCTCCTTCTCTTTGCAGCACTGCCCTGCAATACTGCCTGCGTTCTGTCTATGCAAGGTTCTCGTAACAGTGCTTCATTCTGAGCTATGTTTCATCTCAATTTTCCACGGGCTCATAGATGGCAGAGGCAAATTTAACTCCTAAAGTTTTCCAAGCTGCTTCTTAGGAATGAGAAAAAGACAATGCTTCTGACAAGCTGAATGACTAGCGAGTATTTTCCCATATTAGGTAGAATGGCATTCAGCTAGCAAGTTGACATAAGCTAACATATGATTGAGAGGGAAACCATTAACTAAGTTTCATCTTAGCTCCTCTGAGAAAAATGTTTAGATGCAGTGTTACACCTAGGTAGATCTTACAGGAAAACTTCAGTCCAACAGATGAATGTTTCTCAAAGCTATAACCATCTGAAAGCAAGGTTTTAATAACAGAATTTATTTTCCAATCAATTATAGCAGTCACTGCCACTCCTACCATAATCGTAACAAATAAGTGCAATGACTGTAGCCGCCAATTTGTGTAATGTGGCTTTGAACTTGCTCAGATGACAGCACAGTCCCACACACTAATAAGCACAGTACCGCCAATCCCACTCAGTGATAAACAGCCATTTACCATGTAGACTCTTTAAACAAATTGTTCATGTAGTAATTTATGCTGAGCCTGGGGACTTCTAATAAATCTCTTTCCAGAGCTACAGTATTATCATAGATTTTTGCAGGACAATATCATACTGTCAGTGTCAGGCTTTAACATGAATTTCCCCAAATAGCTTAATTTTTCATTAATGTCTGATACTTACAACCCATTTAATTAGTATCCTTATTTAGTAAGTAGTAACATGCAAGAAATAGCCATACTGCTGCCTCAGGTCTCCCATAATTAGGGGTTTCAGACTAGTGACCATGAGCCACATGCTCTGAATTTGGCCCCCATTGCACATTCTGGCATTCAGGAAGGCTACTTGAGTCCGGAGGTTCTCACAACAAGTGTTTTGGTGGCCTCAGAGTGCAGCCGCCAATTCTTGCTGGTGGCCGCTCTGACAGTTTCTCTTAAAATACTTAATTAACTTTAGGAAAAAATAAATAGATATGCACATACGCATGTTCAAATCAGTGTAATTTATTTATGTAGGGTTTTTCTTCGCAGACTCAATAATAATGTACAGTCGTCTCTATTCTTCACCGGACCTAAACAGAATAGAAACACAAATAAGGTGCTTTGCATGTTCTGGTCTTTTTGTTGTTGTTGTTCCTTTTGAATTTTTTTTTTTTTAAAAGTCCAAGACTCGCTAGCTAGTAAGTCTGCTTCTGTGAAAAGTGATATTTGTATGTTTGTTAGTATCACTTTCACAACAGGAGACTGGCTAGCTAAATGGGAGGCAGTGAAAAGTGATATTAACAAACATACAGCTATCACTTTTCACCACAGACTTACTCAGCCCTGGTAGGCCAAGGGACAAATTACGCTCTGGATGGGGAGGTGGGCAGGGAGACGGGGGGGCCCAGGGGTGATGGGGTAGATGAGACTGGAGGCAGAGCCTGAAGCCATGGCCAGAGAATGGAGCCTGCCAACGCGTGGCTGGAGTATAGAGCCCATCACCCTCCTCCGAGGACTGAAGCCAGAAATCTGAGCCCCACCACCTGCCTGCTCCTCCGGTATTTGTGGCTCCAGTGGGCATCAGGGCTCAGGGCCGCTGCTTTTCTCCCCTACCCAATCACTTCCCAAGAGGCTGTGGCCACCAGAAAAGCCCCTGTTGACCACATTTGAGAAATGCTATGTTAGTATAGGAATATATTGTGAAGAATATACAGTCGAGGTTCTGCTTTGTTCTGAGGAAAGAATGAAAGTTATTTGTTCAAACTACAAAGCAAATTATAAGCTTTGAATCCAAGTGAGCCCTAAAAAGTTCTGTTGTTTGAACCTGCCACTGAGTTCAACAGCAAAGTACCATCACCCATGGAATGGGGACAAGAGAAAAGACAGTTACTTCCCTTGTAACTGTTGTTCTTCAAGATGTGTTGCTCATGTCCATTCCATTCTAGGTGCGTGCACACTTCTGTGCACCGTTACCAGAAAGGTTTTCCCATTAGCAGTACCCCTAGAGCCGGCTCTGGTGCCCCCTGGAGCCCCACGCACATGCCTTGGTATATGAGGAACCCTCAGTTCCTTCTTGCCGACAACTCCAACAGCAGGGATGGGGGGGCAGGTCTTGGAATGGACATGAGCAACAAATCTCGAAGAACAACGTTATATAGTAAGTCTTTTCTTCTTTGAGTGCTTGCTCATGTCGATTCCATTCTAGGTGACTCCCAAGCAATACCTTGGAGGTGGGATTGGAGTTCATTGGTGAGCCGTCTGCAGCACTGGTGACTCTGGCATTATCATGTGTTTGCTAAAAGATGACGTAATGGGAGGCGAAGGTGTGCACTGAGGACCAGGTAGCAGCTTGGCATATGTCCCGAATGGGCACCTGTGCCAGAAACACCGCCAACGAAGCCTGCGCCCTGGTGGAATGGGCCATGACCGCCCATGGGCAAAGCACCTTCACCTAGTCAAAGAAAAATCTAATACAGGAATCTAATATCGGTGAGGAGATTCACTGCATTGAAACAGGTGAGCCTTTCATCCTGTCAGCCACTGACACAAAGAGTTGCATGGACTTATGGAACAACTTTGTCCGTTCTATGTAAAACGCTAGGGTCCTCCGTACATCAAGCGAATGCCAACAGCATTCCTCGTCCGAGAAAGAAAACAGGTAGGAAAATATCTTGATTAAAATGAAATTGGGACACTACCTTGGGCAAGAAGGCCACAACCAGATCTCATCCTTATAGAAAACCATACATGGTGGTTCCAAGGTAAATGCCCTAATCTCGGACACCCTTGTAGCCGAGGTGATCGCTACCAGGAAGGCCACCTTCCAGGATAGGAACAACAAGGGACAAGTAGCTAAAGGCTTGAATGGGGCCCCCATGAGCCTAGCGAGCACTCCATTTAGATCCCAGGGAGGAAATGGATCCCTAATTTGAGGGTAGAGCCTCTCTATAACTTTCAGGAACCTGACTGCCATATCATGGGAAAAAAACGACTTCCCATGGATCGGGGGATGAAAAGCAGAAATAGCCACCAGATGCACCCCAGTGAGGTAAAAGCTAGGCCCTGAAGCTTAAGGTGTAACAGGTAGTCTAAAATTGTTTGGATTGAGGCCTCCTGGGCTGAGACTCCCTGGGACGCTACCCAGCAGGTGAACCATGTCCACTTGGCTAAGTACAATGTTCTAGTGGAAGATTTCCTGATACATATTAGAACCTGCTGCACCTGAGATGAACAGGCTTGTTCCTCCAGATTAAACCATGAAGCCTTTATGCCATCAGGTACAGAGATTCCAGGTCCAGATGCAGCAACAGTCTCCAGTCCTGGGAAAGGAGATTGTGTCAGTGAGGTAATGCAAGCAACTGATAGCTCCAGCAGCATCATAAACCAATGCTGCCATGGCCAGGTGGGTGCCATGAAAATAACATCTGCCTTGTTCCTCTTAATTTTCAACAGAACCTTGTGGATAACAGTATAGGCGGAAAGGCATACATAAGGGCTCCTGACCATGAAAGAAGAAAGGCATCAGACAGAGCCCCTTTGTCCAGTCCGTGAATAGAGCAGAACTGAAGACCCTTCTTGTTCAGCTCCGATGCGAAGAGGTCCACTTGGGGGAGAACCCCACCTCTGGAAGAGCATGTCAACCACCTTCAGGTGGAGTGACCGTTCCTGGCGGGGTATGAAGGACCTGCTGAGGCGGTCCGCTGTGGCGTTCTTTATCCTGGGAAGGTAGGAAGCCACCAGATGCACAGTGTATTGTACTGCGAAGTCCCACAGGTTCACTGACTTCCAGCACAGGCTGCTTGTTGATGTAATACATGTTGGCCATGTTGTCCATCAAAAAACTTGGAACACCTTGCCCTTCAGAAGGGGGAGGAACACCCCGCATGCCAGCCACACCACCCTGAGATCCTTGATGTTTATGTGCAGTTCCCGTTCCCCCTCTGACCAGGTCCCTTGTGTACTGTGGTTGGAGGTGATATGCACCTCCTACCACAGGTCTGAGGTGTCCAATATCATTGTGATCGAGGGAACCAGGTCTTCAAAGGGTATCCTCCGCATGACCACCTGGGAGCCCAGCCACAAGTCTAGAGAGGAGAGAACTTGTGGGGGCACTGTGACCACTCTGTCCAGGGAGTGCCTCCTTGGGGCATACACCAAGGCCAGCCAGGACTGGAGTATTTTGAGCCTTATGTGTGCGTGGCGTACCATGTACGTCCCAGCCACCATGTGACCCATCAGTCACAAGCAGGCCCAGACTGTTGTAAGGGGGGTAAGCACGGAGGTGTCTGATAAGGCTCAACATGGCTTTGAACTGAGGCTGTGGCAGCAAATCCCTGGCCTCTTTCAGTCGAGAATGGCCCCAATTAACTCTATTCGCTGCTCTGACATGAGTGTGGACTTTGCTCATTCACCACTAGCCCTTGGCACTGACAGGCGGCCCTCACAAGGTTGAGATTGGCCTGGACCTGGGATCAGGACCTGCCTTTGATTAGCTAATTGTACAGATATGGGTAGATGTGCATGCCCTGTCATCTGAGATATGTGGCTACAACTGCCACGCACTTTGTGAATAACCGTAGAGTGGAAGATAGGCCAAATGGGAGGGCTGTAAACTGGAATTGAGAACAGCTCACAACAAATAAGCCCACAACAAACTTTCTGTAGCATGGAAAGATTGCAATATGAAAATATGTGTCCTTCAGGTCGAGGGCAGCATACCAGTCTCCAGGATTCAGGGAGGTAATGATGGAGGTTAGGGAGATCATGTGGAACTTGAGCCTTCTGAGAAACTTGTTCAACTCTCACAGACCTAAAATGGGTCTGAGGCCCCCCTTTGCCTTGGGAATAAGAAAGTACTGGGAGTAAAACCCCTCTCCTCTCCTGCCTGATGGACTTTCCTCGACTACCCCAAATTTGAGGAGGCTCTCCACCTCTTGACCGAGAAGTTGCTCGTGACAGGGGTCCCTGAAGAGGGATGGGGAATGGGGGACTGAATGGGGGCGGGAAAGAAAACTGCAGGATATAGTCCCTTTTGACAATCCCAAGGAGCCAGCGGTCTGATGTAATATGAGCCCACTCGGGAAGGAAGGGGATGAGGAGATTCATGAACTGCAGGGAGGGAGGATCCTGACTGCAAGCTGGTCAGCCGTCCTCAAGCACACCACTGAAATGGCTAACACTGTCCACTGGAGCACCGCAAGGTGCCCTGCTACTGGCCTGATGAGGAGGTTGGTCAGTGCCTCCTGAAATTCCTGTCTCTGTCCCTCCTCCTATAGGCACCAAAACAAGGGACCCGATATCTTGGCTGCTGCTACTGCTGTGGGCGGAATTGCCATCTTGAGACCTGAGGCATATAGAAAACCAGTAAATGGAGGGTGGCCCTAGAGTCCTTTAGACTGTGCAGCATGGCATCTGTCTGGTCCGAACAAAGTGCACTCCCGTCGAAAGGCAGGTCCTGCATGGGTTGCTGCACTTCTTGGGACAGACCAGAGGACTGCAGCCAGGAACACCATTGCATGGCCACCGCCGAAGCTATAGCTCTTGTTGCCAAGTCAGCTGTGTCTGTTGCTGCAAGCAAGACTGCCCTGGCCACCGTCCTACCTTCCTCCAGGCATATTGTAAGATCCATTGCCTGCTCCTAGAGTAATACCTCACCAAAACGCTTAGGGGAGTCTCAGCGGGTGTAACTATATCTCCCTAACAGTGCTTGCTGGTTAGCAATTCTAAATTGTAGGCAAGCCATGGAATAAACCTTCCTGCCAAATAAGTTCAGCTTCTTTAGTCCTTATTCTTTGGTGTGGAGCTGGACTGGCCCTGCCTGTCCTGCTCGTTCGTGGCTGCCACTACTAAGGAGGCGGTGACGGGTGCGTGAAGAGATACTCGAACCCATTTGCAGGGACGTAGTATTTCTTCTCTGCCTTTTTGGAGGTTGGTGGCAGTGATGACAAGATTTGCCACAAGCCCTTAATCAGCTTGAGAACCCCTTAATGAACAGGTTATCCAAGGTCTCTGAGCTCCTCCACTTCTACCCCAGGTTAGAGCCCACCCTCTTAACGAGCTCCTGGTGGGCTCTAAAGTTGTTGAGCAGGACAGACAGGCATACAGCAGTCGCCTCGTCCAGGGATGAGGACGACGACTGCACCGGGACAGTGTGGTGTTGCAGACCTTCTTGCGGGGCCACTGTAGCTGAGGTCCCCTCCAGTGGGTCTGAATCCACATCTGACCTCGAGTCCCGGGCCCCCTTTTGGCACTACTGGGGCCGCTGATCTCTCTTCCAACGAGTGGATGGACTGAGGGCCTGCCACCACAGGAAACCCCCACACGGGTTCCAAAATGGCCACTGCATGGGGAAAACCCGAAGGTGAGGGTTTTGGTGCCTGATCCTGGGCTCTTGGGACATAGTGGTGCCTGGGGCAGGCGGCAGATTTGTCCTCCGAGAAGTAGGAGCCACTAGGACATGGCAGGGCTCCTTCCACCTCTCTCCTACCATCCCATGGTGATTCATGCCAGTGTCTGGGGGACGGTGACCAGCACGTTGACCCCTTGGGCCTGTTACGGGCAGCAGCATGGTGGCTAGTACTGGGCATCAGGGAACGTGACCCAGAGGACTGGTGCTGGGAATGTGCAGTGTGGCACTGTGGGGACTCCCGCTGGGAGGCTGAAGAGCGCCCCAGTGCCAGGGAACTCAATGTCTGTACGCAACTCTTTCTTTGGAGGTGCTCTCAACACGATACAAGACATACCATCCATTTTTCTTCAGAAGGCCCTTGACACTGGGATAAATGGGCACATATCAACAGAAGACATTGTAATCAATTTGACTTCTGCATTTGGGGAACTTCTAGGATACTACTCCATTCTTTGGCATTACAAATTTAGCACTGACTTTTGGAATTTTCCTCCTTACGCAACAGCAAAACATTTGCTTATCACTGCCTCAATTTCTAAGACAAGGAGCAATTTTATAACAGTGGTTTGTAAACCATCCTACAGACATTTTGCCCCGTGTGACATAATGAGAGGCCAACAGTACTACTAAGGTGCATGGATATACACATGTATACATACACATCCTTCCCCTAAATGTAATAAACTTTTTTTTAGTAGAGCATAAGACTGCAGATAAAAAACAATCCTTCAAGTATCCTTTACTTTGAATATAGTAATATATGGACTAATTATTTATACTTCTGTCTGAAACTTGTATGCTGCTCATTAACACTTTGAAGTCTCTAGGTAAAAGGATAAATGCTAACTATATGAAATGAAACCTACCCTGAGCTCTAATACTTGACCAGTGAGATTCATAGTGAAATATATTCACTGGTCATATATTAATGACTCTCCCATGTAGTCCACCAGCTCTAGATCATCCAGCAAATGACAGCTGCTGTGCTCAGGCTTACAATTATGCCTAGTGCATTTTATAGGAGAAAAGCATTGTCTTTATCCCTTTGTTTCATGGTTTCACTGGCAGTCACACTGTTTGATGCTTTCCTCACTCCCACCCCCTTGCTGTTATTTTGATAGATTAAAGTCTCTCAGGAGATTTTATGTTTGTGGCTTGTGGTATGTGGGCTCCCTCATAAATCCTGTGTTTGCAAACGTGTTCTTTGAATAACACTATTTCATCTGAGGCATCTCTCACTCTGGTATCTAAAAGCAGCTCCACTTGACATGATGGAGACCTAAAGAATCTGACTATTCTGAGACTAGTGCTACAAATCTTCCAAGTTTAGGATAGTCCCAGCTATGGGCAATGGACACTGTATGTCCCAGTACTGTACATAATGTGAGATTTTACTGAGACCCATATGCTGACTTCCTTTATGCCCTTTACTCAATATCATCAAAGGATGATTCAATGTGGTTTACATCACATTGCTGAAGCAAAAGCTCATATTCAGAGCAACTGCCACTAAACTACAGATTGTAATTTTCCTCCACTCACTGCCTCTAGTTAACAGTCAAACTGAGGAGCTGGATTTATCCCCATTATGGAGAGTCCAGTCACAATACAAAACAACAGAAAAGGCTCATTGCACATAAAAATCTAGCAAAACATTCCACAGCTTCAAGGCTTTATATAAAATAAATGAAATGCAAGAGCATACTTCACCATCCTCTTAAGCCTTCCATCTGGGCAAACTAAAAATAAAGCAGCAGCTTAAGAAGAGGTTTTAGAAAATGCACTCTAGAAATACCTTGATAAAGATTTGCTAGGGCTCTTAAAACAACTCTGATATGCTAACTCTCCTAGTTGCGCTTTGTGGCTTGCATCTTCCTCAGTCTCTTTGTATATCTGGTTTATGTATTACCCGTAGTACCTTTTAAATTAAAAAGGCACCCTTGCTGGAGTCTTCACATTGGCCAAGAGCTCTGTCTCTGAAATAGCTGGACAGTAATTGCTATCAAACCAGCAGAAAGGGACAATGCTCCTCAGTCCTCTTTAGAACACTTATCGGCCAGGTGAGAGTGTTAGAAGGCATCAGGATTGCCTACAGTCAAGGGGAGAGAACCCTCAGGTATCAGGTGCAACAAGCACGTGAGACCTACCATACACAAAATAACTATTTCTGCCAATTGAGAACATGTAATGTGAAATCTTGTATGCATTGGGTTAACTATTCCATAGCAATACGCAGGGACATCCATCAGTAAGTTAGAATCACATTGCTGAAATACATATTCAAAAAGGAATGGGAAAGAAAATACACAGCATAACAGATGATCACAGCTCTTGCTGTACACCAAATATGTTTCACATTGTTTGAATATTTCTACACCTCCCACATAACTGCCCTTCAGATTATCTTCTTCTCATTACTACCATTAAACTATTTTACAGAGATGGGAAAGGGGAATGTCTAAATAATTTTTGGAGCATTTTTATTACACATTTAATCATATTGTAAACAAACAAATATTGACATTTAAAAGATTTAATAACCAAATGTTTGAATACTGCGTACAAATATTGAATGCTACCATAGCACCTTCTACTGTAGGATCTTAAACATCAGTTGAATGGACTTAATTCATCAAATGTCCATCAATTAAGTGTTGGTCTATTCATTTTACTGAGTGGGTAATTGGGAGCAAAGAGTTAAATGACTTGCCCAAAGCCATACAGTGACTCAGTGAGACTGCTAGTGACAGAAATCAAGAGTCTTGTTTCCTGCTCCCATTAAGTTACCCACTAGGTAACTTTTACACATGGATAGCTCTTACAAGAGTATTGTTGCAGATTACACGAGTGCAAATACTATTTATGAACATGAATCAACTATCTTGCTACTCTAAAGCCTGAAAACAATAAAGGCAGCAACAGCATGGGCACACAGCACATTTGGGTGCTACCAGAATATAAACATATTTAATGAAAATATCACACAATCAAAAAATTGTACCGCAATTCTTTGCTGAACCATTACATGAGTAACAAATATAGACTTCTTTTAAGGCACCTCTTATCTTCCTAAAAGATGGATTAGTTAGCAAGGCCACACATTTGTGAATTTGCAGGAGCAAATTCTAGTATTTATGTATGGAAATTGTCACCCATTCTAAGATACTAGTCTCAGGGGGAAGCTGTTAAATTAACAAATTAAGTTTAGTTTCATCTCCACTGCCTAGGGAGTTACAAGTCTTGATCAGGGACACAGCAGCATCGCTGTAGTTATTTTTATAGTCAAAATGCCTAATACTGAGGATATATACATCACACACAAAATTAAGATGCAAGTTTCTTCAGAGGACAATTTAATCATTCCCTCCATACATGGCCCCTTATTTACCTCCATATAAAAGGGAAAAATTAGTTCATGCACATATTACTACCTTTTTTAGAAATCTTAGGAGGATACCAGTCAACTGGATGTCGAATCAAAGTTTCCTTACCAAAGTTAGAATTATAGTTTCAGATGCCATGCCTGTTCCCATGTCTCCCTGATACTTTTGTAAAATAAAATATAAATTTCAACTTTTAAAAACTATTTCCTGAGTAGGTTGTGAAAAAGTTACATAGAAGGGACAACCGACTACACAGGGGAAGCCATAGAACTAACCATTCAAAAGTGCTGCCAAAGGCATGAAACAAAACAAGGAAAATTATTCTCTAAGTTTTTCAGTTACAAAGTTCTTAGGTGTCCCTTAATACTAGCAGACCAAAACCAATATCAAGCTAAAGTGTGACTTAAATGGATAGTATCCCTTTAACATCATCTCCTTCTTTACCTCCCTTTTGACTAACACTTTATCACACTTCTTAGAGGGCATAAGCCAAACAGTTGGCTGTCTTCTCTATGTATTGTTACTTCCTACTTTATCAATTCTACCACAGTTGAGAGAATGTCTATCAATTAGCGTGAAAGGCCTCTGGTGGAGGCCCACTGCCATCGTGTGTGACGGGGCTTTTAGCATGAACTAAACACTTCCTGTTCCATACATAACAGGGGCCTGCCTACCTGGTCTGGTTCTGGGCTCATTTGCTGTCTCCATTCCACTTATCTCCTTTCACCTTCCGCACGGTTCAGTTGCTGAGGTAACTTAGCCCTCCAGCCAACTCACAGCCTTCCAGAGTATCAAAGTCCAAGCAAGCACAAAACCAGTCTTCTGTCCCAGCCTTAACCTGGACACAGCCATCTCTCCTGAGGGTCTGTCTCCTTTTCTGCCTCTGGGTGCAGCTCTAGCACCTCCTAGGCTCTGCTGTCTCTTTTGCCTTCCCTTCTGGCAGGGGGTCACTGCCTCACCTTGCTTGGTAGCAGCATAAACAACCAGTCACTGAACCCCTTCACCGGGTGGCCCCATGAGAGGGAACCCACACCCTCTTCTGTGGATTTCCAGACTTGCAAATCCCACACATCTAGGCTTTCTGCTCCTACAGCCTTTACAGGGCCTCTTCCTGTACACCTAGCTGCCCTCCCATGCTTTATAGAGTGCTGACTCACAGACATCCTTTGCTTGTAGTCCCTCCCTTTGGTTCTTCACTCTCTGTTTGAGCCCCAGACTGCTCTTGTTTTTTCCAGTCAGGACTGTGCTTAGCCTCTCCATTCCCTCCCCCCCAAGTGAATTAACTTCCTCCACCTGGGGTGGCAAGCTCGTCTGGCACAGGTGTGGCTCAGCTCCAACCCGCCCTTAAAGCACCAGTCATCCTGTGACACGATTATAAAAATTAACTCTTTTAGACACTGCAAGCCCAGATTTCTACACCAGCTGCTATAGCATGGCTGAAGTAATTGCCATGTCTTTATTTTTTAATAATGCTCATGTGTCTGTCCAAGTTATTTTAAAAGCTAGAGGACTTCAATTAATATAGTTGCTATATGCAGAGGCCCCTATATTGGGCAAGTTCCCAGATGCAGAGTCCCAACACCTCTGCCATAAAATGTGCAACAGAATTTAAGTTAAAAGGGTTAGGAACTTTGGTTTTCTTTGCATTACAAAGAAAACCTTTGAAATATTAAATAAATGTAAAGCAATGCAGTGTTATCTTCCAGCATCTGCAGAGCCCCATAAGTAAAGCTCTGAGGTATGTACCAGCCGCATTCACCTCAGAGATGTTAGCACCAAACCCTAGTCGCAGTTAACAGGGATCTCTTTTCAGTTATGATCAGTTTTGCAGTAACATGCACCTAACATACTTATTCATTTTCAGGTGATCCAGATCTTACAGTGGAGAGCAGTGGGGCAGCTAATTATTATGAAGGATTAGTGGAGTGGGGAACTTGGAATTCACTCCATTCCCTCCCCACCCCCTGAATTTCATGTCCCCTATGATCCATTCCACATGAGGGAAGGGGAAAAAGGAGAAAAATGCATCCTCCTCCCCCAGTATCAGAAGACTCGGCTACCTCTTTGGACACAAAATCCCAAACTACCACCATTTCTTCCCCGATTCCAGGCTTGGCTGTCTCCTTGGACAGCTACAGCAACTTACCCTCATCCAGTTTCTTCCAAGGTGGTTTCTACAACACAGATATGCAAATTGATTTACCTTTATATAAAAAAACTGGATAAGTGAATGCGTCAGACCCTTGAATAGTGGGTGCCCATTTTTATTCATGCATGTGTAGGGCTGTGAAGGTAAAGTTTTATGACCCAAGCAGCAGCTGGTTTTCTTAGGAGCCAGCTATGTATAAACAGCTTTTTCTCCTCCAGAAACACAGTGAAGAGTCAAATTTTCAAAGAGCTCAGTATCCTGTAGCTCCCATTAGGTTTTCCACACCCAGTAGCACCTCTCATGCTCAGTGGGAGCTGTGCATACTGCATGTGTTTGTTTTTGGGTGCAGGAGGGAAATCAGCTCACTCCACTGAGGTGCCTAAATGAGCACTGAGCTCTTTTTGACTCTGGCCCATAAGCTATATTCTTGATCTAAATGTTTACACAGGGGGGCAGAAACAGAAAGCTAGGCAGTGGATCTCTGGGGCGGCGAAGTGTGCAGAAAGTTCAGCAGAGCGCTGCTGGGACACTTATTCACAAAGGTAAGTATCAGTGCAATAGCTGGGCACTAAATAGCAGTGTCCATTGGGAGTACCCATTATTCAAGGTGTAAAGGGCCTGATTGGCAAGGAAGCAGATCTGATGAAGGTGATCAGACCAGTGAACAATGAGAATCTTGGAACTGAAATCTCAACATTATTGATATATCAGCTTTAAAATACAAAAATATCCCATGCAAATGGTTCAAAAAGTTTATTTGAATATTTAATTTAGAAAAATCATATCTCCTATGTGGTGTTCTATGCAAATTGGATAAAATAAATTGCGTATAAAACCCAACCCAATTCTATTGATGCAATACGACAAAGAAATTAAACCATGAGAAAGAGAGAAAAATATACAGTCATATGACATATACATGACATTCATTAAGGATTGTCCCGAACATCCAAGACTTGGTTTCAACATGACACCTTCTTCCTAGATACTGTATGCTATTTTATACAAAGATTTTCTGTACTCCATTGGTCCAAATTTGCAGTGCATGAAAACAGTCACTGCTTAGCAACTGTGCCAGCTCTACCCTGCCATTCTCATTTTGATCAGAAGGTGGATATAGACAGTACATACATTTAACACGTGCATTATTAGCTGGAACTTACTCTCTTCAGAAGAGACACTAACTTATGTGATGAAGTGAACCAATTTTTAAAAGTGACAAGAACTTCAATTTCTATTTTGGCAAAAAGTAGGATTAGCTGCATTGTTAAGGAGAAACATTACTGGCAGTTTCTGCTGAATGCACAAAGAGGATAGTTGTCTTTGTGTGATTTAGAAGTGGAGGTTATCTGTAATGCGTTTAAACTTTTTATATTAACATTTCTTGACTGAAATATGGTTATTATGGTCCTACTGCACAGCAGGCCTGCCTGCTTCATTGTATGAACAAAAAGATATTTGTACACACAATACAGTACAGCAACACACTACTGTCTTTTAATCTTTAAGGCAGAGAGACTGTTACTACAGGTAGTGGTACTGGTTTGGATGCCAGTTTGGGAATCCTTGAAAAGACTGTGCATCTCCTTGGGTGAGTCAATACTGGAATTTTCTAAGCACTTCTGTAGCAACTTTACAAGGGTTTTCTGGGAGGGGAGGAGAGAATCAAGAGAGTAGCAAGAGCCAGTGCTAAGGTGTCCAGGGGGGGAAAGACAAAAGCAGTAGCACCAGAAAGTCCATAGAAGAACCAAGAGACCTCACTTTAAAAACTGAAAAGCAAACAGGACTGTTTCCTTCATAACATCAATACACTTCTAACCATTAGCCAACAGCCAAAGTTAGGTAGTTATCATTAACTCCCAAGTCCTTCTCATCCCTGATCCATACACTATATATGGAAATACAGGGGTCCCCCTACTAAGTGGAAATGCAAATCACCTCCATAGCCATGATCAACATTTAGTGGAAGACTAACTAGATTTAATCACTAGGAAATTCTGTTCACTTACAGGTATGAGTGAAACATGCATCTTATGACAGGCAGCTAATAGTCCTTGAAATGGCATTTTATGACAATCACTAATTTGGCAAAGAATAAGGAAATACATTTCAAAATGCATAAAAACCATTACTTGGGGCCTTAGTGGGGAACATAAGAGTTACAATATATTAGCGAATTCTGTGGCATAAACATTTAAAAAAGCATCAGCAAAGTATTAAATATAAAAGCAATATGTATATCCCTCCATCCCCAAAAAGCATCATGATTTGTAGTGTATTAAATCAGGTTTAATGACTATGGCATTAAGGCATAATCGGTAGACAATATTCTTTATTGCCTCAGCTCAACGTAATTGGCCGGGAAGAGCCCATATCTGCCTTTGCACACTCCCCTCCACCAGCCGTCATCTATCATTTCAATGTTCGTGATGATGTCATCTGGATCAAAGGAAATCTCATCATCGCCCGCTGAAAAGAGTGGAAGAGGCAGTGTGTTTAGTACCCTCACATGAAGTTCTCCTGTGGTCAGCTTTTTCCTAGGTAATGGTATTTTAGTAGCATGAAGTGATTAAAAAGGGAGATACGCACAGGGGAACCTTAGTAAGGTTAGTTACCTTCCTCTGGCTAACGCACCAATAGGGAGGTTTAAAACAGGTTAGAAGAGGTGATAATCAAAAGATTTCTCTACGCAACAGACTCTCTCATTTATTTTATAGTGGCAGCTTTCACCCTAAAAGGAGAACATTCAATTCTTGTCCATTACATGTTGGGTATTCTGTTAATCTTGTATAGTGACTGCTACCCATCACACCAAAGAAAACTTTCTGTAACCAGAATATTTATGTTACCCGTCGGTGCTTGGGGGGCAGGGGGAGGAGGATTGGAGGTCACTTAATATCTAACTGCTAGAACTGGGCTCGATGTATTCTGGGTGGGAGGGATAGGTATTACACTAACATCAGACTAGACAGAAAGTTATTCAGAGGATACAAAATTAAAGAGAACAACAGCTGTGCTTACCAGCCTGATAATCATAAAGGGCAATGGCTGTAATTCCAAGTTCATTTTCATATTCATCATAAGTATTTTCTTCTAAAGAGGGTTGGACAAGACAGACACATTAGAGGAGTAAAACCACACTATGTATAGATACAGCCCTCATTAATGAAAGTGTAATCTGGCACTCTTCGTCCACATCTCCATTGTAATTTGGACCACAGACTGACGTAAGGAAAACAAGCTAGCCAACTCTGTCAGGGTGCACCCAGAAGAGGCACAATTTTGATAATATTGGCACAGGTTTTGATGGTTTTCTTTGATATTTTTATAACAATTTAAAAGTTGAGATGGATGAGGAGGATGCTGTTATAGACAGGAGCAAAAATGAAGCCTCACTGCTTCAGTTCAGGCAAATGTCTATAAAATGTGAACAGATCAAGGGACACGCCTGAAGAGAAATGTCATTCTCGCATGACCCTGGTGGGGGGTAAGAGACAGCCTCCCCACACACACACACACCTTCTAAAGCCAATTATTTGTTAGTATGATTTTCAAGATGGGTGGCCTGCACCGGTCAAAATAAGGCTATATTTGAAGTTCACCTTGTATTTTTTTCCAAAGCCAATTTGTGTAACATGACATAAGTGGAAGCTAAAAACAGTACATTAGACTGCACTATAGTTAGTTCAACTTTAAATCATGAATCTTATGTCTTTTCAGCATTGGAAATAAGGCCCAGCCATTATGAAGGCAGGTCAGTGTTCTGCTTTACTAATTTTCCCTTTTAATTTGATCCAGCATTTACATTAAAAATAAAATGTTAACAACTTAGATTAAATTGCTGCCCAAAGCAGTGAGCAGGACATATCAGCATAATTATTCACTGACTCACTACTGACCATTAAGGTATCAAGTCAGAAATAAGAGCACCCTACCTGCTTGATAGAGATCTCCTGTCCCTGCCACTTCATAGACTGTCTCTGGTTCATATTCTGACTCCCGCTGACTGATTGCTTCTTGATAGTCTGACTCTTCAGCTTTGTAGCTGGATTCCGGTTGATGTACAGTTGAATATGTTGTACTGGAACTCTTGTAGCTAGGTTCTGATTCATATGATGCTGCATCCTAGAAAAATAAGGTGAAACTTCCCAGGGTCATGTAAGAAGCCCATCAAACACGATGTCACTAGTGCAGAAGGGAAACTCCTAGGTACTTAGTTCTAGTGCTGAATGAGAACTATGGGGAACATTTCATTTGAACACAGCAATATTCAATACTTCAAGACAATAGTGTATAAGTGTGCAGGATTGTCTTGAGGTCACCATAGGTATGATTATAATCATATAGAATAGTCAGCTATTCTACAAGTATCAAGTTAATCTGCCATCATTGTGATTCAGGAACCAGTGACAGGATACCTTAAAATCTCTAGATACCACTACAAGAGGTGTATTACAACTAAGGATACAAGCATAGATGTCTGTAATGTCAATAGGCCCACTGGATAAATATTGTCATATCGCTAATAAATGTTGACTTATGATGTACACAAAAGTCAATTCCTCATTATTAGACACTCTTTTTGCATAGTGTATTTCGATTTTACTCATTTACATCAAAAACAGTCACATTAATACTAGGAAGACTAAACATACCTCACTTGATTTCAATTTTACTCTTAAAGGCTGAAATCTAACATTAACTGTTATAAGAATGCCATTTCCCACATTAACCCCTTATTAATTTTTCAGTAGGACAGAAAAATCCGTGGATACAACAATACCTATACACCCCCTTATAATCCTTATATTGACACATCCAGCTATGAAACCCAAACTCCATGACCCATGCACTAGAACCTTCTACAAGAAGGCAGCAGCTTACCATTAACTACTGAGCATCATTTGATAGCAAAGCCACAAAATGTTACCCACAAATATAAAGCCTGTGCATTACAGAAATATGTTTAGGACAAGCTTCCTCTACTTAGGCTACTAATTATGATTTTAACTAACCTCATAAACTGGGCTTGAGGGCACTTTCTCATCAGCTGGCTCTGGGGTGGGAGATGGAGGTGGAGTTTGTTTTTTGGCTTTAGCTTGTTCCTTTGTCAAGAAGAAAAAGTGATTAAATTCACGAAGAATAGTTTGAACAGTGTTTGACGCCAAGATAGTGAACAAGAAGCAGTGTGGGTGCAATAACCGGCGTTCTCTTAAACTAACCCTACGAAGTCTGTTGACAAAGTGTAGTTTTGAAACTTGAAAAAACAGCATCAAACTAATTACATAATGAAACTTGTGTATTTTGTTTAGATTGTCCATAAAGTGTGTGAATAAATAGGGCAGATAAGAAGAGAAAGAACAATTTATGGAGGTTATCTGTAGTTCTAGGCAAACATATGCAGAAGGAGCACCTGATTTTGCTCTTTGGAACATTTCTTTAGGATCTGGAGGTTAGCTGTATTCACTATTTTTAATTCATGAACCAGGCTTCAAATTGCATTTTAATGCAAGTGCAGGGAACTTGATACCACATGTTCTAGTTACAAAACTGACATGTCATTTTTGATGAGAAAAACCTTTAAGCTTTTCCTGGCATGTTAATCAGCTGACAAAGCAATAAGCTTTGAATAGCTGGGACAGAATTAAACCCACAACAATGCTGTGGCCTGAATTTGCAAAAGGTTTCCACATGGTGTAAATAAAAGCAACCCCACCACCACCACATTCTGCTACATGGAGCGTACATATTGGACAGACAGGTAATTTGGAGCTCCACACAGTCCACCTCAGGCTATATTGCTCCTTATTCAGGTGCAATCTTCAGCCATAGGGATACATGAATCTTTTGGATTACTTTTGGACCAAGGCAGGATATTAAAGTACAGGAGAGTTAATATTACCTGCATAATATAAAAAGGTTATAAAAGTTAGACATTGCCAGTTAGTTAGTTTTTGCCTCTTTATCTGCAATATGCAGGAGTAATTGCTTCTGCCATTTAGCAACAGAAATTAACATGTCTGCCTTGTGTTTAATTCTTCTCATTAATTAATAGACATTTTCAGGAGCATGCAGTACTCCAAGAACAGAAGTATCTGCTCTTTGCAGAGCCACAGCCAATATCTTTTCTTTTTACTGCTCCCTTATGATAAAAACAGCATTTTTCACAATAAAAATTAAAAGGAAGAGAGGGAAATTGTGTTTTCCAATTCTTTAGAAAAAATTAGCAATATCAAGCCCCATCTTCCCTGTAAGACATTCTGAAGAAATCCCAGCCTACAGCTGAAAGGCTTACACAGAAACTTTTGCTCCTCATTGTTTGTTGAGAATCTGAGTTAAACAAGCGTAACCAAGACACAAGAACAAGAGTCTTGAACAATGGCCCAGCTTTAAGAGGAACTCAACATACTGGTGCTGAGCTCCTTTGAAAAATCTGCCTTAGTGTGAACAAGCCTCTCCTTTCTTTGCAATTCCTCAGGTTTTAGTATCTAGCAGAGTCTTCTCAGGAAGTTCTACAGCAATAAGGACTTCAAGGCCTGAAATTTATGATGTAAAGATGAACAAGCAAGCAGAAAAAAATCAGAGTAAAGTTAGAGGTGCTATTGATGCATTACTAAGAAGCAAAATAAGGTAGAAAATTTTCTTTTACAGTTCACCTTTAAAGTTCTGTAATAATTATTTTATATGTGATATTTTGTAGCATTAGATCGACTTCCTGCAGTGTGGCCAATAGAGAGGTTTCTCAGATTCCCAGTCCTAGCTCTGGCATTGACTGTGCAATTTTGGGTAAGCTGTTTAAACTGAGTGCCTGAGTTTCCTTACCTGTACAAATGAAGTGGGGATCCAGAAATTGATCCACCCTTGAAAAAGGTTTTATGTTCTATGAATGAAGAGCACTGGAAAAGTGCCAAGTATACTACATTAATTGAAACATGTAAAATAAGTGAAATTTTCTGTTTAAAGATAACTCAGGTTAAAAGTGTCTTGATGCTAGCAGCCTCAAATGTTTAAATACAGTTTGAATTATGTGTTCTTTAAAATGGCTACATGCATCTCAGACTTGTAGTTTAATATTTTAGATGCTAACAGCGTAATTGCTTTCCATATAGCTTTTACGATGCTTAAAATATGTCTTGCCAAGCAGCCCAGAGCTGGGTTTCTGCTACCATAAATTGCTCAACATGAAGCTTGGATTGGAAAGCAACTTCGAGCCTTTGAGGCTAACAATCATTAGCAAATGGCTGATTCGAGAGAGCATTTAAAGAAAAACCCCGACACCAGCTTAACAAAAGGTAAAATGAGCAAGAGAGCCATGTAACCATCAAAAGCAGTGAGGCAATTAGTTGAAGTAGTCTACAATGAGAGATCCTTCTTTGACTGGAGAGACAGGAATGGGAGAATTTGCAATCATGCCCTAGGAAACCAATACTGCAAAAATCAGTTTCATTGTAAATTGAGATGGTTATCTGCTATTAAAGATTAGACTATACATATACTAGTTTTATGTTTCTTTACTTAGACATAGCGTGGGTTATGTGACACTATGAATTTATTTTGTGATATTTTAAATCTCTCTTCCATACCATTGAACTAGAATGTAACACACCAATTTTTAGATGTTTTAAATCTATACAGTGCTGGACTGAGAGCCCTGGAGGCAGATAACCTCAGTCCATGGGAAGCCATGCAAGATTTCCTTGTCCTAACTTACAATACCCTACAGAGATGAGACAGTAGTTTATTCTCTAGACTCATTCAATCCTGGGTCTCTGTTGAGATTGCTAACAAGAATGGTTATTTGTGGAACATGGTGGCCCGTCCCCTAAAGAGGCAAGATTGAGACCACCAACTCATTTCCCAGGAATGGCAACTACCTACCTCACCCGGATTTCCTTCAATATCCTAGACACGAAAGAATATTTACTGCTAACACTCAAACCATCCAGTCCCATGGATGGGACTGAGTCATGACTACTCAGTTAATAGAACTTCACAATTTAAAACCATCCACATTTCCAAAATTACTCTGTTCTATGGAGCATGTCGAGGTTAAGCAACTTTTTCCTCAATTTCCAGCTCTAAGATCCCATTAGCCACTCAGAGGTAACTTTTATAGCTCTTGTGGGTGTCCAACCGTGTGTCTGGAGGTGCAGTTTTTGCCCTGGTCCCCAGGTGAAGTACTAGCATCAATATACTTAAACTTCCAAGTCTAGTGAGAGAAAAAGGAAGGAGTGTGGTTTTCTGCTCTACTACTACACACTCAAAAATCACCAGAGTTTGCCCAAAAGAGCTTTGAATCTTACTGACTTCTAGCTTCCTTCTGTCTTGCTCCTGTTCTTGTTTCTCCTGGGCCATTCTTTGCGCTCTCTCTGCTTCTGCTTTCCTTCTGTCTTCCTGCTCCTTTTCCTTGGCTAGGTTTTCAAAGTTAGCTCGGATGTTGCTTGTTTTATTATTCACTGTAACATTACAAATATATATATATTTTTAAATTCAGGATCAAAATTAAAAGCAGAAAAAAGTGTTCTACTTACACAGAATCTCCGCAAGGTGCTATACTGGAGTCAGTTTACGGTCAGAATTCATCGTGGGGGGTGCACACTTCATCATGAGGGTTTCTTGCATCCCTGCATCCCCTCCCTACTCCCACAAGCTCCCTGTATGCCATCCTCCCATCGTCCTCTCTTGCAGGGAATCCCTACCTCATGGCAGGGGCTCTGTGTCCCCCATGTTCCACTCCCTCCATATCACTGGATCCCATTCCTTCCTCCCCCACCACAGCAGGGGCTTTGTGTCCTGCCCAGTCTTCACTTCCCTCCTCTAGTTTTCTCCCTGCCAAGTCCCCATTTTCCCCTTCCCATGGATCCTCAATTAACTTTCCCCATCTCTATTTCATTCCCTTTTCCAGGGCTCCATTTTCCCTTCCCCTCTCCATTTCCTTTGACTCTGGGTCCCTAATTCGATGCCATGCATTCCATGCCTTTCAGTTCCTGCTTTCCTCATCACCCTACCTTCCATCCAGTCGTGGGCTCCTGTTCCCCCAAATTGCCAAGTACACTACTCCTTGACTCCAGATGCTTGCTTCCGCCTTTTGCCCTCACTCCTTTCCAGGGCACTGCTTCCTCATTCCCTGCTTCCCACCCCAGCGCAGCCCCAGCTCTCCAGACCCTGTTACTTTCCCACCGCAAATCCTTCCTGTTAGTTTCGCTTATTTCTGTTAGAGTCCAGGTTACACTTGCCCCACGCAGCGAGTAGAGCTTCTGCCTCTGATACATGTAGACAGTAGCAGGGGGCACTAGGGATTCCTGGGGAGTGGCGTTACAAAGTTATTGAGTTACAGATATACAGACAAATGCCAATGAGTTGAGTGTAGAGCTCCATATCTTTTGGCTAATTAATAGACAGTCACTGTTGTAGCAACTCATCTTGGTATAAATTCAGTGAGTTTTTGACAGCTGAAGGGTGATTGGTTCCCTTGCCATCCCAAATATATGCTAACAATGTGAAAAAAAATTAAAATGCAGATTTCAATAAGATCTGACACAAGTACTGTAGCATCAGTATTACAGCTTTTTAATAGAGCTGTTATTTACATCTAAATAAATAACAGTTCTTAAGATTCTTTAAGCTCTGATTCTTTAAGCCCTTCTTCTGCAACAACTTGGTTCAGCAACTAGCTTTTTGTCACATTTCAAAGTCTTGGAGGGGAGGAAGGGGACGTGAGAAAGTAGGGGAAGACAGCCCAGACAGAGTATCTCAGCAGCTACACTGCTAATAGTCAAAATACCACACCTCTCTGCCCCTTCTCCCTCCCCTCACTTGTCAAGATCAAGAAATATTCCCTGTTCCAAGAATGTGGCCTAGACCTGCAAACCTTCTCTGTTTGAACTTACTGATTTTAATGGGTGTCCCATGCACACAATAGGCTTACAGGATCAGACCCAGAGACTGAGGACTTAAGGAGGACTTGGGCAGTGCCAAGGCTTTGTGCTGGCCCACTGCAGAAGAGTGGATTTTACCCAGTACAATTGGACACTTAAGTCACAATGTTCTGTGTGTTCCCTATTTGGAGTGCTGTCAAGGTAGCTGTTCAAACAATTCTGGAGTGAGTGTATTTGTGACATTCGGAAAACTAAAATTAACTCAATCCAGTGTTTGTATAAAGCAAATCAGACTGCTAAGTGAAGCCAGTCAGTATGTATTCAGGCCAATATTTCTAGGCAAGAAAGTGCCTTCTTGGAAGGGGGACTACAGAGCTGGGAGTCTTTTTTAGGCAGCCTGCCATAAACTGGCATTTGGAAAGGGGGCAGAATGAGTAAATGAAAAAAAGCAATTAGCTAACATGAACTAGCATGTAACGTCAACACTTACCTGTGACCTTTGTAAGGCCTTGTCTAGATGAGAAAGTTGTGCTGGTTTAAGTCAGTTTAGAAGCCAAACTTAGCCAACATGACCTAAGTGATATAAGTGACTCAAACTGAAACAGAGTGTCTACACAAGATGTTGTGCAGATTTTAACTAAGTCTGTTTCAAAACTAATTAAATCAGTATCATTTTCTCATGTAGATAAGGCCTAAGATGTCTTGCCCATTCTAGAGCTGCTTAATACAGTTGCAGCCAGTGTGAAAATGGAGATGTTTTTTATTTTTTCATGCTGTTTCTTCTCCCTCACAAGGAAACAGTGTATTCTTTAAATGCAACTCTAATTTGGATTCAACTGTTAATACTGAGGGGGGAATGAGTGTCACCTGTCCATTCACAGAGAGGAGACTCTACAGTCAGAGTAAAATAAGACATATGCTGGTGCTACTGAGCCATAAATATCAGAGAAAGGAAGCTTGGATTCTTACTCATTAGCACCAGAGGGGGTAAAGTAACCTGGGGGACGCCAGAGTAAAGTGACCTTCTACAGCCACTGAGAGAAACATAAAAATGGATTCTGTAATCAAGAATGTAATCTTACCAGCTTCTATTGGCTTGGTCTTCTGATAAGTTGATGACAGTTTCTCAATATCTTCAAAAGTCGATGCATTCTACCAGTAATGACAAAGTATCAACTGCTACCCAAACCAGCACCAACCAGTTCTCTCATCAGATGCTCAGACAGTAAAACAAGGGAGCATTCGCCTATATGATCTTTTGCTACAACATTCTAAATCAGGACTCCTACCTCCAAGAGAAAAGATTTAAAAAAAAAAAAAATTTTTAAAGCCCACTACATTTTGGGCCTAAAACATGACAAAGGGAATTAATTCTTTCAATACACCAAACTATTTAGGGTTAACCTTCATTGAAAGACAGATGTCACACTAGATTCCTATTAGCAGTAATTTTATTACTGATTAATCTCTTTTGTATATTGATGAATCATAAGAGTGGGAGACAGGGTAATTTGCTGTATGCTTGTTGTTCTGAATACAAAATAACCTTTCAGTCTGTATAACAGAAGGGTTTCTATCCAGATAAAACATCCAGCCTAAAACATATAAAAAAACTAAAAGCAAACGCTAAACAGAAAGGTAGTATTCTGAGGTAGGTGTTTAAAATCAAGCAAATAAATAAACAGAGTTCCCTCAGTTAAAGATTTCCTGATGTGTGGAATCATGGGTAAGACAACACACTGATAAAATAGAAGAAGTATGAAAGCTTCAAACTCTTCTATAAGTTAACAGATAGGTTGGTCTTGTACATAGATCTTCAGCCCCTAAACTTGTGAAATAAAACAGTGTTTTTGCAAGTTTACACCACAATTTGTCTTTGATAAAAGATTAAAGGTAGAACTTCATGAGAACCCACAATTCTATCAGTGGTGTATTAGACAGAGCTACTTTTAGTTTGTGGAGTGGGTAAGTGACTATTCAAACAGTTCAGTGTTCTATTTATTGTGGCAGGATGATAACAAACATAACATCCCCTTAAATTATAAATGGACAAATAAGGCAAACACACGGAGGCAACTATTTTTAATCAGTTGAGAGGACATTCACAAGGTGTAAGATGAGGCACAATCTGCTGGTTAGAAGAGAAGACTGGCTGTCTAGAGTTCAGGGTTACTCTGCGCGTGTGACTTTTGCCATCACTTAAATTCTGTGTTTTAGTTTTCCCCATCTGTACAAGGGGAGCAATAATCACCTTTGTAAAATGCTTTAAGATCCTGAGATGAAAGGTGCTATATGCATGATGAAGAATTGTAGAGGAGAATTCCCTTATCAGAACACAAGAATAGAGATCAGAGCACTACAGATCCAGCCTTTCTAATAATGGTGGAATTTTAAAATAAAAAAGCCAGACTATTGAATTCAAGATCATTTCAAACAACTTACCTTATCCATTCGATCCTTCTGTACACCATACTTTCCACCAAATCCTTTTGAATAATCTAAAAACAGGATAAAAAGGTCACAGTTGGCAAGTTTAGGCTCTTCCCCTTTTTAGATCTGTTAAATGCAAGTGGCCAATTCAAAAGCAGCTACATGCAGAGTTCCAGTGATAGCAGCCAAAGAAAATGCAACTTGTTTTTGATGCAAACCAGGATATATCTCTACAGAAGTCTTTTCATATATCAGCAGGCAAGAAAAATGTTGTGAGCTATGTGCATGCTTTTCACATTCTTTCAGTGAAAGTTAAGCTAATGATTTGCTATGTTGACAGGACCCAAGCAAAGAGTAAGGGATGGCCCCTCATAATGCACCACTTCTAGAGCACAGCCTTTCACAGTACCGATTGTTACTTCCTGTAGTATAAGTCTTATTACCCAAGCTATTTTCCTTTGCTCAGAATAGAGTGCTATCCAGTTTGTCAGGGCACAAGTGTCACTTAAATACTGTTTATTTGCATGGCATTCATGAAATTTACCAAGTAAAGACACACAGCTACCAAATTCATGTTTTCTGCAAATTTGGTATTGACCCCAGGTTGATGCAAAATTAAGACAGGTGTTCCATGTATCTGCAGTGGGATTGTGTCACATGGTTATTTTATTGCCTTATTTCAATAATGAACAGTTATCATGTAAATGAAGAGCACTTGAAGGTGTGTGTCTTGGAAAATGGACTCACAACTTCTTCCTTTGCTCTCATTCCCAAAATGACTGACTGTTTCTGTGCCTGTGTATATTCCTAGTACAGCTACCCTAGGCTTCAAGTGTTTGGAACTAGATCATGATAAAACATTGGTTGCTATTAGCAATAGCAGCCAAGCTATCTTCCTGTTTTGTGTGTATTGTCAATCAGAATAAATGCATGAATTTATTAACCACCTCTATACATTGCAATTATACTATTCTGATTTAGGGTTTCCAAAAGGCTACACTATCAGACTTCACTTTAAGATGTCAATGAAAAATTGGAACTTGTGATTTGCACCTGAATTAACTCACAACAAATAAATAAAGGCAGCTTTATAACATGCTATACTTTACTACTACTTTAACTAGGGCAAAGTTTTACATTTTGACTTTTAAGCTGGTGTGATCTAATGCTGATGTAGAGCCACTAAATATTGGAAATCTGTTTTTATTTTACTAGCTGCGGCATTTGGAATTTTATGAACCAATATCCTCAGTATGGGCGTGGTAGTAAGATCAAGTCTAATAGCTCATTTTAAGAAAACAGCCAGATGTTACTAGATAACATGGAAGCAGAAATTTAAGAGAATGTCTTCCTTAGATACTTATGGCACACATCAGTCTTTTTACATGACTATTTAAGTCTGTGTTAGAAGTGGCTGCACTGCTAAGAAAGTTACAAGTGGAGACTGTGCCTTGTTGAGACTCATGCTTGGCTAGTTTCTCCTTGTATTCAAACCCCACAGCAGATGGGTCCTGTCTCTCTGTTTGAACTCCGAATTTCCCTCCAAAACCACTCTTATAGTCTGAAAAAGCCACATGTGGAGGGAAGAGGTGGGAAGGAAGAAACAGATAAATTTAGTTAGAAACATTCAAAAAACAACTTTCAGCAGCAATTCTGATGAATCAGCAGTACTTTTAGAAAAATCTAAACACTCATCAAGAGACAATTCCATGTTTTTAGCCATATTTTGCAGCTCTTCCTGTACTGAAGACAACACTTCTCTGCACAACAATTTACACTGTATACATACTGTATACATACACTCACATGTTAAAATATGTTCGTGTCAGAGGGTGTCTGTACTCACATGTTCTCAACAGAAAATATGTGTGAGTAGGACAACATTTAAGAGCAAATCAAGTTTATTTCACTGCTACAATTACCATTTATACTTTACAGCTCTGCCTTGAAAGGAATATAGATCAGGAGAAAAAAATCCTAAAGATACTCCTATTTGGCATGATCAAAAATAAGGAAATATTCTTGCTACTGCTCCGCAGGAAAAAAAAAAAAATCTGTGTTCAGAACTATGTTCTGTAGCTATTCTGGCAAAACCATTCTGATATACGGTGCTAAGATGAGGGCACAGATCATCCCTTCTCACAGGAAAACCCACAGGAAGCTACAAAGGACTGAGATCCCTTTTCACGTTTTCAATCCCTTCAACAGTGGATCAATCCCTGCTGAAAAAGACCACGGCTGCAGACCTCCACATCTTCATGGAAGCTCTGAAAATCTGGGTGAGAAGGAGGAGGACATTATCGCTAATGCTAAGTTTCTACCTTCTGCAGATATGGGTGTGTGTGTGTGGAGTGGGAGGGGAGACAGAGTAAGGAAGAGGAAAACAGTTTGAGTAAAGTGAGCAGGATTTGTCCTCATATATGATTTGGCAGTTTACATAAGATAGGAGTCATTTAAGACAGGCTAGCTTCCAGAATTTCACTGAAAATAAAGACGCCAAATGAAATGCAGATTCATAAGGCTATTCCAATAGTTTATGGTCTCCTAACACGCTGAGCCGGTATTTTCAGTGGCTGTCAATACCAGTCACAATTTGTTAAACCAGATGTGAAGACATTCGACCAATATAACCGCAACACAGTAATACTTCAAACAATTAGAAGCATCTACAATGTTAGCTACTATCAAACCATTTTAACAGAGCCACAGGGGGGAAAAATGTAATATGAAACAGATTCCCGTTAAAAGTGTAGTTAAGAAGTTGAATTCAAGCATACCTTTTTGGGATTCATGCAATTGCACTTTCTCTTGATGATCCCAACCAAGAGCACATTTGTCCTGTCTGTCTGTCTGTACACCAAACTTGCCTCCAAATCCTTTCACGTAGTCTACGTGCATAAAATTCCACAAGCCATTAGTTTGACTGTTACAGAGAACATTTAGAACAAAACAGTGATATTACAGATGGAACAGTTTATCCCCTAGCATTTCATTAACAATACTGAATTATTTTCATGGCCCATTTCCTCCTGCTAAGTCACCTCCGCACTAGGGAATGGGAAGCACAGCTATCGGAAAAACTAATATAAACCAGAAAGTGCAGAATGGCTCCCTCTTACTACACTCCGAATTACATTGTAATGTCTCAGCATTCACAGAACAGCTATAAGGCATGTAAGAGACGAGCAGTTCTGCTGTGTGCAGCTCATCTCTTCTTTGCCATCAGAAAACAATATTATGATATGGTTCTTTATCCAGATAATTATTATTACTGTTTGTTATTTGTATTACAGTTACAAAGGACCCAGTCATTGAATCTGATCTGCATCTGAAGACCATCATGCCTGTGAAAAGTCCTGTTGACTTCTGTGAAATTCACATGGTTATCAAAGTCCTCTCATATGGATCAGGTTGCAAGACTGGGGATGGAGTTTCCAAGTATATACCTTCTAGTCTAAAAAAGGATCACTGGCAAGAATGCGTATTTTAACAGTATATTTCCCAGCGTTGAGATTCTCACCCTCATTAAGAATACATGACCAGGATATTAGACTCAACCCACACAGACTTTTATTTAATAAAGTTTAATACAAACCTTTCTGTGATTCGTGTTTTTCTGTTTTGCCTTGATATTCAAAGCCAACTGCACTTTTGTCCACTTTGTCCTTGTCAACCCCATATTTACCACCAAAGCCTCTGGAATAATCTGGAGACAGGAATAAACACAGTTTTAGTTACAAATGAACAGTAATAAAACACTATTAAGGCTGGACTGCTTCAACCACAGGCACTTGTGTTCAATTATGTATTAGAAGAAGATCATCATCCTGGCTAATCTTGATCCAGGATATTAAGTCTTAAATTCTTCAGAATGTATCGCGTAACATTTTTCCCTTAAGCAGGAGGAAACAAAACAGTAGTGTCCAAGATAACCAAACCACTGGATGATGTGAGCAATGCAAATGTTTGACCAACTGTAGCAACACTATATTAACTTTAGAAATCCCTAAGTGTTACCTACATATTAGTAAAATTTACATTTTAGCATATGAAGTAATTTTGTTAGAAATACCTCACTGCTGTACTTGATAGTTTAAGGTTTTAATATTAGATTGGTCAAAAAATTTCAAAAGTTGCCAGAAGTTTTTTTTTTTTTTTTTTTGCAAAGTTTGTTGACCAGCTCTGGTTACAATGTAATTGAAGTTCGACCTCCACTTGGAATCCTTGTGTGAATTAAACTGAAGTGTACTGTTTAAAGTTCTCCTTCAAGAAGATAAAGTGTTCAGTAACCTTTATGACTTATCTAGTGTATATTAAAGATACACACTATTAATTTTAATGAAAATGAAATATTGTACAAGATGGTTCCTGGCAAATGCACCTGCACCACAACAAAAACAGAAACAAGAAATGTGCATGTCGACTAACCTTTCTGAGATTCATGCTTCTCTGTTTTACCCTGGTAATCGAAGCCCACTGCACTCTTGTCTACCCTGTCGGCCTGCACTCCGTATTTACCACCAAAACCACTTGCGTAATCTGGAGTTCAGAGAACAAACACAATCAAACAAATGAACTCACCATATGTCACAGTCAGCATTGCAATGCAGAAATCCAGAATTATCTCTCAGTTAGAAAATAGCTATTAGCCCACAAAATAAAACTGACAAATACAGCAGGCAGAATTCAGCATAGCACTACAGTTCATGAGGTCACAAGTATGTGCTAGTTGGTTCCCTATTTCTAAATCTGAATGCAGTTAAAACTTCTGCCTAAGGTAGCAGAACCATTCATCCAGGATGTGTGATCATCATACATTTCAACTTAGGATTCCTAAGTATCAGATGGTAGTTTAAAAATTTAAATTCTATACATCTAGAAGTTTTACAATTTTTAGGAAATTCAGCGAAGTTCAATAGGAGTCCAACAAACCCAGTTCTGAGGAGTGGTCTAGTCTCAGAAGTGTCACCTTCCTCCCCCACTGACCTTTTCATTTATAGTTGTCCAAACACAGAAACCATTTACTAGATTAAATGCAAGGCTACACTCTTATTTTGATTTTCTAGCATTTTTTAAACATTAGTGTGATTTTACCCCTCTACTTCCTGCCCTGGTAGACAGATTGGGTTTTGAGTCTATTTACTACAAAAAAGTAATAAGTCATTTTGGACACAGACTAACTGGATAGCTGACAATACAGGTCGAGGCCCCATGTAGGCACCTTTCAAACATAGCAACAACAGTGTTTCCTCAACAAGTTACTGTAGCAGAGTCCTACAACAAGCAGCTAATATTGATAAAAGTTATCTATTTAAGACATACGTCCACCACAACACTACCTTTTTGAGAAGCATGTTTCTCTGTTTTCCCCTGGTATTCAAAACCCACAGCAGACTGTAGGAGAAATAATACATTAATAAGCAATTAAGTGTTCCTAAAAAAGCCAGACATTAGTAGCTCAATAGTCTACTTCAGCAGAAAAATACTCTGCATAAAAGAAATCAGAGTTTAGTGATGCTCTGACCCTCTTGGTTCTGCAGCATAAATGTCTGTTTTGATTTACAGGCCAATACCTTCAAAACATTAGAGAGGAACAGATCATTAAGTTATCTTTCTCAGTCACTGCCAAACAGATTGTCCCTTTCAGTACATTATGGTCTTGGCAGGTTTATGATCCAGTACACTGGAGCTCCCACCACTTCCAATGGGAGGTTATTGTACAGTCTTGGAAATTTTCCCCACCTTGATATTCAGCCTAGTAGTTCAGTTTGCCAGATGTCCCAAACCATGCTAAATTCCTTCCCTTCCGGGTGTTCATATTTCTGTTCACAGAAACATATGTAACTTGGCTAACTGATAAGTTTTTAGTCTTTTCTTACAAATCAGGCCATTCTTTGACTTAATTGGGGGGGGGGGCGAGAGAGGGAGGGGGAATTTTTTCTTAAGAAAGTATTAAGGTCCATAATGGCCAAAAGCAATTTACTGATATGCACAGAGTGAGTGCAGTGCTTAAAATGAATGGTATCGATGTTTATACCTAGCAGTAGCACTTTTCAGCAGGATAAGAATGATACCCTAGGTAAACTGATGAATGCAACTGCTCTAGGCAACTTCAGTACTTTAGGAAATTACTTACCTGGTCGACTCTATCCACTTGTACGCCAAACTTGCCTCCAAAACCTCTTACTGAGTCCACTTGGGAGCAGTGTTTAGAAAGCTTAGATTGATATTCATGGCCAACAGCTGACTGAAAGAAGTTAGAAATCCAAAAATGGATTACTGCATCTAACAAAAATGGTAACACACTATGCCTGGTAAGTCTAAAAACAAATAAGTTTGGGACTAGGCACCACTTAAAGGCCTGTTTATAATTTATGTGGATCTTTAGATATGCAACTTTAGACATTGCACAGTGAAAGCCATGCATATTAAGGGTCCAATTCTGTAAAGCCATACCCACATAAAGATCTTTCTTCAGGATAAGAATCTGTAGGATTATGTCACAAAGTTGTCAAAATAGTTCTAGAAAAGAAAGTGATCAAAATTCCAAGAAAGATTCTGGCAGCATTGACTGTGTGTGTGTTTCACCCAGGATTTATAAATTAAATTACAGGGCTGGTTAAAGGGAAGGTGTTGAATCGAATTCTATTGCCATGGCCCAAGGATTAAAAGGGAGCCCTCAGTTCCAATAAAATACTTGGAGTGATAATTGTGTATGCAGCTATGCACCATACACAGTAGAAAAATCATCACTACAAACTTAAACACAAGATACTTCTTGGACAAAAGAAACTTTGTAGAATTCTAAGTTTAAGCAAAAGACTAACGTCAAAGGCTGCCTAGACTGAATGCAACATTCACATCCACCAGACATTAAATTCATCATTACATAGGAAGAAAATTGTTCCAACACAGGTTATAATGTAGTATTACGTAAAAACCCAAACATTTTCATAGCCAAGAAGAAATAATATTAATTTAGGAAAACAGGAATGACAGTTCTGGAAGATTTGTATCATCCATTGATCCAAAAGTTATGCAGATAGAAGATGTCTTTCCTCATGCTCTATGTTAATTCTAGTCAAACGTCATTAGCTGCCTCAGATCACTAATTTACTATTTAAACCCCGTGCAACATGGACAACAAAATATGTTTCTAGGTTCACTTTATTGCCCAATTCAATTACTTTATTACACTTTTGCAAGCAATTTTTAAACCAGAGAGAGAAAAGTAATCCTAATCTATTACTAACACACAATTGTCACCAATTCTTTTTTTTTTTTTTTTTTTACAAGTAGACAATTTTAGATAGAGAATAGATATCTGCTAAAAGGTTAATGGTGATCACTGTAGTAAAATAAAAATAATATCCTTTGCAGTAGAAAAGTAGACTGCTAATTGTTGAAAGGTATTTGACTACAGTAGTAAACATGAAAACTAAAATAACTGAAGTTGGTTCCCAATGTTCATTGGCACATTTTATGGTATACATTTATTGGTATGTTTTATGGTATACAAAGCTAGAGTTATGGCTATAAACAGCTTCTGGCTAGGTCTATCATTTACATTAATATTTTAGCTAAATATACTACAGGAAGCTACCAGACATTTTTCCTTTCCGAATTCTATAACAGATCAAGGAGATTACTCTTACCACTTTCCAAGCGTTTGCTTTTCAAGTTATCCCGGTTGTATAGTACAAAATGTGCTCTGTGCTGTCACTTGCCATTATGTCTCTTATCAGTCAACAACTTTTCCAAAGCCTGGTTTCATGACAGTTTCACAGCTTATTGTGTTTTTTTTTCCTTCCACTAGAACATTGGACAGGCATAACATCCTAAAGTACAGTTATGCCACATTGACTTAAACAGGAACCAGAAGCAATCTTCAAATTAGACAGGATATGGAATTACACACTGGAAAGGGCACTCTAACATACCTGCTGATAAGGTTTCAAATTTGCACTAATATAGTACTAGTATAATCCCCAAATGCTGCACTCTGTGCCCAAATTGGGTTACTTGGTCAGGCGCTGGGGAACATGACAAAGAAGATGATTTCTAGTGTCCCTGTGCTGAGCTAGAGGGCTCTGCAATTACAGCTCCAATCTCATGGCTGGGGTTGCTGCCACAGCCCTTCCACAACTTCTCTCCACAAATGAAAAGTCTGCTACACATGGCCATGCCAAAGATTGAGCAGCTTTGTTCTGCGGCATAGATCTATTGCTCTGGCTCACAGCATAGTCTCTTATGCAGTTGAATGGCAATGGTTTCACTGTATCAGGCTCCTCTGTACCCATGGACCTGTAGATGCGTGGGGAAGGGAGGGTACTGATTTTGATTCAAGTGAACATATCCTTGTATCAGCAGAACCCTGGCAGCTATAGAATACTTTAGTTTTTGATGTTTTGAGAACAATCTGCACTGAAAAGGGAGAACGTTTGGCCATTGAGGAATGCTTATTTTTCATTCTCAGCCTATTGGATAGGCAAAAAATATTAAATATCTTGATTCCCAAATCAGCATATTTCTCTGCAGTATGCAGCACCTGCTTTAATATCTCAGGCAGACATATGAAAATAGGAAAAAGGTTTTTACTAGGAGGGTGGTGAAGCACTGGAATGGGAGGTGGTGGTATCTCCATCTTTAGAGGTTTTTAAGCTGCGGCTTGAAAAAACCCTGGCTGGGATGATTTAGCTGAGGCTAGTGCTGCTTTGAGCAGGGGGTTGGACTAGATACCTCCTGAGGTCCCTTCCAACTCTAATATTCTGTGACTCTGTGCAGTATGCTGGGATTTAAAATCCTACTGAGCATCCCTGAAAAAGACATTTGCTAGAAAGATGTTAGGTGGCATTCACCTAAATATATCCACACTGGAATTCTCTAATATATCTTACTAAATGAGTCCCTGGGCTCAAATTTCTACCATCTACTCAGTCCAGAAATGCATTCAAGCAACCAGCCTGAAAACTGTATTGGAACATATTATCACTCAAACACACATATATATTTCTTAACACTTACACAAACTGCTTCCATGAGCCAAGATGACTGATAACAGTCCAAAAATGAGACATACACAACCCACACCAGAATCCAGTACACTGCATTTTGCAGTTAGCCTTGCTTTGGGAAGTTTGCTGCTGATTCAGCGAGTCACTAATAGGAATCTTCCACGCTGAAAACCTTGTGGAATGAGCATTTCAATTTTGGCATAAAATATCAAACGGGACCAATTTAAATGAACACAAGTCGACCAGAGCCCTTGCATAGCCAAGCAAAAGGTGAGTTTTGAATGTACCTCCAGATGCAAAGAATTGTATTCTCAACACATGAAGAAGTGAAGCTTTGATGAACGTAATATGCTGGAGCAATTATCCACTTACAAAATGTGGAAATGTATTATACTCAGATTAACAGGATGTTGCCAAAGTCTATATGCAAACTGATTTGTATGTAGTCTAGACACTTGTTTATAATTTGACCACCTCAGTATGTCTCTTTCACATGTTTCATTGTTGGTAATGCATGAGGACCAGATTACAATGACATTAAAGTGTTTTGATTTTTAAGGGGGTGGTGATGTAAAAATATTTTCAAAGCAGTAGAGGGGATTCATTCATACATCTTTCAATAACTTTGTGGAAGATGTGTGGCTAAATCCCCCTGCACTGTTTTGAAAGTCTTAAACCATATATTTAGCTAGAAGCTTCTCTTCCTGCTTTACCGAATTCAACTAATTCAATCTGTACACTCCCTATTTTATCTTCCGACATGGCATGCTATAAGAAAGGAAAGCTTCTCTTACTATTTTATAGCCAAACACCAAGTATCCAGTGCCCAAAGATAAATCTGCATCTTTAAAACATTCAAAATTGTGATTAAAAAAGTCCCTCCCTTGGAAACCTGTAGTGAAGCAGGAACACACTCCCATTGATTTTAATGAATCCTGGGGCAATGACACAAGCGAATTATGCGAGTGATCAGTTAGGTCAGCATCATACTTATGACATTTAGACTTACAGGGCAAAATCCTGGCCCACTGAAGTCAATGGCTAAACTTCCACTGAGTTCAAAGAGAGCAGGGTTTTACCTGCGGTGCACAGGTAGGCAGATGCTCTTCGAGAGGAAGGGACTGAGCTTTTAAAAAGATTAATATGATTCAGCAGTACCGTAAAATTGTTTAAGATCTGTTTGCACCACCCTGAGTATTGATGGGTGAGTGTCCATGACAGTTAATTTTTTTCTCTTTTACAAATAGTTGTGTTACAAATACAGCACTACCTGCAACATGTTGTTGTTTAATGCCCGCCTCACACACACAAACACACTTGTTTACCACATCCCTTTAGAAGCAGTCTTGGCATTTGTTTATTTAATGCGTTCAGTTAGAATCCTAAATGGATGAGGTGAGGCATAAGTAGCCAGCATTAGAGAGCTTGAAGCCCACTACGTAAACCTAATAACTTTATCCAATACTTCTCTTACCCCAGTTCTCCATCAATTTGTGTTAGCCTGTTTTGTGGTCCACTGAGGAATATATAGCAAATTTCTGTGAAACAACGGGGCCCTGCTTACAAACAAACCAAAATCTGATCGATATGCTCAACAGATAATGGAACATATTGGAACCATCTTGCGATGTACCGATAAAGTTAGTTAAGCAAGAAACTAAAATATAATCTTATTCAGGCTTTAATATTTTAGCTCTAATTTTCTTATAATACAGTATTGGGCTGCAATGATATAATAAGTTGGATAGCTAATGGGGGCAGACGAACAACTAGAACAACTTCTGTTGAGCACTTTTTTACTATTAATACATTCACTATGCATGCAGCTATTTAAAACTAAGGAACATTAGTATTTATCGGTTGCATTGATGTTGACAGCTGTTTTAAACATGGACTCAATAGTCTATACTTCAAAGATTGCAGCTATTGTCTGCCTAAAATATAAAGCCATTTTCTGCATATCTGGGTTATTTCTCACAGCTCATTTTTTCAATGCCTTTTTGAAGTGAAAGCTACCTTCCAATTCAAGAAAGATAAATACATTCATTTATTTATTCTTAGGCAGTCTTAAATACACAAAAAATTGATGCAGCACATGAAATAGAAAATGGATTTATTCATAACTAAGTGCTATCTTAATTTAGAAAAAAGTCTTTAGAAACCTAAACATTTACTGGAGGAGAAAGACCACTAATAAGCACATGACGCAAGCAAGCAGATCAGGTCTAAAATCACAAGACTCCACCATGAAGGAGTGTGGGGCACCAATGCATCAGCACAAAAAAGCTTCCCTTTGTCAATCACAGATGACCTGTTTCCCTTGAATGTTCCGAGACACAGGACCTGATCACGCATAGCCTAGATCTACACACAGATTTTACAGATAAAACTAGGGTTAGAGTTGTGATATTTTGCTGACAGTTACATCAGAAAAACCCTAGCGTGGACACAGTTATACCAGAATAAAGGTAGTTTATACTGACAAGTTATTTTGGTTCCCAAACTGCAATAAGCTATAGCAGGTCGAGCTTTTATACAGGTATAACTGCATCTACACTAGGGGGTTCGTCACTTTTACTGTACTGATATAGTTAACGCAGCAAAACTTTTATACCAACAAACCTAATTGACAAAAGTAATCCCATCCCACTGACTACAGTGGGATTTCCTCAGGTGAGTAAGGCTTGCAGCATTAGGCCTATCCACAATACATCTCCTGAGAAGACGTTTTACACTTACTTTATCCATACGGTCTTGTTCCACACCAAACTTTCCTCCATAGCCACGGGAAGCTTTTGGTCCTGTTTCAAGTTCTTTCTCCTTGAGACTCTGGTGTTCTTGGAACACATTCTCTCTCAGCTGGTGAATGCTTTAAAATAGAGAATGCAGTAGTTATATAATAAATTCCATAGAGATGGTTATCATTAAAATTTCCTCAGAGCCAAGACTTCCTACTTGATGTGCTAATTTTGCACCCAAAAACCTGATCTTAATGTAAGGATTAGAAGATAAATGCTAAATATACAAATATGTATTTAATAATAAATATGTATGTATATGTATTTTTTTTTTTTAATCCTTCAGTATACAAAGCACTTCAAGTTTGGTTTTAAAAACTCTGAACTTCATTTAATTGTGAAATCAGCTTTTAAAAACCAAAACCCCAGAATACACTCTTCATTTTAAGATCTACCATCCTGCATTTGGGCTGTAACAGGGAAGAGTAGTTTGCTATTTGATGTTAATCCTCAATAGCTACCAAAATATGATTTTTTTTTTGTTTACCCTATATAGCTATTTACATGGCCCTCATCAATGTAGTATCTTCTCTTTCCCTACTCACTCCTTTCTTGTTGGTTCTCCTCTCTTGTGGTTTTAGTTTGTAAGGGGAAAAACAGATTGTAAGCTTTTCATGGCAGGGCCCATCTCTTACTGTGTATTTGTGCTGTACCTATTACAATGGGCAATTGAAGCGTTTGAACATTATCATAATATAAAACAGGCAGGAATTGAAAGCATGTTGATTTCCTTTCCCCTCCACCAAGCCTTCTTTGGAAATAGGAAAAAAAGTGAGCTTACAACAGGGCAGGCTGGATGTATAGGGAAAACCAGTGATCTGTGCCTGAAGACACTTCCCACGAGTATAAAGCTGCCTGAAGCATTACTGCTGTATATTTAGCCTGTAAATGTCAGCAATGCACGCCAGAGAGTAAAACCGAACCCTGACGTAGGCCATAGCGGGTCAGACCAATTTTACAGATTTCATACACCAAAGGAACATCTAGCCCAGTAACCTGGCTTCCAACAGTGACCAACAACAGGTAATTCAAAGAGAATGAACAGAACAAGGCTATTGTCGAGTGATCCATTCCGATGTCCACTCTCAGCTTCCATCAGTTAGAGGCTTGGGCCCCAGAGCATGAGATTGCATCCTTGACCATCTTGGCTAATAGCTACTGATGGACCTATCTTCCATGAACTTATCTAATTCTTTTTTGAACCCATTTATAATACTGGTCTCCATAAAATCCCTTAGCAATAAATTCCACAAGCTGACTGAGTTGTGTGAAGAAGTACTTCCTTTGTTTGTTTTAAACCTGCTGCCTATTAATTTAATTGGGTGACCTCCGGTTCTTGTGTTATGTGAAGGGGTAAACAATACTTCCTTATTCGTTTCCTCCACACCTTTCATGATTTCAGAGAACTCTCTCATACTGCCTCTGCCCCTTAGTTGTCTCTTTTCCAAGATGAATAATCCCAGTCTTTTTAATCTCTCCTCACACGGAAGCTGTTCCATACCCTATTTGTGTTGCCCTTTGATGTATCATTTCCAATCCCAGGTTTTTGAGATGAGGCAAACAGAACTGCATGCAGTATTCAAGGTGTAGGCATAGCATGAATTTATATAGTGGCATTATAATATTTTCTATCTTACCTATCCCTTTCCTAGTGGTTCTTAATATTGTTAAGTTTTGATTGCTGCTGCACTGAGCAGAAAACATCAGCTCAAAGTAGGCCATTCAACAACTAAGAAGGTCATATACATATATACATAAACAAGCTCTTGAGCTGACAGTCCTTTGTAACGTGCATTTTTCTTTCTGACAGAGGCTTCAATATTGTTACAGTATTGTTGGCATGCCAGAATTTTTAGAAGATGGGCAGATAATTTATTAGCCAATCTTAGAAATATAGGGCCTGACTATATCTCCAGGAAATGGAGCTGTATCACCTGCTTCAAAAATTTCCATGCCATATGGTAATGTACATCTTTGCAGCTGAACACAAGTGCATAACTTTGAGTACAAGGAGCGACTGTAAAGCCTGTAGCCAGAGAGCAAGACTTTTTAGGTGCCCACATGTATAAAGGAGGCATGAGGAATCATGTTTCCAGTGAAGAAATGACTATAACATCAATTCTTACCTTATTTTACAACTAGAGATGCTGGCAGCCATAAAGGTCTGGCCACTTTGGAAAGGATTTGTGTAACCCGTGCTCTATAGAGACTCTCTCGTATTATATCCACCAGGATTTAAGACACTAAGGAACTGAAGTTATTAAAAATCGCCTACATTAGCAGTCACAAAAAAATCAAGAAGAAGAGCTGGTTTACTTGATGTGTTCTTGATGTCCAGATCCTTGCACTGTTTTAGCACCCCAGCGTTGTTCTTTCTCACTCACATCATTCTGTCAAAGACATGTAAGAAGAAGTTAAAAATCATTAGATTTCAGAGATTCAACACTTCGGAGGCCTTGAGGTTCTCTCATGCCACCGAAACTAGGCAACAACCTCATTGCCCCATTCACCTATTTCTATTACAGTCATGTCCCTGCCTTTTCTGTCATCGCCAATGCATGGAACATACGTCCAGTTACAAATCATTACAAGGTCTTCATTTAAACCCTTCTCTTTTACTGCAATGCCCAGCTAAACAAAGCAATTTAATGAATCACACACACAGAAGTATCCTAGTTATTCTCTCCTACAGGCAGTCAAGTATTTCCCATCTACTCTGCATATAACCTGCCTAGGCTGTAGCTCTTCAGAGCAGGAACCGTCTTAGCTATGTGATATAGCGTTGTTGGTGCTGAAATAATAAAATCTGAGGCCCATACCACGAAGTCAGGATCTGTCTCCCAGTCATCAGCTCCATCACTCTGGTTGACAGAAATGGTGTGACCTGCAGTAGCCTTCCACATCTGAAACACCACCAAAGGAAATGCTGTCACGCTGGAGTTACATTTAAATTCATTTCACATTACGACCGGGTTAATTAAGGGTTAGCCCAATATTCCTGACATACTAGAGAAGTAAATTATTTAACTAGACAACATTTGTAATATTGGCAGTTACAGCAGATGTGGTTACTAATCGTATCAGTTGTCCAGGTGCATTTGCAAGCTAGTCTGATAATTCTCTGTGGTTTCTCTATTGGCATTATAAAAAGGCCAGAAATAAACATTGGCACTGTTTCAAAGAGAATGAGGAAGTTCCTTCGGGAACAAGTCAACATGTGTGTACTTACTTCATTTAATAGTAACACATGTTACACCACTACCATCAATGATCTCTGTTCAAATAGGTCTTCTAATTAAAGATTGCTTCACAAAAAAAACAACCATCGGATCTCATCAGTGTACTTATGTCTTATGGTGACATTTTTTCTAGCCTTTAGTAATGCTGAGCATACAAATTGCTAAATACAATATTCTGTACGTTTTTTCATATTTTACATTAAGAAGATTCAAATATCAAGTATTATGAAAACAGGCTGAACAATTTAAAAAGTTTTAATATTATTTTGAGTTAGTAGGCATTTGTCCACTTGCCTGCAATAATATTACACAGACTACAGTTTTCAAGGTATTCTTTGATTAAGAATATGTATCTATATTATTGCTCTGTTTGCAGAATGTTTCAGCGTAAAGCAGCAGGAAGAATGTATTGGGAGCAGGAAGTTATAGACGTTTCTTGCCTTTCTATTATGATTTAATTTTGGGTGCCCAATTGGAGACACTGTCAAGGAACCTGATTTTCAGAGAGAAGATGCTCAGCGCTTTCTGAAAAATCAGACCCCGTTGCAGCATATCAAGTTGGAAACCGCAAAGTTCAGACACCTCGATTATTAGTCATTTTTGAGAATCTGGTTCAACATAGTTGCTGCTGCTAACAGTGAGTTATGTCTATAGAAAACATACGATTGGGAAATATATTTTAACTCTGAAATTGTTTATTTCATATAGATTGGAGGAAGTTTGCTTTTCCTCCACTAACAGACAAGTTCTTTAATATTCTATCATGTCTTACTATGCATACCTTTTATTTTCTAATTAAGAAATTGTTCATAAGAAGTGTCACTTATGGTGAAGTATTTCACATACTAACACAGTCTGGAACAGAAAAAGCAAGCTCTCCCTCAGGTACAATCCAAAAGAAAACTGACCATTCAAATCCCAAAGTAGTCAAGAGTTGTAGCGCTTCAGGCGAGGGATTGTGTGTGTTACACATTTGTACATTACCTACCATAATGAAGTTAGGGCTTATAGGAGATACCAAAGTTCATATCACATCCTATTTGTAAATGTCCTGAACCTGTAAGCCCTCCGTATACAGAGTTCCTATTGAAGTCAAGTGGGAGTTCCACACATGGAAATTTTACAGGATCAGATCCAAAGAATAGGATGCAACAGATTGCAGGTCTTCATTATTTCCCTAGTTTTAACTATGCTAATAGATGAGGCAGATGAGGAAAAGCAACAGCATGTAGATTCTTTGGACCACAGACCATTTTTTATATATAATGCATAACATAATTGGGCCCTGATTTTGTTTGGGGCCGCTAGGCAACACTGTAATACACACAAATAATAAGTGATCATTCCTAGCTAAGAAAATGTATAGAAAATGCTAATTATAACCTAGCTATACAGCCACTAATAGACATAACCAAATGCAAGTATCAGCATAGCACAAGGGCCAAGGAGAGAGAGGAAATGCTTTGGAGATTCCAGGAGTAAGAAAACTGAGCAAAGGATAATGGAACTTGAGTGGCTAGAAAGACAGAGGCTTGGTCTATACTACAAACTTGTGCTGGATTTGTAGTTATACTGACCCAACCCCTGGTGCAGACTGTGCTGTGCGGATGGGAGGGCTTCTACGGCCAACACAGTTACCATCTCTCAGGGAGGTGCAGTACCTACCTCTCCTGTCGGCATCGACAGTGTCTTCACTAAGCACTACAATGGTGTAGCTGCATCCCTGCAGCGCTGTAAGCATACACCAGCTGGGAAATAAACTACGGAGCAGTCTCTAGGGAGGCCTTATAAAGAATAGGAGTGGAGAAGACAAAGGCATGATAACTCACTATACCTCCCCATTGCCAGTTTCTACGAAAATTAAGAACAAAACATAATTTAAGCCACTTATTCTCTAAAATTCAATATTTTAAAGTTTTTAAGTTTAAAATACTAGGTTTTCTGCTTTTATGCTCTTATCTTTAGCACTCAACCTAAATGAGTTGAGTCAATGCCACTCCACATACCAGAAATGCCCTCCCCTCTAAAATCTGCCAGACATTATTCATTCAAAACAACTCTTTTAGCCACACACATCTATGAATCTCTCACATGGCAGCCTGCAAAGCAAGCATGTTTTTTTGAGGGGAAATTAACCATGTTAACATCGAACCTCCATCTGGTGTTTGCACTGGACTGTATCATCTGATGTGGTTTGTTTGTAAGCTCCTGAGAACAGGGAATATAACTGCCTCTCTTCTGCTAGAAAGAACGAGGCTTGGTCTACACTACAAACTTTTGCCAAATTTTCAACACCCGAGCAATATAGTCATACAGACCTAACCCCCAATGTACACAGCGTTATGTCAACGGAAGGGTTTCTGCAGACAGTGCCAGCTTTATTAATATATACATAAATGCTCATGTGATTACATCTATACCTCTATTTCTGTCAGTCATTTAAGGAGGGATCCACAAAAGTACTTTGGTGTCTAAACCCAAGACTCAGGTATCTAAGTCCCTATTTTAGGCACCTACATCCATGCTTTGGGTACACTTCAATCCACAAAACTCCCACTGAACTGTATAGGTACCTAAACTCACTTGGTGAGTATGTTTCTGCATCAGGTAGCAGTACACCACCTATCTTCCACCTAAGCCCCAGAGCTATTCATGAACCAGAGGAAGTCACCTAAGTTGTATGCAGGGGGCAGATACAGTAGATACATCCAGATTGGGTCCTACTCAAAATTGAGTAGGGCCTTACAACTTGTAGCCCAATGAGAGACTTGGATTCAATTCTCCGTTTCCTACTAGAGCAGAGGAAAGTATTTGAACAAGGGTCTCCCACCTCTCAGGAACATGTTCTAGTCACTGAACTATGAGAGAGTCTGATGGGGACTCCCTCAATCATTCCTGATGATTGTTTTCACTGAACTAGAGAGAACGCATATGAGTAACTCGGTAGTGGATAGGACACTCACCTGGATCCAGTCCCCATGCTCCAACCACTTTTGTTATTTATCCAGAGTGGAAGAGTTTCAACAGGGGAGATGGAGGAAGCCCTCCGTTCAAATTCCTTCTTCCTCTCTGGAAGAGAGGTCTCCAACATCCCAGGTGGGTGCTCTAATCATGAAGCTAAAAATTGGAAGGTGGGCCTGGGCACCACACCACCTCCTCCAGCCATTTTGTTGACAGCGAGGCAGGAGCTGAACACATTTTTGAGAAACACCTTAGGCACCTAAGCCATCTGCCTCCAGATGGTGGGTACCCGTCTGAGGATTGCCAAACACAGGTAGGCCCCTCCCTGCAGCCTGGACTTAGGTGCTTATCTCTGTGAGAGAAGGAGGGCTTAGCACTCACCTCTCTGGTCAGCATTTCCCACTGGCTGTCTTAGGCAGCTCCCCACCAAACACGCTGGCTTTTATGAATTGCTTTATTAGGCGCCTACCCCTTCATTATGTAGGGAGCTTAGGCACCTAATTCAATTTTGTGGCTCGCAATGTTTTTCCTAGATTTTCTAGGCACCTAAATGTTAAGTACCATAATGCTTAAGTCCCTTCATGGATCCAATCTTTGCTCTTTCATCCCAAACACACACAGCTGAAGCACTAAAGCTCCATGTGACTGTATTGTTTGCACTGCAGCATACAAATTACAAGATAATCTCTATCTGAGTTTAGCAATATCCAAGCCTAACTCACAATTTATTTGTTTCCTCCTCCACCTTGTTAAAAGTGGTAATCAAGAAAGGCTGAAAGCTGAAGGAATTTTTATAAAGAGTATTTTAAAAAATCCTGGTCAGATACTATAGTATATGAATATCCACTCCCCTCCCCTCCGCCTTATTCCCCCCATTAGAGTTTTATTAGGTTAACTATAAAAGGCACAAAGATACAGCATAATAATAAAAACCAAGTGAGTTTTCTCATTTCCTACCAGGCATAATTTGCAGCCCCACCATACTAATTTCCTCAGTAGTTGCTGATCCAGCAGATCTCTTTCAAACTAAACTACAGAGAAACATGATCCACACTGTATCCACGAGTCACTGACTCACACGGTCAAATTTCTGGAAAAAGAGAGCTACAGTTCAAAACACACTGAGGCTAAATATATCCTTTTGATTTATCAGGCCACTTCTCTCCTTTATCACGTTGACTAATCAGCAGACACAGCATTTTCCACAGAGGATATTTGCAGGTATTGGAATTCAAACTCCCTCCTTCCCACCCAGGTCTAAGGACAAGCTCAATAACAACAAGTGGGAGATGCCAGTCATTCAACAGTCAGCAATGCCTTATCTAGAGATACCTCTGTACCTGGAATGGGTAAAAGGCTAACTGCAGCACCTTTTTTTCCCCCCTTTTGTGATCTCTGAGCGTACTCACTCAGAGGTCTGAGGCCTCCTGAATTTGCCTATCCTGACTGGAGTTTTGCAGTTCCCCCACTCCTATTCTGGGAACTGAGGCCTGTGTATCCACCGTTATTGCCCTGCTGGTGCAACTGAGTTCAGACACTTTTGGGAGTCTGCAACCAGTGATCAGACAACTTTCTTCAAACAAAAGTATTGGCTATTTTAGCAGTAGGACCAAAGCATTAGAGGAAAAAAAAAGGGGGGGGGGAAGAGAGGTTTTAAATGAGGGTATGTCTATACTGACAGTGGCAAAGTCGCCACTGTCAAATCGACCTATCGGGATCAATTGAGTGTCTTCACTGCCCACTCTGTCAATACAGAAGTTGACGCTGGTAAACCACCCCCTCAAGTGGTGCGGTGCAGTGCAGTGAAGACACCACGCAGAAGGGAAGCACAGCAGTCAACGGGAGTTACACAAGCTACTCTGCATAGCTTGCGTAACTCCCGTCGACTGCTGCCTTATCGCCAGGTAAGTGCAGACCAGGGCTCAGTCTACACACATCCATCTTACCTTTGATGGTAATGTAGGCAGGCATAATGTCTTCAGACACAGCCAGGTGCCTTTGTGTGTCCCAGGCTGGTTCCCCTGCACAATTTAACCCTGGGCCCTCTCTTGTGAGAGGGTCCCTTTTAAATCCTGCCAGGGCTTCTCTGTTCTTCTATGTTTCTGACCTTTCTGATTTTGTAGGTTGGAAGAGGCAAAAATAATCAAAGCTAGCAGTTCTGGCACTATCTGTAAACAACACTGGTCTGCTGAGAAGTGCCTACCTTCATTCACTGTTTTCCTACCAACCTATTCTCTCAGACAGCTCCTTCCTGAGTTAACCCAACACAGTCACACAGTAAACATCCTAATAACAAGGCTGACATACAATATCTATTGAGTAGCTCCAAATCCATCACGCTACCCAATTGTGGAAGTCCTATTGGAAAGCACCAAGAAAGCCAACGAAAAAGAAGTGCATTGCACAAATTATTTATTGTCTCACTCAGGACAGAACCAGTTTTCTACACCAGCTAGATACTGAAAGACTGCCAGGCCCGCAGGGCTGTCAAGTTCTGACAGTTTGAATGAATGAGATTTTCACACACAAAAATAACCCATGAGTGAGATTTTAAAGATGTCGACTAGAATCACATGAAGAATCTCTCATCATGAGAGGCCATGTTAAAAACCAGACCTAAAATTAATCCCAGATGATAGTTTTCCAAAGGAAAATGGTGTAGAAGGTCAGCTGCTCCTAATGATGCTTTGTTCCTCATTTGTCTGATTAGAGAGAGACACCCCATTCCCTCCATAAGCCTTATACAGAGACAGCTGCTGCAGGCCTAGAATGAGTCACGCCCATCTTCCTTTAACCACAGTGGGGTAGGGAATGACCGGCTTAGTCAGCAACATGGACACGGCTACCATAGCCCTCCCAGACATGGGGGGGGGGAACAAGGAGCAACACGCTTGGCCCCAACCTCAAACAGGCACACCCCGGGGCGGGAAGCAGCTGTCTGCCTCGCCCTCCCGCTACCTAGAGAAGCCCCCGTCCACCTCCAGAAAGGAAGGCCACGCTGGCGAGTTCGCGTCCCGCTCGGCCGGCCCCGGGGGAGTGGGGAAGAGCTCCAGAGCCACCGAGCGGGACCAGGGGCGAGAACAAAGGAAGTTTAGCGCGGGGGCGGCGGCTGGGTCCCACCCATCCGCTCCTCTCTGGGGCAGCCGCTGCCCCGATCGCCGCAGACTGGCCCGGGCGGCCCCCGGGAGGTGGGGCGGGGGCGCGGGCCGCGCGGGCACAGCCCTCCCTCCACTAAAGCGAGGGGAGCCCGAGCCGAGCTCCCGCCGGCTCGCGAGGGCGGGACGGGGCAGAGGGGGCCGGGGCGGCTGCCCCCGGACACGGGGGGCTCGCCGCCCTCCGACACCCCCGCCGGGACGGGCAAACCACCTGGCGAAGAGCTGCCGCCGCAGCCCCTCCCCGGGCGGCCGCCGCCAAGCAAAGGCAGCGCTCCGCCGCCTCCCCGCCTGCGTGGCCGGGGAGCCGCGCCCGGCCCGCGCACTCACGGTGCTCTCCGCTCGCTTCCCGACGGCGCGGCTGCGGCTCGGGCGCCCTAGCTCCGCCGCTGCTGCAATTTCCGTCTCTCCCAGGCTCCCGTTTCCTGTTCTCGCATCATCCCGCGTCACTAGGTGGGAGACGGCTCCACGGGCTGCCGGGCAGCGGGGTCCCGCCTGCGCCCCGAGCAGCGCTGCGCCGCCCGCCGCTTCCCGGAGCCCTTCGTCGGCACGAGCCTCCTGGCTGCTGGGATGGGAGCTCTCCCCGGGCCACGCGCCGGGAAAGCCGCCCGCAGCCCTGCTCCCCGCGCGCCTCCCGCCGGAGCCCCTTGTTCCCGCAGGCGGGGCAGTTCTCTGGGGCCGCGCCTTCCTCCTGCTGCTCGGTGGCGTTTATTTCTACCAGGCAGGCGTGCCGAGCTGGGGTAACCTGGCCGAGCCCCGTGAAAGGACTGCAGAGTCCTGGGGGAGCGCGTTGACGCATGCTGGGGGGAGGGGACCTACAGAAAACACCAAACTCGAGATACCCTTTACACGACTATGAAATACAATCAGTAAAAAGGGGAGTTTCTTGCCAAAGGGTAAGACGTGATAGGTCTACAGAGCCTCCCTCCTACCCCGCTGCAACACCATTGGTTACTGTGAATGTAACCCTACAAATGATCATGTAGTAAAAATGTTACCTTCTTTGAGGAGGGCCCTTAGAGTTTGAACAAGGGGCATTAACTATAGGTAATTTAAAATCTCATTGAAAAACACTTTAGTCCAGTTTTAAAATTTGCCACGTAGAGGACCCCTACTGGAAAATGGATATTTTTTATTTTTGCTTCTTCTCTGGAAGGCAGGTGGGTTATTTTTTGGAGACAGTACTTGAAAGTTGCCATACTTCTACAAAAAAAACTTCAAAAACAGACTTGAGAGAGAAACTGCAGAGCTAGAACTGATTTGCAAACTTGACACAATCAGACTGGGTCTGAACAGGGACTTGGACTGGTTCTCTCATTACAAGAAGTAATTGTCACTGTTCACACATTCTCACCTTCTAATTAAGGGCTGTGAATAGGCCTCAGCTACTCTAACTGTATGGACTTTGCTATTACCTACCCTCCCCATTGTTGTATCTTCTCCTTGACAGTGTGTGTGTGTGTGTATATACGTATCCTCTATCTGATTTCCATTCCCTGCATCTGACAAAGTGGGTTACAGCCCACAAAAGCTTTTGCCTGCAAAAATTAAATTTGTTAGTCTTTAAAGTTCTACAGGACTCATCATTTGTTTTTTAGAAGTACTTTAGTACTTTCAAATGTCACATCACATCTTTCCTGATTTTGTGGAAGGACTTGCTGGAGAACCTAGATGCTTATTGTGTGTTTTTCATCTCTTTGTTAAAGATTCAGTAACCACTTCAGATAGAACTCCCCCCCTTTCCACAGCTCAACTAGATGTTTGAATTAAATAAATGCTACCAGTTTAAAAAGTCTTGAGTAGAAGTGGCTCCCTTCATTAGGTGATTTTACTTCCTCGATGTATTTACCTAGTCATACTAGTTCTCTAGTTCAGTAGTTCTCAACCAGGGATACACATAGGCCTGGGCATATGCAAAGGTCTTCCAGGAGGTTCTCATCTAGATCAGTGTTTCTCAACCTGAGGATTGCAACCCCCATGGAGGTCAGAGGCCTGTTTTAGGGGGTGGGGTTGCAAATGCAGGGCCAGTGTTAGGATATGGCAAGCAGGGCAATGGCCCAGTGCCCATGGAGCTAAGTTACATGTCTCAGCCCTAGTTGGGCTCAGGCTTCAGATAAGGCTCACAAGTGAAAAACAGGCTCAGTGTCACACTGACTATATGTACAACATTTATATTCCAATTGATTTATTTTATAATTACATGGTAAAAATGAGAAAACCCATTTTTTCAGTAATAGGGTGCTGTGATACTTTTGTATTTTAATGCCTCATTTTATAAGCAAGTTTTTAAGGGAGGTGAAACTTGGGGTATACAAGACAAATCAGACTCCTGAAAGGGGTACAGTAGTCTGGAAAAGTTGAGAACCAGTGCTCCAGTTGTCCATAGTCTCAGAAAAAACAGGAGGAAGACAAGAACTGAACTTCTAATGTAAAACTGATGCAGAACATCATTGCAGAACCCTGCCAAATAATGAGGTGAATTGTGAGAAAACTTTCCAAATGAACGATTTGCAAATCAGGGTACCATATGAATTGGACCATAGATTTGAAAATGAATTTCAATTACATGGGTGGTAAAAAAAAAGTTTTTTTTTCCAATGGATTTTAAAAGAAATGTGAAGTGTATTTTCCCATTAGTATAAGAGTCTCTCAATTCCCACAAAGGTACAATATATGCAGTTTTTTACACTAGTTCGATCCACAGCAACCATAGTTAGGTTAAATCTGCCTCTGGGCTGTACTTTTCACACAGCAAGCAGCACTTTTATTAATCTAAGTTTATTTTGTCATATAAACTAATTGGGTGATTAAAACAAACAGTGATCTCTGGTCACACAACTGTCAGCCTAATAAATTACTACAGCCTACATGCCCTGCAGGGGCAGAAAAATACTTGTCCCCTTTGCTTTCAAAGGATTTTCATTTTTAAATATGAACTACAGTAGAAGGTAAGAAGGAAGAGGTGATTGAACTAGATAAATTGTGTTTTCTGTATGAGAGACTGTTCCTGCTCTGAAAATTTCCAAGAAATTACTCCATTACATTGTTCCCAGTTGACAGCTATCACTTCCTTAAATCAGCTAAGGAAGTGATTGCTTCCTGGTCATATGCACAAACTTTTCACTTTTACTGCAGCTATTGTGACCCAACCATCTGGAATACATTTGACACCTTGCCTAATGAAATAAATGACACCTTTTAAATACATAATCCACTTTATTTAAAATTCAAGCTCAGATTTATCTACTCTATGCTCCAAGCTAAGATCTACATAAAATAAAGAATGGCTTGTTACTGTTATGTTTTTCTTTTGTTAAAACTTTTAATTAAAATTAAGGATTTGTTAAAAAGTTAATACTTTTATTTTTCTATTTGTCTTTCTACTCTGTGGCCCTGCCAATTCACAATTGTTCCCCATTTTATACAAACTACCAGTTGTAGTTTTGAATACTTCAGGTCAGAATATTCCCACGACATTCTATGTGAGGAAATTCCCTAGTAATTCCCCACTTTCAAGCTGCTCTAATACACACGCAACTCTGGACAGCTTCGTGTACCGAAAAAAAATTCAGTACTGAAAAAAAATTTACTCCTTTAGGATGGAAAATGTTTCAATTGGAGGCAATGCTAGGGAGAGGGAGAATTTTTCTTTTTGTTTCATCTCTTACTAATGAGAAAATTATTCTCTACAATTAGAAATGTATCCAGGCTGAACTACAAAATGATTGAATGCAAGAAAAGGCAAACTGAGAAGTGTTATGTGATTATATTTAAAACATCACAAGATTTCTCCATTCCTCATCTCACGTTTAACATACTGCTGTTGACCTGGAGGGCAATGTGGACACTGCAGAATGAATTACAGAAAGACAGTAGCAGACAAGCTTTGTCTGCACACAAGCTACACCAGTTTGAAAGCCAATTTAGTTAAGCTGATGCAAGTCACAAAGTAGTTCTCTTATAGTGGTTTAACTTATGTTTGTACCACACTGCAATGTATATTTTCCCCTATACATTCTGATATTCAAAATTCAGACACTGAGAATAATATATTAACACAAGCAGTTTGTACGCTAATGGCCAGAAAGCTTTGACATTACTCAAACCAATGAAAAGAACACTAGCCTTTTTCCAGTTTCTTCAATGCAACATAGGAGTGTTAATTTACTCTGGGACTGGAAAGTGGAAGGATATACATCTTAAACATTATTTAATTACTTTCAAGACATCAGCTGAAATAATAAACAGGCAAACAGAAATTGTGTAATGTAACAGATCACTTGGGGGATCGTGACGAACAGAAACTTTGATCTCCATCACAAATTTAAACTGAAGCCATTTTGTATGTAAGTTATCTGCTGAAGGAGAGAATCAAATTGCTCATCTGAAGCAAGATCTACATGGCAGTAATCAACTGTTAAGATGCTTTATTGACAACTCGCCAGCACTCACCACAAAATAGTTTAAAATTTGCATACAATTACATCTTAGTTTTTTCAATAGCATTTTATTGGCAGTGGAAAAATGCTTCAGAACTTTATTGAAAGAAAGCAATAAATAATACTGTGGTAAAAATAGTTCAAAAGTACTTAGACTGTACATACTTTGTTACATAATCAGAAGTACACAAAAAAGTTATTAGAAAAAACATAACAGTAACAATGAATTTCAGTTGTCCAAGTAAACTAAAAAGAAGAAACCAAATAAGCAAAAAAGACATGCTATATATATATAGTTGCATAATAAATAATGCACCATGATCTGAGCAGGTTTTTTACTGGCTTTTTAATGTGCCATTTAAAAAATGAATGATACGTTTTCTACTTATATAGTCTGAAATGGCTACAACCATTTTTTTAAAATCTGGACAAATTTTTAGAACAAGTTTATAAACGAATGCAAAACATGACCTACGTAAGAAAAATAAGGCCTTTATTAGAAGTTGCACTACTTTATTCTTCAGCATACTGTGCCTTCATCTTTTACTATTCTTTTTTCTTTTACATGAGACTGCAGTGCTTCATGATTGGTCCACTAAGAATAGTTGCATCAGTGCCTTTCCACGAATGTTTTCAACCAAAAGGATATGAGAGGAAAGCACTCTTTGTGGCCTGTGGATTACTACCAGGAACTATTATGAAGTCTTTCTTCCTTGGCTGAGAGAAAACATTTCTCAGTTTATGGCTTATGTTCAGTCATTATAAAGACATGCTATACAAATACAGCAGACTGGAAGTTATGAAGGAGTTAATGAATTCTAAAACATGTTCCATAGTGTTATAATGTTCCCCAGTTTTAAAAATGTACTAAAGCATTAAATGAAGACAAATTCACACTACTTGACAATTTTTCTTTGTGAAAAATGAACAACTATCAACAGAAATAAAAATAATCCATCAGACCTGCTTACTAAAACATTTATCTGAATGCTTATCTGAAAAAGGCTGGCTTATTTCATTTTTAGAACTAGCTAACATTTCCAAAAGACAAAATATATACTGCTTGGTATCATGATACTTTTACAAAGACAATAAAATCCTTTTCACCTTCAATTTCATTATTAAAAAACCCAATGATAATTACAATAACTGCATAATTTACAAAAACCCTATAATATTGCTTATAGGGACATATACTTACAAGCATTACAGTACATTCAGTTGGAAAGACTAACAAGTTAAAGATAAAATCAGCAAGGATTTGATTTATAGACTGAATACATATGGAAAAAAGTAAGTAACTATATAAATGAAAAGTCACATAGGTTTACTTAAATATAAGAAACATTTAATTCTAAAATATTTTCTCTATGGTACTCATGAATTTATTTGCTAATTAAAAACTCTGTAATAAAATATCTCAAAGTGTCCATTTAAGAAGTATTAACAAATTAAAGATTCCACTGATTTCTAAAATATGGTCTTTGAGTTCAAATTGCTGCATATCACCGGTAGAAATAGTGTGGGTAAACTGTAAAATAAAAAAGAAATCTGTTATACAGTGTCTCAAGATAAAAAAAAGTGAACATACATTATATTCCAAATTTCTCAGTTAAAGAGCTCATTATTGTGGCATTTATTTACTGGATTACTACCATCTCATGAAGTATATAGTTCTATTGGATCTCTATGTATGTTTCAGTTGCAATGTGAGGCTTGAAGCCAGAGGTCAAATACCTTCAATTCCCAAAAGAAATTAACTTCTTTTTCCCCTCCTGGATGAGCTTACTGTGTAAAAATATACTTAGAAAAAAAAATGTTAAGGCAATTAGAGTTAGAGCTTTAACATTCACAAAGAAATGTTTTTAAAGTATCTACATGATACTTTATACAGGGATGGATCCAGCTCATTTAAATTGCCCTTCTCAGAATTTTATACTATGGAGTTATTTTAGAATGTTTTTATATACTAAAGGCTACAGGTTTTGAAGCTCCAACTATACTAGGAGATTAACCAATGCTATCAAAGCTTAGCAGCCAACATTGATAGTAATTTAATTAGGAGTATAGATGATAAAAATATTTTAAAGCATCACCGCAGATTTTCACTTGCAAGTGACAGACTTAAAATCAGATCATTCCTGAATTTCTGCCTGCTCTTTAAGAGGTAGCTGAGAGACTGATCTGAGATGCATATGAAATATCCTAATATAGGGGCTCTGTCCCACCTTAATGTAGGATCGTCTAAGATACAGTTAAAGGGCATCTTTTGCCTATCTATTAAGACTATAAACTTGGAAAACTAGAGACTATGAAAAATATGATGCACTATCCCATTTTGCATATCCATGCCTATGTATTAAGTCATTAACATAAATATTGCCAACAATCATATCCTTCAATATCTTGATCCTTCTTCCCATCTATTACATAAATTTTCCCCATCTGCTTTTCCCATCTATACCCACCCAATAACTTGATTTGACTCATTTTCAAATTCCCCCATGTCACAGCCCCATTCTTCTGGTTCCATCTGTCCCCTTCAAATCTGCCACCATAGTGATGTGAAGTATTTGGAGCTACCTGTAATACTTTATGATTATTATATGTTTCATCTATATCTTACTGTGTTTGATATAGGATTACATGGGGTTATCTGAAGGATGCAGGAAAGGAGACAATAGCTTCAGGCTATAACTTAAGGAACAATGAAAGGCATATTTTGCTTTGAAGACCATGATGAATTCAACAGTTTGGCTTGGCACAGAGTGAGGAGTGCCTATGCTTATAAAAGGGGGGAACCCCCAAAGTGGGAAAACTAGAACAAAAATATTTCTCAGGATGAAAAAGGACAGGAGTGAGGCAAAGACTGCTAGGGAGCAGACTGAACCCCAGTCCCAAGACTATGGGGATCTCTGGAATAACATAGGCCTAACTAAACCTTTAAGTAAGATAGGTGTGCATACAGACCAGTTATTGTGTTAAAAACCCTCTTCTCTTATGCTGTGATCCTACTGTTAAGGTTAAACAATGCTCCATTGGGTTACTGTATTCTCCATTGAGTTCAGCTTCCAAAAGAAAGAACCATGGGTAACCAAACCTAGTCAGACCTGCTGAGGAACAGTGGTTGTACAAGAGTGTTGCAGCACTGCACCAGATCTAAAAGTGGGAGAATCAGGCCAGAACTGTGTATAAGCCCAGAAGGGGGAAAAACATCTAGAATGGGTCTGAGACCGCCTTTGTTTTTGAAATTAGGAAGTAGCAAGAATAGAATCCCTTTCCTCTCAACTGAACAGGAACCTCCTTTATGGCTCTCACCCAAAGGAGGGATTGGACCTGCTTTTTCAACAGGAGTTTGTGAGAAAGATCCCTGAAGAGGGATTGGGAGGGAATGGACATATTTGGATTGTGTAACCGAGTCCAATTATGCTGAGAACCCAGCTGTCTGATGTGACATGGGTCCAGGCACTCAGGAAATAGGAAAGGTGGTTTGAAAACAGGGGGGAGGGGGAAGAGTGTAATTGGATCCAATGCTTAGGGGATTGCAATATCAACCTCAAGCATCTTGTCAAAACGAGTGCTTTGATGACCCAGGGTGCCTGGAGGCTGACTGAGTATGGCCTAACGAGGAAGACTGGGGTGGGGCCTTCGCTTAAATCCTGTTCCTTCTCCTTCGCTGGTCCTGTCTGCATGAAGTAATGGCTCATCTATTGTGGCTTATACTGCTTCCTTGAACTTGTCAGTACATAAAGCCCCAGGAATTTCATGGTTGCCTTGGTGTCCTTAAGGCCATGAAACCTATCATCTGTTTTTTCAGAGAAAAGCAAGGATCCCTCAAAAGGGAGGTTCTGGATGGTCTGTTGCACTCCTGAGAGTCCAAAGGATTGCAACCAAAAACTCTTATGTATCATAATGGCAGTAACCATTGATCTGGCTGTGAAGTCAGCAGCATCCAAGCTTCAGGAGTGGATTGCACTGCAAACTGGCTGGTGCTTTGACCTTGAGGAGACATCATAGGACACTGCAATACCCTGGGTGCAGAGACCTGACAATGAGGCACCAGGGATGAAGAGAGGCTCGAGATGGGTCTCGCTCTCTCCCATGTCCTTCGGCATCAGACAACTACTCTTCTCCTGGTGCTTTCGGTGTGTTTCGTCTTGGACACGGGGAAGATGATCGTTGCTGAGAGACCTGGGTAGATGGAGGAGCACTCTGCACTGAGGCCAAGGTACTCAGTGCCTTGTCTGAGAGCAGTTCTGAGGACTTAGGGCTGCCTCCATGAGGAGGGCCTTCAATTGAACAGCTTCATCCTGCTGAGCTCAGGGTCTGAAGTCCTTGCAAATTTGGCAGCAAGCTTTCTTATCAGCTTCCCCTAAACACTTGAGACAGCTTGAGTGCAGGTCACTCAAAGAAACAGACTTACTGCACGAGGTGCAAGACTTGAACCCCAGTGACTGAGGCATGTCTTGGCACTAGGACGGTGGATAACTCCGCTATTCTAGAGCGAAAGAGACCAAACAATTGAACTACTAAAAAATCTACTACTACTACTAAAACTACGGTAACTATTTACACTAAGACTGACAGAAAAAGACTGACACTAAGTGAAGGAATTGCCTAGGCAATGAGGGTTCCAGCACCCATCATGGGCAGTAAGAAGGAACTCAAGGGAGCATGGTCAACTCCCCATACTGGAGCTATGAATGCACGGCCACAGGAGCGTTAGAGCCAACCCAAAAGATACCACTAAGGGAAAAAATTCCAGCAACTGTGCTTGGGGCACACACACACCTATATTGGAATGGATTTATGCAAGCACTTAAAGAAGAACAGAGATGTTAGGTGGCCCAGCTAAAGAGCTAGGACCAGAAAGCCCAGAGGGGCGAAGTCTCTGGGGAGGGAACCGTGGGAACATGGCCCCACACCACAGCTGAGACTCCTTGAAGAGCAGGGACTATTTGAGAGCGAGCCCAGACAGGACTGAGACACCAGCCAAACCAGGGTACTGGGATAGGTTGTCCGTTGGACTTATATCCCGGAAGTGGTTTGATTTTATCTCACAGACTGTGTGAGACTTGTCTGGAGCTGAGTTGCTGAAAATACCACCTCAAGTCAGAGGGAAAGTGCACTTCATCAAGGGAGAGATCATGAGAGGCAAGTGCAATCCCATTACAAGAAAAAAGACCAATAATTTTCCTTTGCTAATTAACTTTAAAATTAGGATTATATTATGTAAACGCTGACAGCCTTAGTTATAAGGAACCACCTTAAAACCAATCAGTTTACTGTATAAATACTATATTGAGAATGTTCTTTTTTTACATTTAGCTTAGGGCTGTCAATTGCAGTTAATGCATGCTAGTAATTCAAAATATATTAACTAGATTTTAGAAAAGAGTCAATCACACTGTAAAAAAAGATAAACAAAAGACATTTTTCAATTCAGCTCATACAAGACCACTCAAATCCTACTTCTCGTTCAGCCAATCACTAAGACGAACAAGTTTGTTTACATTTACGAGAGATAATGCTGCCCACTTCTTATTTTACATCACCTAAAAGTGAGAACAGGCATTCCATGGCACTGTTGTAGCCGGTGTTGCAAGATATTTATGTGCCAGATATGATAAACATTCGTATGCACCTTCATGCTTTAATTTGTAGGCTCTAAAGTTTTACATTGCTTTGTTTTTGAGTGAAGCTATGTAAAAAAATAAATCTACATTTGCAAGTTGCACTTTCACAATAAAGAGATTCCACTACAGTGCTTTTATGAGAATTGAAAAACTATTATTTCTTTTGTTTATCTTTTTTAAACTGCAAATATTTGTAATAAAAATAATAAAGTGATACTGTACCCTTTGTGTTCTGTAACTGTGTCGTAATTGAAATCAATATATTTGAAAATGTAGAACATCCAAAATATTTATAATAAATTTAAATGGGCATTAATTTATTGTTTAACAGTGCAATTAAAACTGCAATTAATCACAACTATTTTTATAAAATCTCTGTTAATTGAGATTGTTTTAATCCTTTGACAGCCCTAATTTAGATTTTAATATTTTTTTGGATTTGATTTAAACTTTAACATTTATATTCTACAAAGTGGCCTATTTTGCTACTATACCTATCTCTTTTACTCACCAACAGACGGCTTTAACAGGAGTAAGTCCTTACTGTAGAGGAATCCAGTCTTTGTGTTCCTGATACATTGCCTATTTCAACAATCATAGAAGACATGCAGAACACAGCATGCAGTTAGTCTTCAAAAAAAAAAAACAAACAAAAAAAAAAACCACACAGCAATGTAATTACAGCTACTGCACACGCTCAACTAAGGTTACAATAAATTAGAAAAGCAGAATTTAAAATAACCTTAAGTTCATACATTTACTAGTTCCAGTATCAGTGCTGAGCTTTACAAAAAGTTTCTAATAAAATACAGATGCAAGCTAGAGCACTGTAAATGGCAGAAATGCATCACTATTAATATTCTTCATAAGATTCTCAACTTTTGACTGCACATGGTGAAGAAAACCTGAATCTTTAGAATGTGAAATGTTTAATATTTTGCATTTAAATTAAGTTAAACATTTTATGGTGCAGAGAACTTCTGGAACGGATATTTTACACTAGTGACAGTAATGTTTACCATTTTAAGCATCCCACTAACATTCTTAATATGTATGTGTAATTCTTCTTAAACTGAACACTAACTAAATACAGGCAAACTAAATAAGCACACTACCAAGTCCCTTTGGTCCAAATTAGACTAAAGGAGGTCCTCAGACAGTAATTTTCTAGTACATTCCATCAGCAATTACATTTTCCATTTGGCAAGCACTGATTTTTATCTTTGTCTTGTAAAACCAAAAATCAAAGAGAAAGCTTACTCGTCTGTTGCCAAAAATTATATTTGTAAAATCAATACGAGTTCCTTTTTATATCTGGCCGATTTCTGCTCTCAAGCACATACATATGGCTCTTAAAGTCCACACCAGTGGGCCATAATGTATTGCAACTTTATAAATCCCTTAACTAATGAATGTATTTGTAAGTTAAATGAAACAAAAAGAAAACTGTGCCTTTTACTACTACACTATGATGTATAAAAATAGCCTCAACAAATTTTTAGATGAAATTTTTATTTTCCAGTAATCTTATAAATGCACATTACTGCACTGCCTTACATCTAGGCTTTACTTGTGCTCTTATCAATACTACTTAATACTGTTAAGATTTTGTCATGGTTATTTTTAGGAAAAGTCAGGGGTGGGTCACAGGCAATAAACAAAAATTCACAGAAGCCCGTGACCTGTGTCTGACTTTTCCTAAAAGTAACTGACAAAATGGAGCTGACAGGGCGAGGACTGAAGCCTGAGCAAAGAGGGGGGATGCGAGCCCAAGCCCCACTGTGGAACAGGTAGGGGTCAGCATCTGCGGTGGCTAGGAACTGCAGGGGTGTCCCCCACCCTGCCCGCAGTAGCTGGGAGCTGCTGGAGCCTCTGCTATGGCTTGGACCTCAAGGGCCCCTGCCAGCTAACAGCTCTGTTCTATCACCCCAGGGCTGAAAGTCCTGGAGGTCTCTGAAAGTCATGGAATCCATGACCTCCGTGACACAATCTTATCCTTACTAATTAGAAATGTACAGCTATTGCCCCCATTTTATGAGGTAAGAAAATATCACTAAGAATTTTAGTGGAATATCTCCTTATTTCCACAGTCAGAGATATGTAAACAAAGTATTTCCTAAATAAAAAAAATTCTATTTTCCTAGAGAAACAAAAGTGAAAAGGAACTATATTTCTGGTAGAAAGCTCACACAAGTTACGACAAAAAAAATCCGTACTTGAAATAAGAAGTTTTACACACATAAACATGCACAAGGCAGATGCTTTTTATGCAATCTAAAATTAAAGGTTCTGTCTATTTAGTTCACCTACGACCTCAAGCAAAAAAAAAAATTCATGCTTAAAAAACAACAAAGTAGTTTGTGTACCATCAATCTGCATCTTCTTTGGCTGCATAGAAGGTGAAGACATTGAGGAGGTAACTCTGAAGTTTGCAGGAAGAGTCTCTGCAGATCCAGCAGCTAAGCCTCTTATGTCCTTTGGTCTAAACTTCTTCCTCCATGAAGGTGCTCGTCTAAAGCTTTTATCGTCATCCTGTCAGATTGATCAGCATGATTAGTAATTCTAAAAACAGGGGATTATTTGCTATAAATTAAAGTGAGAGCAGTGTCAGTTTCTTTCCTCAAAACTCCAAGAGTCTACGGGAATCAAGGTGCTTTGAATTTCTTAGGGAAAAAAAGATCTAGCTGCCTATCTTTAATTTCACTGCATATTAGTGTATATTTGTGATTTAAGATTATTCACTAATGCTATATTATTTATTAGAGGGAAGGGTTAAGATGAGACAAGAAAACAACTATTTTGGGAACATTAACCAGCTGTAAGTTACTTTAAATAATCCCTTTGGCCTCTTAAATTCCACTTTTGCTGGAATACTATATAGATATTTAGCACAAGGGCACAAAAGATTAGCGTAAAGGACTGACTTGTGAAGGAACAGAATATAAAACCATAATAGTACTACAGTACTTACCTAACCTATGCATTGTTTCATTTTTAAGTGATCTCGAACCTTTTAACAGGGTGCATTAGACAGAGTGCATCTTTAAAAATGCAACTTTAAACATTTAAAAATATAATTTAAAAATTATGTTTTTTAATTCACAAGAGTGACAATGAAACTACTAACCATGACAGCTGGTGCCCTACCCGTGAAATACACTATCCAGTACAAAGAAAACTCTTATGTTGATGTGCATATATATCCATGGGTTATTTATATTTATTTATCGTCACACTCCATTCAAAATAATCTTGTTAAACGTTTTGAACTTTAATTTTTAATCTAAAAATATTTGACTCGATTTCTTTTTAATTTAAAATTAAATGGATGCAAATGTCAATTCCTAAAGCAAGATCCCCAAGATCTGCTCTGGCCCTTGTGCAGCATAAATGGGCTGGAGTGACACCAAAAAGTGCCCTAGAAGCCCCTTTTTATATCATGGGATGATTTTCTGGTGCAATCACCATGGAAGACAATGGTAAATTTGCTTTTTGATGGCCTTGCAAACATAGCTTAGAGGATATGCTGAGGGTCAGAGGGGCATGTCAGGGTGGGGCCGCAACACAAAGCAAAGCAGAGATTCCAACTACGCTGTGCTAGTGCAGCTTGGGGAGGTAAATTAGACAGACTCCCTTGTCCCTTCCCCCATGGTGTGGCCTAAATTGTGGTGGGGATCTTGGAGCAGCACAGAATCAGAGTGCACAAAGGTGTCTTATGACCACCATAAGTACCCCTTTCTCTTCTTAAGATACATCTACATTACAGGCTTCTTTCGGTGACATGTAGAGTACATACCTGCATAGCCCCCAAGCACAGGTACAAAACAGCAGTGTAGCTGGTTCAGCACACCTTACGCAACCAAAGTAAAGATGTGCCTAAAGGGTGTGGGTATATATACTCTCTACTCACCCAAGCCATGCCTCCCCATCTACACTGTTATTTTTAATAGTGTAGTGTCCTGCTATGGGAGCCTTTGTCTTCTGCAGGAAAAAGCTCCCCAGCCAGAAAGCAGCTCTGGCAGTAGGCACCTGGGAAAGGCTCTGGCAGGAGGAGGCAAGGGGGAAAGCCCTGCTGTCTCCCCTCTGCCAGAGCCTTTCACAGACATGTATTTACACATCACAGCATAGACACAGCCTGTTTTTGGCTGTGGCATGCTGCCACCAGACACGTATGGCATAGATAAAGCCACAGAGGAGCACTACAAAGTCTCAAAAAATGAATTCTGCAAATTTCTAATATGTCTTTTGGAATTTACTTTAAATACATCTTTTTAAGTCAGAGGAGGAAGTAGTAAGTATTTACATAAACCTTTCATTATGAATGATCCCAGAATGTCTGAAAGATTAAAAAAGGTAACTAGCCTATTAATGGTATGTAGCTATCTCTGGTAGACATTCTGCATGAATCTTATATAATGTATTATTATACAAATTTTAATTCAGCCAGGAAACTCAGGTTTAATCTCACTACTTTCAAAAAGTGCCATATATCTTTAATAACTGCAAATGGCAAAATTCTAGGTCTTAATTCTCTTCTGGAAAATGGGCACCTCCAGCACCAGTGGCCTAGCACTATGTGGAGGCATCAGTTAAGTACTGATACAAAGTAAGTGGCATTTATTGAACTGTCATTACCACTACTGCAACACTTGGGAGGCTTTCCATTAGTCTCATATCCAGCGTACAGAACAGATATCCTACTTGTGAGCTCTGACAAAAGCACTATCACCACAGCATGGGCGGTAAGCCATGCTTAAGTGCACTTGCTAACTGAAAAGGCAACAACTTAAAAATAGTATAAAGACTGGATAACTGGACACTAAAAAGGAGGAGGGGGGGGGAAACTTATTGGGTGGATTTGTGAAAAAGAAAGTTACACTTAGAGAAGGCAGACAGTTCTGGTTTCACCCATCCCACTATCCACTCCAGTAAAACAATGGCAAGTCATAAGCTGCCTTAAAGTGCTGTGCACTGGAATAAAAAGTAGCTCATGTAACAGATAATGATGCTGTAATAATGAAAATCAGATGGGTCCTGTTGCTAAAAGCAGGGTTCGAAAAAAATACTAAAAATCAAAGTGAGCAATATTGATGTGACTTCCCTGCGACTACTTCCCTCACTGAAGGAAGTAATTTTTCTCTCCTACCTCTGAGGTCGTCAGAATGCCCTTCAGAGGCCATGCATGATTTTCATGCATCTCTGCACTGAAAATCATCAGAACAACATCCTATTTCTCTTGATAAAAGTGCAAAATAAACATTGTTTATATATCCACTTCCTCTGAGATGTTTCAAATGTTCATATAACCACTTCGTAAGTTCAGTCATGGGACACTAAGTTCTGTCATAAAAGTATATTTGTTACTGGTTTTATTTTCTTCTTCCACTTCCATAACATTACTGTATCACTTCTAACTTTTCATTTAATAACTGTGGCCTTCTACTCTATGTCCATGTTTTATAAGCACCTGAAAATATAGGTGTTATGCTAAACATCACTTCTCAATACAAATAACTACAGTATCATGATATAATAAGATTTATTAACCCACTTGAGTAGCGAGCAGCAATGATAAACACACTATTTTCACTTATATTACATAAGAACATCTTATCTTGCTTAGTGAGTCCTTTAAAAGTGCTTTCAGTTCATAAATTGGATAAGGCTACAATGTATATGAGAATTTAGTGATTTTATCTTAGTTTAAATTTTGTAAGTTATAAAGCCACCAGCCTACTAGCAGTGTGCTCAAGAGAGGCCCAGAATTAGAACAGAAGGAGTGCTGCTGATTAGAGCTAAGATACATTGGCAGAGCTATGTGGGGAAAACCTACACACCACCACCTATCTATACTATGCCTGGTTCAAGTGAGTGTCATCAGTCCCTCACTTTCTTATATTTCAGGGAGAGAGTTGGATTCAAACAAAAAGATATTCTCTGGCATTAAGTGGTTTTAGAAATTACAGGCAACACAAAGTTGCTGAGCACCTCACACTTTAGGTTCAGGATAATCCTGTCTAAACATAGGACAAATACACAAAAAATACATACAGAAACTCAAAAGGTAAGAAAATTCAAGTTAAGGCTTCCACCTTTTAAAAATCATTCTCCGTATAGTAATAGTTTAAAGAGATTGTCCAATCCAAATTCTTTTATTTTAATAGGTTGATCAGAGATCAGGTTTCTTCTTAATGCAAATTAAAACAGACCAATTAATCAAAACTCACTTCATCAAATCTCCTGTCTGTGCCCATAACAAGAAGGTTATTAAATTCCCTCTCCAAAACAGCACGAGCCTAAATTAAAAATAAAAACATTAAAGTTAGTCTTGAAAGGCTAACAAACCAGAAGCATTTATAGTACATTTAAAAAAACTATTCCTATGTACACATTATAAAACGAATATACGTTAACACTATTATCACAATATATCATTAATTTAGTACTTGCAAAGTTGCAACAACACATTTAAAAGGGGACTTCAATTCAGTCATAACCTTGTGTGTGTCATGAAAATTAATTATATCAATCACAAAATTAATGACTTCACAGTGAAAACTCTGAAAGAAACCATGCTTTTTCTTTGTATTTGCAGAGTGCCTAGCACATTGTGTGTATTATCAGAGACAAATAAGTGATAATAAAAGATAGCCCATCTTCTCTAAATTGGCTTATGAGAAAACAAACCTATTAAAACACAATTAATTAGAACACATGGTAGAAATTATGGAAAATTTTAAGTTTTATTGTGACGTGTTTCCAACTCTGTGGTAGAAGACAAGAGAAAACGTCTCCAATTTTTAAAACGTCTCCAACTGATTAAAGCGATTACTTGCTTAAATAAGATTAGATACTATGACAATATGGTTTATTAAAATGGCTAGAAAAAAAATCAGCAGCCATGCAGTACCTGTGTGTTCTGAGTAGGTATTTGTAATAATAGAGCTAATGCATTGTAATCAAAAGTTTCCTCTAAGGCCACAAGTGCACCATGAACTCCACTTTCTGTGAGGTTATTTGCATATTCTTTAAGACCGATTGACAGTACCCAACGGATAATCCTGTCATTGCTCCAGACAAGAACATCTAAAGAGGAAAAAAAAAAGTGATATAAAACTGCATAACAAAATCTTTATACAAATAACTATAAGTGTTGTTTCTTTTATATTATTTTGGCATAGGGCTCAGCTGTATCATTTAGGCATAGGCCAAAGTAAGGGATGACATGGAGCCAACCAGTCTCTAGGGCTGTTCAGAGGGGGAATTCTGCTTTAAATAAGTATCAAATATTTAGGCTATTTTATGCACTCTCCAAATTTCAATGTCAATACAGAATTCCACCCTGTGCTCCAGAGCAAAGGGAGACAGTATTAATTGCTACAGCTCTTTATTTACTGCAGTTTACTATTTCTGCTTTATGAGTGGCTGTGGGGGCCATAGCCCAGCCTCCTCCCCACCTGTGAGGAAGTATGGGATGGGACAGTCTTTGTACGCCTCAGAGTGCACAGACTGCGCCTTTAGTCTTGCTCTTTCCATCCCACAAACCCCTTTAATGGTTAGACATTGCTATCCTTGGAGAGCAGGGGCAATTCTATATATTGATTGTTTTTAAAGTTCTGAAATAACCTAAGAGTGATTTTTCCCATCACTCACTACTGCACTTGATCTTTTGTTTTTCCTTTGGAGTGCAAGAGGTAAGGTGAGGGCTTGAATTCCTACTCATGCTTCTCCAATACCTCCATCTCCTATTCAGTATCCACACATTATTTTATGAAAAACATCCAGCTAATCAGTAACAAAATAGTTAACGTTCACAAACTATTGAACAACTGAAGGCTTCAGAGTTACTGAAAAAATGGGAACAACTGTCACCTCAGAGATGTCTTCTTAAATAAATGATTAATTTCTTTGGTTCACACTTGGAAAATTTTCTTCAGAACAATAAGAGTTAGAAAAACATTAAATGAAAGCACAGATAGCACAGCACAATTGTTCTACAATGGGTTCTATGGCATATTCTGCAGCCATAGAATTGTAGACTACACAGGAACCTAACAGGTCTCTTCCATATGGAATTTCTATGACAACATGAAATAACCTGTTCCAATTTAAAGTCAGACTTAATTTTAAAGTAATGAAATGTTGAGGCATCTTACTGTGAAGATTTTAAAATCTAAACTGAAGTCAAGACAGAAATAGTTAACCTTTTACTTCATTCTGGCTTTCTTCTCTTCTTCTTTCAAGTTCTTTTCGGTCATAATTTAATTTTCGCAAACACATAATACCACACTGGAAACTGTTTCTAGGTGGAAAAGAAAAACATGTTCAGGGATAACAAGCTAGAACACTTACTCAAGAGTGTGATGGAGACTGCTTCAAGTCTATTTACCTGTGAAAACTGTCAACCATTTTAAGTTGTCCACGGAGATCTTTCTTAGTCAAGTGATCCAACATTCTAGCATCGACAAGACATTCCATGAAGTAGCTGCGATACTGAGGGAGCCCCAAACTGGGGAGCCACTCATTACCAATCCATTCATGGTTCATATCACCATATGCTAGAGTCTGTTAAAAAAAAAAAAAAAAAAAGAATTCTTAAGTGTGATTTACTCAAACCAAAAGGCAAAACACACCAAACAATACTTTTGCCTAAACTTCACATTTTTTTTTTAAATGGAAAGCAAGACAACTTTTAACTGGTACTTTTTAGTTGGGAAAAATACGCTAATGAAAGTACTGAGCTGAAATTTGCACTTTACACTTACTTTTCATTGGAAAAGGATGCTTATTTGAAAAGGGACTATAAAAACTTTCAGAATAAGTAAAGTTTCCTTTTTTTTTGTACCAAATTTTTATGACTTTTTGCATGTTTCTTAAATTCAGACCCCTTAAAGTTCATCAGTTTGACACCTTAATAATAAATCTTATTTTGATGAGATGTTGAAAAAAATTGAATTTTTTTGCAGAGATATTTTCCTACATTCCTCCCCACCATATTCAGAAAGCCAAAAAACACTGTAAACTTTTAAATATTAACAGAAGTTTTGGAGAATTGATACTGGTGAAAAACAAAATAAGTGAACTGCAAAATACAGTCAGTCACACTGCCAGTTTATAAATTTAGTAATAATATCTACAAAGATTTAGATTATCAAAACATTCTCAGAGGAAAACAAAGATCATCATTCATGCTCTAATTGTACTGTGTTGCTTTAGATATACTGTATAACAAATTACATAAAATCTCCAACCTGAGCCCAGCTTCCCTCCTCATCTTCCTGATGTTATGTGTTAGAAAAGCAAAAGAACACAAATATTAGTATTTATAAGTTTAGTATTAAGAGCATTAAAGATGTAATGCACATGCAGTATCTTTATGGCATGCTAAAATCTAAAGAATTCATGCACCATGCATTTAAAAGCAAACAATATACATTTTAGTGGAAGTAGGAAAATGCTTGCATTGGTTGGGTTTTCCATAAAGAAGAAATTTATGTGCAAATAAATTAATTTGGCTGTACACACAACACAGTTAGTCTGCCTTCAACAAGAATAAATGTTGATTTTTTTTGGTCCCCAAGGGAAAAAGAGTAAAGTGTGAATTATCGTTTCATATAGGATTAGTAACTAAAGGAATCCATAATCCAAAATACTTTAGCTTTTTTAATTTTTTCATTCTTTTGAAAGACTAAAAGGCACATGATTCAAGCAATCAGAAAGTGGGAAAAGCACCATAAGGAACAGAAGTGGCAGTGCTGTAAACTAACCGTTTGTGGTGTAGCTGTAAGATTTTCCATTTCTTCGTGTGTTACCCAGACATTTCCCGTGGTCTAATATGACCCCACAGTGAACCAATCACATCCAATGAAAGGAAAGCAATAACAAAGAGGAAAGGTTGCAGAATATATAAGCAATAGGTACATATAAGGAGCAGGCATGGGCAAAAGCAATGGTTTCTAAAGTCTGAAGTACAAATTTATTTAAAATGATAATGTAGTATACAGGTCCAATGACATAGGGCATCTCCCTTCAAAGATTATTTAACAATTAAAAAGTGTGTGATTAACAAGCAAACTATAACAACTGTAATGTTGAACAAAATTCTAAAATATTAATTTTAATATTGTCGCCTTTTGTAAGTTATTTGTTCTTATCTACAAGTTTTCCTTTGGTGTGTTGCATGTACCTCTGGAAAATATTCTAACAAAATGGCAATTTTAATTTTATTAAATATTTTTGTAATTCTGCACATTTAAAAGCATTCTTGAATTTTTTTAAGTCACTATTGTCGGTGAGGATTGATACTAATCTACTAAATGTCATATGCATTTTGCTAAAATTGTTACCAGTTCTTAAAAGCAGTTTCTGCAATAGCCATTTGCTCTCCATTCAAGCCTGAAATATTTCCAGATATAGCCCTACATGATAGAGTGATCATGCACCAAGGTCCAAGGTCCATATAACTCCCATTTAAGTAAATGGACCATTTGGTTCAATATGAATGCAGGATGAAACCTATATAAGATTTAGCATAATTATAATTTCAGAGTCTGATTTTGTTATATAAACAAAGATGGCTTTTTACTATTAGTGGAATAAATTTTTCCACATCTGCATAAACCCACTAAGGAAGGAAGTACCTAAAAAACCCATTCCCTAACAGAAAAGACATTCTACTTTAAGAAACATTGCTACCTTATGAAAAACATAATATTTAAAAAGCCATCACATTTAAACATAGTATTTAAAATCTACTATACTGATTACATTTTCTGGAGCATTTTTTCACCTTTTTTTTTGTAAGTTACTAATATTTGCATGAATATATTTTGTCTGCTGCTTATCCCTTTCTGAATTCATCTCATTATGGCATAATGATCTGTCATAATTCCTTGACTTCAGATTAAACAAACAAGTTGTCAGCAGCAATAGGAGAAAAAAAAGTTGTTTGTTTGTACAATATCCCTAGCAACATAAAAAGGGAATGAGAATAATTTATCAGCAGAATATTATTTACCCAGGATTTTTTCCAGTATTTCCAAGAAGTGTCAGTGCCTCTAACTTCTAATAGTAAATGACGGAATACAATTATATCAATTCAACATACTCCTATTACTGGAATGTCTCATGATATTATAGCAATATTTTTAATTATGCAAAGCAACTCAAATGATTATAAACCACTGTCAGTTCTCTAGCAAAATTCAGTGTGTATATGAATGTGCGAACAACAAGCTCCTACCCTGTCACTGGCTACATATAGGTGGACCACTAAAGCCCATGTGCAACCCATTAAATCACAGAGGGTTTTCTCAGGGCATTAGTCACAGTTCATGATCAATTATAGTGAGATGCCACCATGGCTCAGAATTCCTATCACAGATTCAACTGACTTAGTTTCTCTCCGATAGCAACTTACTCCATCTTTTACCAATTCTAAAATGAAGTATCCCTTTAATTTACAAATATGTATGTTATATTCATTATTTAACCAAAATGTTACACACTATAAACCTGGCAAGTTCTACGTATTCTTAATATTTCCCTCATTTAAAACAGACTTATGTTGAGATGAAAAACAGCTAAACAAAAAAAAATTAGTAGTCTTCTTCACACAACTTCTGCAATAGCATAGTGTCTGCTTTACATATTAATGTCTTTAGCAATAAAGGAAGATTTATTATAAGGTAGTATGATAGTTATGCCATAGGTTTTTTTTAAAATGAAAATTCTCCTGGTCTTATGCTTTTATGTGGTCCTTCGCAATTTAAGATACATTTTTCCACTCACAATATTCTTGCATTAGAATTCTGGAATATGCTGAAGAAATTTCTTTATTTACAAGAAAAAATGTTTGATACTGTTTCAGTAGTGATCTCCCTCCCACCAGGTTAAGTTACTGCCAAATTTTTTCTTACCGTTCTTGATGTAGGAGGGGCAGATGGACTTGTTAGCGACATAATCTCTTGAATGGCAAGCCTGAGTTTCAACCTGTGTAGAGGATTACTGATTCCAATTTCACGCTGTATTTCCGTATCAGACAAGGCAGACATAATGGCACCACTTTTCACATTTGCTCGGCAAGCAGCCACATACCATGCTGGCATCCCTACCCATAACTGGCAAATAGAAAATAATATGTCAGTAGTATATGTAAGCATATGTTTCCTCAAGTATTCAAGTTACTGAAAATGTTACCACAGTCTTTGTATAGGTAACTTATTTTAAAACGGGATCACTTACCTCTAGCCACACCACAACAGTAGGACCATCCCACTGTGCAAACGGCAGACCTTGCCTTCTAGCTTCCTCAAGCAATTCATGTCTAAAATTAAAGCAACAGTCATTAAATGAAAAGAAAGTAATATGGAAATAGTAATTTAAATTTAGGTTTCATTTATTTAACACCAGGGCTTTGTTTCCTTCATCCAGCTCTCCTTCTTAACCATCTTACAGACACTGAAAGATACCTGAAAAGAAGACATGGCTATAGCAAATCCTCATAGAATAATAGTGATATAATCTTATTACTCAGCATTTCAGTATGGCAGAAAGGCTGAGCCTTTCTAATTCCAAAAAAGCAAATGCTCTTTGCCACATGTTTGCAAACATGTGTCAAAGGGTTGTCTTCCCCCTTTGCTAAATAAGAGGGGGTTCCATGTAATTGGGAGATGGAGTTCAAGTAGATCTGGTAGAAAAGGTTGATAACCACCAGTCTATGCTAATGAAAGATTGCATAAAACAGACATCACTTACTGCTTATGTACCAAAATTTTCTATTCTTCAGTGAATTAATATGCTTTACAAGAATTACAACATATAGCTTTGCCATAGGAACCCTTTGTAAAGACTAATTTTAAAAGTTTTCTATAAAATATCTGACACACTCCCCACCTTTTTTTTACCTCTCCAGCCTCCTGACCCTCATGCTCTCCCACGAGACAAGCTTACACAGTCCCATTCATATATCTGAAAACACAACTTGGACTAACATGTTTGGCTTTTTGAATCCTAATCTACATACACTGCATTCAAAAAATTATTACTGGATAGGGATTTTAATGGTTTATAAACTAAATTACAATCAATATTGTTGAAACCTACAACAAGGAACTAATTTTAGACATCCTAAGCAATTGCATTCGCACCAGATGGAATTTATACAAGGTTTTTTGAGGTTTAGTTTTGACCATTAAGCTAATAAGACCTGCTTGCTATGAAGAAAGACTAAGGCCAGGGTATGGGCAGTACGATCCCAACTATTTGCATTACGCTATCCATGCAGTTATTGAACATATTACAAAGGTAGTTGAAGAGGTCTCAAAGAAGGTGGTCAATACCTGCTTCGTCATAATTAGACCCCAGGCAGATGAGAACTGGCATTATGTGGCAGTTAAAACCATGCAACAGTGTTTGCATGTTGTATTTAATTAAAGGTAAGAGTGCAAAATTCAACAAAAATAAATTTAAACTGGCAGCATGATTTTGTGGTTTGGCAGTATACTTTTAAACTCCCCAATTTAGAGCTAGCCAACCTGATGAATTTACATTTTTCACTCTTGCTTTTTCTTCTTCCCCTTTGTTCATCCAGTTTACCAAACTGGATCAGTTATTCTCATGTCTGAATTTCTACAACTTTATCAAAATATAACAATCCTCAAGAACTTTCTTTACTCATCCAGTTCCACTTCTGGTATAGGAATCCAATTTTTAAAAGTATTTGCAATAGCAAAATGCTGTATCCTTGGCTACACATTCATGTTCTTTCCATTTCAGTCAATTGTTGTTCAACAAAAGTGAACAGTATCCATGCCTGTAGACCCATAATATTGAATGCTAGACTTAAGGGATTGTCAAAATTCCAAAGTCTTAGGCTGGGTCTATACTGATGGCTGCAAATTCGCTGCCATCAGTTCGATGTCTCTGGATCGACTGAGCAGTCTGTGTAGACCTGCTCAGCTGATCCAGAAATAGACGTAGGAAAACCACCCCAGTAAGTGGCGCAGCACTGTTTCGACAGGAATGCTGTTCCCGTCAGCGCAGCGCAGTGTGGATGGTGCCCAGAAGAGACGCAGTGAAGTCAACGGGAGATACGCAAGTGATTTATGTCACTTGCGTATCTCACATCGACTGCTGCCGAATCCTGAAGGTAACTGTAGACCAGGCCTTAGAATTCTACAGCCACAAGATAAATTTAGTACAACTATGGCTCTGCAATGTAACATTCATAGTCAGAGAACAGAAAAGCTTTATATTTTATTCATACATATCAAAGTGTCAGGACTATGAGAAATCAAAGAAATTAGCCAGTCGCAGGTGATCAACAAACAGGGATCACTGATATTCGTTTCTCCTATATCTTCTTGTAGGTGAACATACTAGCCCAGGAGAATTTTAATGCTCAGCTGAAGTCCCAACTTGATTATAGTAAGAGAGTTAACAATGTCGTTGGTTTTTGCTTGCAAGTACTCACACAGAAAATGAACACCTAAAACTGACATAACTTTCTTATTTTGTGATAATTCTAGTTTTTAAAATGGATAATTTAAAATAATTATTTGCAATCAAAACCAACAAACAAAAGTTAAGGTTGCAATTGTGTTTTAATGAAGTCCAGCTAATAATCCAAATCCATATTATATGCTGTAAAGCAATTCTATGTCTTTTTAAAAACATTTTTCGAAATGAAAACTTTTAAGGGATATAGATGGTTCCCTACTGCCACATAATCCATGACTCACATCCCTTCACTTGTCTATGCTAAATTTTGCATATGGTTTTACAAATTTTATGGGGCAAAGATCAAAATAAAATACCATGAAATTACAAAATTCCATTGCCTATGCAAAGAATCAATTGCCAATAATCTTGTAGCATTTTGTTACTTAGAGGTTATGAAAAAGCATTAAGACTGTATTGGTGAAGATGCTAAAAAGGGTATCAAGACTGGTGTCATTTGTAGAATGGAGAGGTGGCATAGGCAAGACAATAAAAAACAACGTAGGTTAAGCAGGAAAAAGAGTGACATTCTCTCTTGGGATTAAGCAAAACAGTCAACCTTGCATTTAAACCACCACAGCAACACTGAAAAAATCTAAAACAGCTTTCCAAAACCCAGTTAAAATTGTTAGATCAAATTAAGTAAGACTTTATAATTTTATTATTTAAATGAAGTACTGAAATTCACATTATGCAGAGTAAGATAAACAGCTTTTTTTTTTGTCAAGGCCTTAATAAATACTGTCAACAGCCTTTCACTATAAATGCTTCAGCAGAAAATTCCACTGCCTAATATAGAAAATCCCCTCTTGTAAAAACAAGCATTTAATTTGCTGAACAATAAGGGTTTCAATTCATCATTGAAATAAAAGAAAGTTTCTAAACAATTTTCTCACACAACCACAACAAACCTGATAAATTAAATATAAACTTACCCTGATTTTGCACTACCACATCAAATGGTAAATAATAAGGAAATAAAACAATGAAGGAAAAATGTAAAACTAAAATTAAATTAGACTATTAACACAAATATAGAAACAGACTGAAATAATGTAATACTGTAACTGAATTCTTTAAATTAAATATAGGATTGTTAATAAAGATTTTAAATAAGATGGTAACAATGCCTGTTGCAAACATGTGAGATTGTGTATACAGAAACAAAAAAGATATGAAGTGATAAAACACAAAGTAACTTTTTAGGCACTGCTGCTAGGTTTTAGAAAAAGTATGATTCTTAAATTCTTTTCATGAAAGCTACTGAAAACTGTTTATTTTTCAACATCATATATGGCATTTTTTATTGAGTCACTCAAATACTTTTCACTGTGTACATACATGTTTTTGGAACTGGGCAGCAAGACTTGAATTTGCTCTGACACTATCCTTTCCATGACCAGAGTGAACTGCAAGTCATCATGGCTTTATTGTTTAGTGATTTATGCCAATTCCCACCAAAGTGATGATCGATCTTTTCTAGTTACTTCTAACTTATTTTTGCTTCCTATATTCAGTGCACTTTGGCAAGTTTTTGGAATGGATGGATAAAAGTATAGTGCTGAGACTTTAAGAATGCTAAACTCCCAACTCATACAAGATTGAAGAGTCCTACACTTTGTCCTGTTGGGCAGTAAAAGTAATGAAAATGTATATTTTTTCTACATATTTCCACTAGCATCCCTAGGCTTCTATGACCACCTGTGCCTTCTTAATAATGCTCCTTACATTTTGAAATTTACTATGAAAACCCCATCATACTGATCAGTAAACACATACCAATGTGCAACAGTTCAGTTAGAGTACAGCACTGGGAATCAGATTATGAAATCCTACACTGGAAAAGCCACAACCTCGAACTATGATTTGTCATTTGTAAAATTATAACTTGATATGTAACATCTGATATGTAACACTTGATAAACTTGATGGGGTTGTCTGAAGGATTAGTTAGATTATGTTTGTAACATAATTGCAAAGGCTGATAAATATTTTGGCAGTAACTCAGAAAATGGATGACAGCCAATAATCTGAATATAGTTACCAACAATTATAGCAAAATTTTGAAAGGCAGTCAAGGAAAGCAAGTACATAATAATTTTCAAAGAAAAGGGATTAAATTTTCACCTGCAAGTAGCAGCTTTTGTTTTGGTGGAAGCCAGCCAGAATTGAGTGTGAATGTTTGGCTGGTTCTTATTGTTGCAAAACGTGAATTTTTGCTGGCAGTGAGAATAATCTAAACTGATAACTCTTTCCAGAAAAAGAGAGAGCCAGGAGAAAAGCCATGATAACAGGTGCTGCGCAGATATCGGTAGGCTAACACTTCTCTGTCAAGAAAATAGTGGTAAGATCTCAAAGCTCCATAAACTGTCAAAATCATTAGAACAGAATTTAGTCGCAAGGTGGGATTCCATGTGTCAGCAGTTACAAGAGCAACAGTTCTTTGTGCCATTCCAGTAAAAATTAGACCAGCATTTTAGTTTTTCAAATAAAAGTGTTGCTAATTTTCCTGGCAATACATTTATTTTATCTGCTACTGAATTTAAGAGCATAGTTTCAGCACTTTAGGAATAATTTTCATTTAAAAAGGGAAATACATATGTGCTTGCTTCTTGCATATTCACTACCAAAAGATGAAGCAAGACATCCATAATTGACCTCAAATCAACTCAACTTAGTTTCTGACACAAAGGAAAATGAGAGTTGGGTGGACTAAAAACAGTAATACTATAAATATGTAAAGGATATATGTTCTTGTTTTTGTAATGCACAACATGACAACAAGCCAACTAACTTATTAAGAGAGTGAGTGGGAAGGAGCCATTGAAACCCTAATCCTGCCTACCTATTCAAGTTTTCAGTAGTATTCTATTCTGCCAGTTAAATATCAAATCATAAATGACTACCATGAAAGAACTCATCTGCCTTCTGCACTCCTGGACTTTGCTACCCCTCTGTTGCCTGGTACATTTGGGAGCAACACAAGATGCAATACATATTTAAAAGATAACAAAAAATAAATCTTTAGAAAAATCTTTGCACCGTAACATGTGGAAAGATTCTAAAAATGGGAAAAATTACTATTGTTTAAAATGTCACTTAAAAGAGCACGTCTACACTTTGAGCTAGAGGTGCGTTTTTTGCTCGAGAAGACATAACCATGATAAAAATAGAAGTTTAGCCATGGTGGCGTGAGCAGTGGGATGGGCTGGCCACTCCAGTACATACTTAGCATCTCAGAAATGGGATCATGCTTGTGGCAGCCAGCACATCCTGGCAGCTACATTTCTATTTTTAGCATGCTAGCTCAAACGGCTAGCAGGGGTATGTCTCCTGAAGCCAGAAATTACACCTTCAGCACAAAATGTAGATACACCCAAAGACTGGCAGGTAAGTGTTCAGCAAACTAAAGCACCAAAAAAATTCTGGGGCAGATGGTGCCACTAATTGCAAAAATGAATTGTTTTCAACTGCCAAAGGGCATGAGAGCAGATAAGAGAAAACAGGAAAACCTTAGGTAGAATTAAAAAATTTAGTGAGCAAACAAAATGAGTAGCAGCTGTGATGCAAAAGGGAATTGCTTCATAGTCAGTTGTTAAAAGGAACTAGCTGTTAGACACACTAGGGATCCCTTACATTCCCAGAAGGGATTCTTGCACTGTATGGTTCTCAGCTGGCAGTCAAAGATACTTATTGGACTCTTGACAGCAATTTACACAAGGAACAAACCTCAAAAGCTGGAATCTAACATGCCCATCTCGGTTTCAAGACACCTTTTTTATTAAGTCAATCTTTACTTTCCCAGAGTTGATTTTTTTTTTTTTTTTTTTTTTTTTTACTATAATGATTTCAGTGCTAAAATCTTAAATGACAGTTATTTCAGGTTTGCTAAGACTATAATACATTTTTAAACACATTACATTGAAGATGTTTGTAAAAAAAATAAAGACTAAGACTTAATGAGGCTTGATACTGCATCGGGGATAATGACAAATTCTTCTTTTAAACACAGATATGGAATTTAAAGAAAAACTATAATATTAAATAACTTACTTTTTCTGTAGTTTTCTGTTTTTTTCTGCCTGTCCCCCAAGTTTGCTGAGTCCTAAGGCATCTTGAGATGAATTGTCTGTTTCCGTCAAGCCAACTATAAGAAATTAAAAAAGGTACATTGTATAATATTTTTCATATTTTGCCTGGAATTTATTGGTATAAACCAGCGTAACTATTATATTCCTGCACAACAAAGTAGTTAGTACTTTGTAATGTTACTGATCAGCGGTATGTGTCCCATTATGTTTCTATTGGTAAGTTTCAGGTTACTAATGCAAAATGTGATAATGAAGAAACGTAAAATGTAGCTCTTTTTTCACAGATACACTAAAGTACACACTACTTGAATATGAGACATGAACACACATTTCAGAGTATCTTTATTCTCTCCCCACTCCATATGACATGCACCTAGAATCTAAAAACAACATTATTTAGAAGAACAGAGTAAAAATGCATATTACAAGACTAAGTCTTTCCTTCAATTTATACTATTGATAATACGCTACTTAGAAGATAACAAACCAACCTTGTCCCAATGATTCTTTGCTGGTTTGTCCAGGTCGACCCTTTTCTTTCTTACCAAACAAGCGACCTATAGAGGATTTGATCCCCTTCTTTTTAGGGGCTTTGTGAAGGGAATCCTGGCTACTATTACTGCTACTGGGATTGCTTACTTGTCCATCTTGAGAACCTGTAGAACTTTAAAGAAAAACAACTTCTTTTTAGTCTAAAGAATGCACAAAAATAATTCCAACTTTCAGCACAGAACATTTTTTATGGCAACTTGAGGTTTTGGTGGAAGCTAATGAAGAATATCAAGTTACCTCAACAAATTAATTTAAAGTTTTTTAAACAATTCTCTTCATGAAAGACGGGAAAAGCATCACCAGAAGATTTATCAAAAGATTAAATGGATCATAAGTAAGAACACTGGACAACATCCAATGTCTCAATGTTTTACCTTTTCTTATTAAGGTGATTGACCTATGGCAAGCAACTGCGGGTTATTTGTGTATCTTTTGTTGTTATATGTATTACAATCCACTAGATGTCAGATTCCCTACAAAATTCAGATGATCATAGGTTGAATTTGCCATAAATCTGGAAATGAGTTGTATAATAAATTAATTCCAGCTTCCTCTCATCTACCTTTCTTCTCTATACTATGCATTTTACATAAAGTGATAAAATGCAAGGCATATCCTCTGGTACCTGAAAATTTCCCCATATAAAACCCACTGCCAGTAATGAACGTGCTAAGGGGACTGCTTACACAGATTAACTTTAGCAAATCAACTGACACATTATTCTGACTTTTCCATTTACTTTTACTTTACAGAAGTTTAAAAAAAAACCAATTTCTTAAAACTCATATGATCTGAATAACAACTTTGTAGTAAATCAGCTTTTTAAAAATCTGAACCTTAGCTCAGTGTTTCTCAACCTTTTAAGTAGCAAGTACCCCCTAACTTATTAAAATTTTAATAAGTACCCCAACACCCAATTTTCCACTCTGAGAAATACAATCTTTTTCCCCTTTACCACTGGACAACTGTATGTCTCATAAAGCAGGAGAGTTCTGAAATGCTGTGTGGCTGCGGCAGATCACAAACCCCCTGCTGTTTCTCCCCTCCTTCCTCCTCCCCTTCCTCCACATAGGAGCAAAGGTCAACACCAGCCAGTCACTATGGCCTGATGGCAGGGTCACAGCAGTGTTCTCACACAGGTGGGAACTTGAGAGGTATGAGCAGGCATAGCAGCCCACCAGAGTAGATAGCAGTGCTCCCCAGGGGCATCTCTAAGTGGGTGCAGGCCTGGGGCAAATCACACAGTTTGGGCCCCCTTTAAGATTTTTAAATTGGTAAAATCTATGGTTGTCATAGTTGTCAATTTCACTGCTCAACTAGAGCAGTGAAATTGACAAGTAAGCCTGAGGGATCCAGAGCCTGGATCCAGGATTGGGCAATCCACTGGGCTCTTCTCTTGGCTTTCTGGGCACCAGCCTTTGAGCCAGGGAGCAGAGTGGCCTCCTAGGGCAAGTTGGGGGCGGCTGCTGCCTGCTTGCCAGCCTGGGAAGTGGGCAACTGCCACCTGCTCCAAGGTGGGGCGGAGGAGGCTTCCGCGCAGGCTGGGACCTGGGGATGTGAGTAGGCGGCAGGCAGCTGCTGCCCATCTTCAAGCCAGGACATAGGAGACTGTCTCTAGGCTCAGAGCCAAGGCACAGGTGGCAGCCACCCAGCTATGAGCCCAGTTTGCGGGGTGCAGGAGGCTGCTGCCAGGCTCCCACCTGTGAGCTGGGACTGGGCAAGATGTGGGCAGCTGCTGCTCGGCGTCCCAGAACTGGAGTGGCTGTTGTTTACCTCCCAGCTAGGAGGTGGGACTAGGCAGGAAGCCAGCAGCTGCCGCCCGCCTCCCTCAGAAGCCGATGGCTGCCGCCTGCCTCTCAGCTGGGAGCGGGCAGGAAGCAAGCGGCTGTCGCCCGCCTCCCTTCACTGGGTTTTTTTGCCTAGGGATACATATAGCACAAGTTGAGAAAGTATGCCTTAGCTATATTATCAGAATATTAACCTGATATTTTCTGCCGTTTGCTTACTTACTTTCTTATGTCCCTGATATCTTCATGGCTCACTGTATGCAAAGCTCCTTTATATACTCTGTCCAAATGCAGAGATCGAGGAGAAGATGGTGGTGACGTTTCACATGTTATTGTGGTCTTGTCATCGCGTACTTCTTCTCCAGAAACTGGAGACTAAGGGAGGAAAGAATGAAAGCATTAGGAGTTAGTTTCTAGCAAAATCCTACATTAGTACCGTACGAACAATTAAAAGAAAATGTATTTGATTACTTTTTTGCTTGATTGTGATAAGGTTCTCCCATATCTTTTATTCTGGAGCCACCATATTCTCTCTCACTCACACCCTCCCCCCCCAAACTTTTCTCTTACTTTTGTAAACAGCCAGTACTGCTGAATTTATTTGTCTGCTGAAAGTGGGACCATGGAAATCTTACGCAGAATTCACTGTCTCCGTATCCAGCAAGTAAGGTTCAGAACAAGTATACACATATATATATATACACACACACATATATATATATACACACACACATATATATATATACACACACACATATATATATATATATATAAAATAACTCCCTAAAAATAAGTAAAGTAGATGCTCCTTAGCAGCAACAATTCAGTGCTCTTTTGCTACATCACTCCTAAGTGGCTGTTGCTGTTACAGGAAGTGTGGACAATTCATAGCAGGGAAAGTGTTCTCAGGAAAAATGTTGCTCATGAGCAGCAATTGCACTTACAAGGTGTTGCTGCAAAAAAGTGTTTACTGTATGCTAATGCCACACACACACACGCACGCGCGCGCACACGCGCCACCAAGACAGAGGGCCAAGTAAAGCATTTCTCCAATTCCAATTAGGAGGAACTAGAAAAAAGTTTTAAACAAGATGTTCTAGATGTCACGGACTTAGATGATTACCAGATTTAATCACAACTTTTTAAAATCAGGAATCCATATGTCAATATTTACAGTCAGAAATTCAGATGAAGTAATTTAATTGTGTAGTGGTAGATTTTCAAAATTCAGTGCAGGTGTGCTTTTACAGAGATAGAGGAATAGCTAATGCAAATGGATAACATACTACACCCTTCAAAGTACAAGTAAAAGGTACTTTAAAGGGTAAAATTATTTCAGGCAAAATTACTATTGTTTCCTCTAAAGCACATTTTCTTTTCTGTCATTTCTTTATTCCCAACATCATAAAAAAGCATTAATTTAATGTTATTTTAATAGAGATTAAATCTGAACATGAAATAATTTGCAATTATTCATATATATGTATAAATATAAATTGCAAGGGATCTCATTTACATTAATACTTTATGGTAAATGATATAGCAAAAGAAGTCACTAAGTGGCTAAAGAGTTTACCTTTCTACGGTGTTTCCTTAAATCACTAGGCTGACAGATGCATGCAAAGAAAAGAAATTAAGAGAAACCAGATTTATTGCAAACTCAGTAGCACAGCAAAGCATTAGCACAGACAAAAATATATTAGGGATAAGATAACCTAGTAGAACATATACAGAAGAAAGCTGAGATGTTCTCCAACTACATAATATTTAAACTACTGTATCCTTGAAAATCAAGGTTCATAATGGAAATACTCCAGGCACTTAAATAGTGGATTTAGAGGATAACAATATTTCACCCATGCCTACAAGGCAAAATTAAAAAAGAAAATAGAAAATATTCTCAGCAGGAAAACCAGTACATTAAGGTTTTCGAGGTTTTTTAATGAGTATACTTGGGCAAAGACTCTCCCTGGATTACATAGCCACAGGTACTCAAGGCAGGGATTGAGGTTTCTATGTTGTCTGAGTTAGATCCTCTGAATATCACTCTTCATTCTGAGCCAGTTTTGAATCTTGTTCCCTTTCCTATACTTTCTATAAGCAGATATATATTACAGTATTAATCCTGAAGTCCAGAACACTGGCAGCAGTTTAAAAAAAACTGGCAGCAGTTTATGGTTTAAAAAACCATATAGGGTCTTAGAAGAATTATGCAATAGAGTATCACTCCTACTTCTTCCCCCTCACCCAAATCTGTTGAATCTCACCTCTTAGACATTCCCAAACTCTAACAGTGTGCAGAGCAAACGATCAAAGATGGTTCATTAACTTTAGTTGTACATAGAACATAATGATATTAGACCAATACTGGTAAAAAAAATTACATTCATATAGTTAAAATTTTGAGTATCAAAAATTCAATGCACTTTAAATAAAGAATGTTTAAAAAAGTAATGTAGGTTTGGGCTCTTGACTGGTCCAAAATAACTGGTTGATTAACTGATCAATATTAACAAGTAATGTCAAAAATGGTCAAATATTTTAGAACAGTAACCTCCATCTCCTCCCCCCCCCCCAAAAAAAATAAATAAATAAAAAAGGAGTATGACTTTACAGTCTCCAATAGGCATAGGGTAGATACTTATGCCTAATAAAAAAAACAAAATTATTTCACTGAGTTATTTTAATTCAGAAAAATGCAAAACACAAATTAAGTACCAAAAATCCAGAATGGCACCATGATGCAATGAAAATGGAGGCTGCCACATACAATGTGAGTCCTGTGGCACTTTAAAGACTAACAAATTTAATTTAATCTCGTTGTTTTTACTGTATACAGACTAACATGGCTACCCCTCTGGAACTTTTCACATATATCAGGACATTCTTGATGAAATATTTGACAATACTGGCCATGAACAAATAAAAAGTGACTGACATTACTTGACTGGTCAACTGACTGGCTTGCCACATCTTCTAGGATTAATATGCCTTTTGCAAAAGGTTCCATGTTAGTTAAGCAAGGTAAATGCGTAAAGATTTGCTCAGTCTCTGTTGTGATTATCAAATCAAAGCAGAGTACAGACTCAGTTTACCCTTTCTGAGACTTCCATCAATAGAAAATAAATTAGATAACCCTGAAAGATGCATCAAATATAAAACATATATGGATTGTGGTTCTCAATGTATTATTTAATACCACCCAAGGAGATCATCTGCTCCTCGTAAAGAAAATCTTAACTTTAATAATTACAAAAGGAAGAGGTGAAACAAAGGAGAAAAATGAATAAAATCATAGATTAATCCAGACCTCAATACCCAATTAATTCTGGGATGGTAAAAGATACCACCACAAGAAATGAACGCCAATGAAAAAGATACAGACTGTCAGCCAATATTTATTAAAGAAATCTACAAGCTTTTAATTCATCAGTTTTAAGTTAAACTAAAAAAGTACCAACACTGAATTTATAAAACCATGATTAAAATAGCCTGTATTCACAAATCTAGGGGGGGGGTAAAAGGTAATGTCGGTAAACCAAGGCCTCATTATTATTTCTCGGGTATCATTTGATACAATGCCAGATAACTAGGCTTAATGTTAGCTAAAGTTTATAAATACAAATGAATTTTTATAAGGAAAACTACAAAAAAATTTAAAAATCCAATATTCACAATATGAATAAATAAAAATCCAGTATCTCTGCTGCTGTAGTTATGATGGAAGCTTAGGATATTCATATTACCATACTTAAATTATTCAGCTATTGTATAAGTCAATAGCTCAGCTAAATACTAACATTTTATTTGGTCAGTTCCTTTAAATCTTGGAGTTACGAATTTTTAAATGAAATCAATTACAGTTTCAGTTACTATTGAATAATACCATTCGTGAAGATTTCTGGACGCTACAGAAATTTTTGGACGCTACAGGCTTATTTTTGCTTACTAAAACTGGATTTAAAACTGCACGCTGCATGGTAGAGGAAGCCTTGGCAAGCAATAAATATCACTCGTGTTTTTTCACATATTTTTATAAAATTACTATTTATTTATTGAGCATTCAGTAGAAATGTGGATTACGACCAACAGACAGCAATAAAATATGCATGTTCTGAGTAGACTTAAGGAAGAGTAGGCTAAATGGTTGCCATACCAGGATTTGGACGAAAAGGACTAAATTCTTCCAGGTACAGGAAGCAGCACAGAGTAAGACTAGGAGGAGGGGAAAGAAGGAGTACATAGATAAGAGATGTGGCCAGAGTAGAGAGATACCAAACTTCTGGAGATTTTTGAAAGTTAAGGCTTTAAAGCACACTAGGCTTAATATCTAGGATGCAGATATTTTCTATTCTAGAGAAAAAAAATGATACTTACTAGTGTCATGATACCTAGTCTGTCTACTTCCCGAGCTGGACTATGTGGTATCCGCCTTGGTGTGGAACGGCCACTGCCAGGAGGAGAGGAACCAGCAAGGGTCCCCCCAGTAAAAGGAAGGGGAATTGAGTTCATTGACCGAAATCGTCCATTGCTATCCAGACTCCCACTACCAACTCGGCTTTCAATTTCCTCTGCCCGCTGCTCCGTATTTTCCTTTTCTTCTTGTATCAATCTAAAAAAAGACAGTGATTTGTTTACTTTTGCAGTTGATTAATTCACTGTAAAATAAGTATATTTACAAAAGCAATGCAAGACTCAAATAATTACATGAAGATAAGTAATAGGGATGGCTGAATAATGGCTTACGTTCTATGTGATTATCTGTATGATTCCAGAAAAACTAGACCAAAAGGCAAAATAGCTGCAATCCAGATAAACATACAAATACGAATAGGAAAAAACAATGTGACGAAATAGTGACGGACTGTTTTGTGCATATATTGTTAGTATCACAGTTCATGTGTTTTATACTCTGTCAAATTAGTAACACTTCAGAGTGCAGAGTAACAAATTGTAAGCCTTTTGAAAGAATTTATTTTAAAGAAAGAGCTTGAGAAGAGGGTTTAGGCACAGAAAAATGGATTAAAATGGATTAAGGAGATGGATCCAAACACAAGAAGTTGCATACAAGGGGAACCAATTTTAATATACTGCAATACTGTAAAAATATAATTTGGACTGAGAAACTGAAGGATGATTTAAAAGGAAGGCTAGCCTTGAAGGGCAAGTCATCACACCATTCTATATCTCAGTTTCCCCAACTAAATAATCAGGTCAACAGTTCGCTATTTGACAGGAATTTTGTGAAGTGCTTCAAGGGTCTCACATGGAAGTGTTATATGTGCAAAGTATGTGGTAACTATTATCCAGCAAGTAAACTACCATTACTATTAAAATTAAATGCACTATTTAAGAACAACAGAAAGAAGGAAATCGAAAGTAGTTAGAGCCTTTCCACTGTTACTACTCCCCATTGTTCCTATGCATTTCACCTCCCGCACAGTGCAGATCATCCACTCTAACACCCCTTGGTAGAGTATTATGACAGCAGTAGTTACTACAGATAAGTTTAGGAGAGAATAGCAAGCAACTTATCACATGGCAATTTAAGTGACGATTAAGAACTTGAACTCAACTGCTATTAGCAGCAACAGCTAATGATAATTACCACTACCATTTTTATGCAGTAGTTTCCATCCATCCAGCATCAAAAGCATTTTACAAAGTTGGCTAAGCATTGTCACTTATGTTTTTATGTTTTTTAAACAGTGAAAATGAAGCACCAAGACTGCATGGTTTACCCATAACCACATACAAAATTACTGAGAGGTTTTTAATTTCTGCTATGACAGAAGCTTATTTTACCATAATTGTAATTAACAGATAAACCATACCTAATCTCTTTGTTAATTGCATCCAATTGCTCTTGAAGCATCATGGCTAAAGTCTGAGCATCAGCCTGACCACTAGGTGATAGAAGATCAACTGAACTGAATATAGTCTCTCTTTCATCTTCACCATCTGAGATGTCAACATCACTTTCAAATGCTTGTGCTACATTTGCCAACACACTTGCTTGTTGTGCACGTTCCCAGTCCTGTTCATTAAGGGTTTGAACCTGTTTTTAAAAAAAAAAAAAAAAAAGAAATCCAGATAATTTAAAAACCAATATAAAACCTTTGCTATTTAATTACTTTCAAGAAGCTAAATGGATATAAAAACCAAGTCAACAGGTTCTCACTTACATGCTGTAGATATCCATCAAGAAAGCAATATTTAGCAAACAAAAACAAAAACAATTCCTTAGAAAACTCTGCCAACTTACAGTACTTATTCATGTCCTTAGCCATACCCCACCCAACTCTAATGCAATATTACAAAGATTAGCGAATGATATTAAATCAAATTTCATCATACATTTGAGTGACAATTCATTATCTTTAGGAACTGAGCCATGTTGAAACTGAAGTATTTAAAGGGATAGAGGGATTGCTTGCCAAATAATGTATAGCATGCTATATTATTAAATTTAAATTGCAACATTATTGAATGTGCATACAAACTAAGATATGGATTTGGGTTGTTTCAGATGATATTATTTAGTTTAAAAGTTATTTTCTATCACACTTTTAAACAATTAATATGGTATCAAAATACCTACTTTTTCTGTTATTAAACAACAATTAAAACATACATTAAAAGTATGGGTAATTATGTATTGTTTAATGAAACAGGAAATCTAGTGTATACAAAAAGCAGAATCTAACAAAAACCTACATTTTACTATACAACATACAAATGTCAATCCTTTAAAGAAAGAGAAAAGCTTTTAAGGGAAACTTCTGTGTAGCCCACATTGGGAGGAAAAAAACTGTGATAAACAATACATAATTTAAGTGTGGAAAATGCTAGTGTTATTATTTAACAAAACTACACTATGCAGCAGTCACATATTATGTATTCATAGCCTCTAAACTTCTTGCAATTATCTAATAGATCAACTGAATCTAAGCATATCTCACTATCAAAGTAATAATGTTCCATACCTTTGAAGGTTCATCTCGTAGAGCTGCCAAACGCCCCCTCTGTGGACGTCTTAATACTGATGAGGTGCTATAGGGATCGGTATGACTATCAGCCACAGATAACGGTGTCATTGGATATCTGAAATCTGGAACACTACCCAAATGTGGCCGGCTAAAACATGAACAGAGATTCAATCTTTAGGGATATGAAAAAGACAACTCTTGCATCTGAAATTTTAATTTTTAGTCTGAAAGTAGTATTGTTAATTTGGTATAGAAATATTCTTCATCACTACACTCAGTAAAAAATTTTCAAATTATAATACATAGAAAAACCAATTACATACAAGAAAGACGATATTAACTTCTAGTAAAATATTATTCTCATTAAATGCTTGTACCTATGATGAAGAGAAGTGGCCCTGATCCTCATTTGGTCATTTTCAGTCCTCACTGCTTCAATATTTAGTACCAGTTGATCCTGCAGAGAATAGAAGAAAAAAATATGACATATGTTTGTTTCAAGAGCTATACCATTAAAAAAAAAAAAAGTAAAGAATGCATATATCTTCTAGGCCCATAGAGCTCATTTCCACAATTACATGTTCCATTTAACGGATTGCTTTCTAAACCATTCCTCAATGAAACAGGTTTTCAAAAGACTTCTGCCATATTCACAGTGGTAACCGTTAAATTACCATTACTGATCTACCAAACACACCAGAGAGCAGTATCAGTAATTTACATCCCTCGGTGCAATTACGCTAGGTAAATGCTGATTTTTTTAAAAATTGCAACAACTTGTATCCACGTGTGAACGACTGGCTAACATTGATTAGAGTAAATGAGAAAACTGAATTAGTGGACAGCCTGAGGGGTGGCTGAAACTCTGTACTAAACAGGACCTTAAATACAGCCACATGCAACTAGGAATCTCCTCAGGCTCCCCAGAATCTTATATGTAAGTAGTGACTGAATGATCGAGCAAGTCACTTCAACAGAAGACTGAGAAGAGTGGAATTAGGAACCTAGATAGCGGATAGCAAGTGGTAATTTGCAGGCTGAGAACTGCTGTCCAATGCCACAGATATTCAAAGCCCATCCTGCAGAACACACTAATATATCTTATAGAATTTCTTTAGATGTGCATAACTGAGGCAAAGCCTGTGCAACTCGGCCAACGTTGAAACTCACTTCACAGCAAAGTATTTTGGGACACAGAGTACATACTACTGCTGAATAAACCATACAAGTGTTGTGATGTCAGAGCAGACGTTCCCATGCAGCTTACAATGTTTTGGGAAAGAGTTAATGAAAAAACAGTATCATCTATAAAGAAGTGGGATGGCCAGATAGTTAAAAGGATTTTTTGCACTCTGATACCCGCTGCTGAGAAAGTGAAAGGTCTAGTTTAGCCCACTCCTGTCCTCTAACATTCCCAACATCTTTAGTGGCAAAAGCTCTGTGTCCCATTATTCTGAGCTGCTTAATCCTGTCAGTACTGACAAGGGCTCAACACAGCAGCAAAGTATGATAGATGCTTCTCCTGTTCCATCTCAGAATTTTGAAAGTTTTAAAAATGATTGTGTACAATTTCACATCGTTCAGTAGCAGGCTTCTCAAAGGGTACACTGGATGCCTCTGTTATAAAATATACATTATGATGCACTTGCCACAGAAACGTTTTATTTGTGTTTTTACAGCTCAATTCACAAGTTATGTAAAAAATATGAGTTAGACAGGGCCTTCAGACACCTGGTAAGTTATCAATACAGACTTCTTGTTTTCACCTAGTTTGTACTTACTGAACTAGGTTAAATAGGCAATTCTGCTTTAAAACTCAGTCACCTGTAGAAGTTGCATCAATAATCCTTTGCACCAAGGGAGGCAACCAATCTCTTACAATGAACAAGAGTCATAATTTTGCCACAAGAAATTACGGAGAACAAGGCAAAATATTTTTACACAACGTAATCTGCTATAAACTAGAAAGTTATGTTTATATCGTATTCCAGCTAGTACCAATAGAACAATTACATTTTGATTTGAAATATCATCGTAGAATACCTTTTCATGCTGAAGATCCTCTACTTGCTTCTTTGCATTTTCAACATCTCGAAGAAGAGCGTTCTAAAATAAAATTTATTGCACAAGTTACGTTACTGTTAATCATTGTAGATATTTCAATTTTTGAAGGGTGATTAAGATCAGAAAAGCTATTACAAAAGTCCATTACAGAAGGAGTAACTGCAGTACCTCTTTTGATTCGTATTTACTTAATTTACTAATTAAAGAAAACTATTTATTGGGCCTACCTCTGTTACATTTTAACTACAATTAAAACAGATTCAGACTCCTGGGTCTGTGCTCCTCTATTACTAGTAATTTACTCATAAAGTTACAAGAACAGCTAAACAACTACTACTAATAACCAGTAGTTTTGTCTGTTTACTAGTTTCCATTTGACAGTTATTCTAAGTACCAGAAAGGTATCATTTTAAAGAAATAGATGCATCTCAGACAATCAAAGCAGGACTGTTATTCAGTTACTGATGTATAATTTTTCCTGGTCATTAGTACTTAATACTGGTTTTGTCTAATTTGCATAGCCACTGTACAGTAATTTGTCAGCTATACAGTATTGTAAAACCCTGTAATCTGGCTTACAGTTCTCATTGGCAAAAGTGCAGGGATTTGCATAGTCGTCATATAGCAGTTCATCAATAACTGTACTATAAATATGCACATTTTATACAATAACTAGCTTCTACAAGGATGCTCAAACTGATTCCCACACTCAGGCTACTAAAGTTGTTTGTCAACTACAAAGATAACCACCACAAGAGCTTCTTGCTGAAGCACAAGATCTCCAATAATGTATGTGACTGTAATGTATGACTGTATGTGACAATAATAATGAAAATGGGATTATCACTGCTAAAGAGAAGTTGTTTTAGAAAGTTTATAACCTTTTGATTCATTTTCTCCTCCCCATGCCCAACCCTGTCACACTGTCCTCTTTAAAAGTTCTTGTTTTTAAATGTTAGCATCTTAATCCAGTTTTGAAGCACTGTAAACCACAATACAGGTCATTCTGGGGAGAAAAGCCTTAATAGCCTGGACAGAGAAAAATTAGATTCTGTTCAATTATAATGTGTGTTGGTTTCCTAATAATAATAATAAACACATATAGAAAAGTAATAGTACCTTTCTGGAAATCAATACTAACAGTGAAGTATATCTAAAAGTTTCTTTTTTATTTCATGAATAATATCTGTAATACTAATTATAAAGACAGACACCCCACACAAATCAACCATAGAGGTTAGAGGGGGAGAATTCAGTCAGTTTTATCCCAAAAAGATGTTTTGTACCACAGTTAGGCCAAACAGATTGGCACTACAACAGAGAACATAAAATAGATTAACTGGTGCTGGGAATAGGTCAGTACTTTGAATCTTGCTTCCCCACTACGCTGAAGCTAGAGGCCAAATATTTCAGATTAGGGAGCCTATCGCTAGGCACTTAATTCATTAGCTCTCAAAACAAGAGCCGAAAGAGCCACAGTAGGCTTTTATTCAGTATGTCTGATTGCTTTTCCTCAGTTCCCTTTGAAAACAAAAGTGTAGAGAGAAGCAAAAACCCAACTCTTTTGGGATTGTGGCAAGGAAGCCATCTGCTCTAGAACCCTGAAATAGTATTGCCAGAAACTCAGCTGGGGGGGCTGGTGACAGATTATTTGATTGTCAAAAGCCCCAGTAAAAAAAATATGCCTCTGAAAGTTCAGGTGGATCATAAAATATACCAGATGTTGAAGTCTTTAGAGAGGTGCATTTAACTTCTATGGAAAAAAGTTTTTGCAGGTGATCACCTTATTCCAAAAAGATCAGAATCTACATCTGCCATATGGGGGATGCAAACTGAAATCAGCACTGATCAAAAGCAGAAAATGCTACCACAAAACAAACTCCCTTGGTTTTTTTTTAAGGATTCTTTCACCCTACCAAAGAAATGCAGTGCCACCTCAAAGAGAAAACTATGAAGAGCTACAGAGACAGTGAGCCAGTAAGTGAAAGTCCATGCAGGCTGCAAGATGTCACAAATTAAAATTAGGACGACAGAGAAGAGAACCTTGGACAGAGGTCTGAAGTATGCAATAACTGATCACAGAAAAACTGCTTAGCCCAGACCATTTTTATAGTCAACTAGATATTCTCCTAGGAAGGAAAGATGAGATTTCTCTAGCTGGCAATATCTTTACCATGATCCAAGAAATGCTGGACTAGACAGGAAAGATGAGAGGGTTGGGAAAAGATACAAGAGAAGAATGGGACTCAAGATCTGTGTTCTGTTCCTGACTCTTCAACAGACATTTTGTATGATCCAAAGCAAACACATTTATACAGTCAACACCAATCAGTAGGAAAGCATAAGAATCCTTAAAAAAAAACCTGAAGGATTATTTTCCTCCTCAGTATTAAGTTTAGGACATATAAATGATAAATTGGCTTAGTTTCTTAAGAATCTCCTAGTTTCAAAAAGTTATGCTGATAGTGTCTCTAAAAGGAAATTTATAGCTAAAAGATATATTTAACAGCTAAAGTTACAAGAATAAATTATGCATGTACTGTAAAATGTGTAACAAATGTATTGCTAAACATTTCATAAATCTTTAAACTACCTTCATCATCACAGTAAATTATTTTCTACCTTATCTTCCAGGGCAGCCATCCTTTCCTTGAGATGAAGCTGAAGTCTTTCATTGGATTCAGACAGCAGTTTATCAACAGTATCTGATAAACGTTTATTATGTTCTTCATTCATCTTCTCTCTTTGTCTAGCCTAAATTTAGGAAGCATTGAAAGTATGATTAATTTAAAATCATTGACATTATCTGTCCTACAAAACATTTGAAAAGTATCATTTAGAAAGAGTTCCAGATTGTGAAAACTGTTAGGCTCACCACACACAAATGCCTTATTTTCTCCAATGAAAGACTCTTTTCTCAAAGGTTAAAAATTAATCCAGATATCTTGATCATCCAAAGGCCTCAAGGGGTACCTGAAACCTTCAAGATAATCAGAAGTACTAGTTTTGCAGGCTTCCAAGTTCTAGCTTATGGTCTCGTGACTAAGTATATTTCAAAGCTTGCAGAGCCAACTCCTCTAAGGCCAGCTGATTCAGGAAGCCTACAGATTTTTTTGTGAGATGGGAAATTAAATTAAAATGAAGTGTATAGGTATTTTTAAACATTGTATTTCAAATTTCAGCTGGAAACTCAAAGTTCACCATTAAGTTCACTAGCTTTAATTAAGAGCAACAAGGAGTGAACACCTTAAGTTCCTCAATCACACGTCAACTTTTAGCACCACATTAGAGATGGGACAGAGAAGAGCAGCCCAGATCAAGCATGGGCTACGAAGTAGGGGATCAGTTTTACTTTTCAGCTTGGTTTCTATCCCCAAAAGTATTTTTGTAATACCCTTTGCAATTCCTGATTCTTTTCCTCCAGTTGTGCTTCCATCTGTCTTAACCGTTCTTCAATGTTGCCATGTCTCTCCTCAGCCTGTCAATTTGAAAACAAATCAGAACTAGTACTTATGTCTTTAATAATGTACTGGAAAAACTAACGTACTAGCAACAAGCATAACATGCTTTTGTGTGCAAACTGCCATTTTTGTCCATATGCAGTGCAAAACAGCTTACTACCAGAACCTAATGAGGATCTCTGTGTTAAATGATGAGCAATTAATCCTCTCACCAGAATTTCATGGTTCAACCATTGCTGACAACTGATTTCTCACCAGGAAAACTTATATTCATAACTCCAACAATGCAATACATTTATAAATGCAGTCACAGGATTTCCTTTCTACCATCATCCCCATTTGCCTGTGTTAGTAATCGAGAAAAGCAAAAAGCAGCAAGCAGAAACAAGGACCAACGTACAAATTCTACTTTCCTAAGCTTGGAGGCAAGTTCCAAAAGCTTAGCCTCTTTAGCAGCAGAGTTCCCAGAAGACTAAGGGTCAAACTACAAAGCCAATAAAGGGACAGGAAAGATAACGGAAAAACAAAAACAAGACTTTAAAGGCACTTGAGAAGTCCATTTATAGCTACTATACATATTATTACTTCATGCTATAAGCTGATATTTTATCAGCAGCCATTTACGGACATATAATGTAAACTGAAATTTGACTGCCCATTACTTAAAAGCCTCAGCTCAGGCCTGGCTTACACCTAAAGGTTAGGACAATAGCTATACTGCTCAGGGTTATGGCAAGGTCACATCCTTGAGCATCACAGCTATGCCCACCTAACCCTGAGTGTAAATGGAGCTAGGTCAACTAAAGAATTCTTCTGTTAACCTACCTACCGCTGCTCAGGGAGATGAATTACCTACAGTGATGGAAAAACCCCTTCCGTCATTGTAGGAAGCATCTATACGACTGCACCACAGTGGCACAGCAGCAGTGCTGTTTGTATTAAATGACTCCCTGCACATTCCTTCTGGACTGTTCATCTTAAAGCAGTTATATACAGTAAGAAAAATGGTAATACAAACAGCAAAGGGACACGAAACACTTCACAATGAACACACAAAGCTGATACAAGAGCTGCTAAATCAAACTCCGAATAATAAAAATACAGAAAGAGGAAGTAATTAGAATTTAAATATTTTGAACATATGCTAGGAGAATGAATAAACAAAGCACAGAATATAGAAAACATTTTACTGCGTCTGTTGGGTAAAAAAATGTGAAACAAGACTGAGAACAGAACTGTTATAGTTAGAATAACCACAGAAAAGACTCTCTCATAATGTAACGAACTATTGTCCTACCTTTGAAAGTGCTGCAACTCTCTGTGCCAGTTCAGCCTCCACCTCAGGCAAAGTTTCAGCTTTTCTCAAAGTCTGCTGCAACTTTTGCTCAGCCAGTTCCAGTCGTTCTTGCAACTGTCGGTTCTTATCTTCGCTCTAAGGATCGAGAATGCAACAGTCACTATTTACTGCTAAAATGGTAACTATTTGTTCCTTTATCAAATACTGGCGTAGAGAGACAAACAGCTACCTTTATTAGGCCTATGGAAAACAATTTTCCAGCATTCGTTTTACCTTCCAAACTCCAGAAGGAGAAAAGTACTTTCCCAAACTAACTTTAAAAATTAAGTTTGTCACATAAAAGTGCTGTTTCATTGCACCAGAAACTGAATTCCTTGATGTGAACTATCATGGATGCATTGTTAATGACTTCAATGTTAAGGTTATGTGGAGGTGTACAGTGACAGTGGAGATGAAATTCCTTTGCTATTTACATAAAATTATGCATATGAGCAGTAAACTTAACACATCGCTTTCTGACAAAAAGTAAACCTGCTCAGTATTTTAGAAGTTAGGGTTTAAAATGACCTAGTTCTGTTCTCTCTAGTTAACAAGTGACTGGCTAACCATTCAAAGTTTAAATTAATTTAGTTGTACACAAAAATCTCAGGCATAAATCAGTTTTCTGTTTTCAATAAAGAAAGTAAAGAACATTATTTGGTGCAACTATTTCTGTTTAAGCCAAAAGAAAGATGGATAAAATTTATTCAAAAACCAGACATGGTTCCCATCAAAGATAGGAAAACTACAAAGCTTAAACTACAATACCGCTTGTTCTGTATTCAAGCCCCTGCTCCCTACCTACTTTCTCAATCCCCAAGCAGATCACTTTCCTTCATTCTGTCCTCTCTTCCAGATAGCCGCACTTACCTAACTGCTTCACTTCCTTCCCTAGACCCCTGGCTAGAGCCAGCCGCCAGTTGCTCTCTCTCTGCTAAGGTTCAAAAGGATTTGGTTTGATGGACTAAGCAGATCTGTGGGAGGCACTGGATAGGTTGAGAGACATGCATGCATAGAGGCAGCAAGGATGAAAAGTTCATGGGAGCTGTACAGCAGAAACAAGTGATGCAGACTAGTCATTGTGGGGAAACAGGAAAAGGAGGAAACAGCAAAGCAACAGGATTAATCAATGCGGGTTGAAAAGTGGTGTTGGGAAGGGGTGGGAAGTAGAGTTCTTCCCTTTTACTTCTACCCCACTTCCCTGTCCTGTTAAATTTTCAAACATTTATAAAAAGTGGAGCTCAAAGCTACTCCACAAGCCATAGAGTCCAGGAGCATGAAGCTGCAGTACTGGGAGTGCACGAGGAGGAGGTATAGAAAGGGAGCAAGCATGGGGTGGTCCTGAGAACCAGTAGAGGCAGAGATGGAGGGGAACAAGTATAGGAACTTAGACTGGGGTTGATAAAGAAAGGGGAAATCATAGGTGAAGTATGAACATTATACACTTCACTAATTCCAACACAGCTAAAATTCATATATGTGCACATATATTCAAGAGAACAGCACTAGTGTGGTGTGCCTCCCTCAGATGTGTCTAGAGCAGTCTTCTCTGCCATAAGATTTATATGCTGAACGGTTTAATTACTTTGTTGCTAATTAACCAATCAGGGAATTCCCACACAAAAAGCTAAATTAGTTAAGAATACTTAACTATACTTCTTTTCAACACAACCTAGAGAAAATCTCGTCAGAATTATAACACGCAAGTGAACATTAACACCTTTTCACTACCAATCGTATCTAGAAACACATACTCACCTCTACAACAAATGATCTTTTCTCATTTCCAGCATAAAATTGCCCATACCAAGCAAATCTAGTTCTTCAAAGAAACACAATCTAAAATATCACCTTAACTCTGACCTCAGATTTTCATAGGTAAACTATAGCACACTGAACTTATTTTTGAAGTATGGCTGCTGGTAAGATATCTTAATCTTCTTCAGATAGAAAGTAAGTGTCTTAGCACACATAGGATACTAGCATAGTTTAAATATATTAAACAATTTTCTTTATATCTTTTTAATAATTAAAATTACTACCTGTCGGTGCATGGAGTCTTTATTAGCAATTTCGTTTTCAAGTTTATCATTGAGGTCATGCACAGATGTAGCTTCACGCTGTGCAGCGAGGTAGCGTTTTTCAAGAGTTGTAATTCTCTCTTCCATGTCTTCCTTTTGGGCCATAGCCTATGGTTATAAGAAACATTTGTCAGAATAAAAGCAACTACATTTGGTCACTAAAATATATTATTTATTTAATATTCAGGGCTAAACAGTGTCAAATATACTTTATCATTCTTGGTGCACACTCGGTAAATACAAGGAGTTACAATGTTTACTTGGGAGTACTGTTATTAAATTACAAATTCACTTTAAAAAAAAAATCACACAAATGATGAGCATGGAGTCACGTGGTGAGTTACAGAATGCTTAATTGTTATTTTCCTCAGAATCATTACAATATTACAGTAGTTTTGATTATAGTGTGTTCGACTAAACTTATGTATTTTTTTTTTAAGCTGAGTGCCTTAATTTCAGCTCTTAAACTCATATTTAGCCATTAAGTAAAAAAAAAAAAGTGTCCTATTTTCAAAAAATTTTATGTACTCCTAAAGCCTACCAAATTCCAGGTGAGCTGCAGAAGCTCAGTGCCTTTAAAACCAGGATCTCTATTTAAGGTACCTAGATATGTGTTTAAGAGCCGAACTACAGGCACCCAAATTTATATATTTGGCTTTAGGCTTTGAAGTCTTTTCCAAATTGTCCATTTCTGTGTTGTGTACAGCACCACATTTCCAGAATAAATTTTCTTTTAAAATTGATTGTTGATTGTTATCTCCCAGCTTCTTTTAAGTACATATTAAATCGCCTTTAAAGCAGTGAAGTTCCATATTTACAAGAAACTTTGAGGATTATGTTCGGTACATTGAAGATAATCCTAGAAAATATGAAGTGTTATATACTGTAGATATTAGGCATTTTAAAAACAATTTATTATAGTTATCGTAGGAAAAAAGAATTGAGAAAAGTTAGAGTTTTGCTCTTATTCCTAGGGTAGCCTTGTCCTTAGAACATTACTAATCCAGCAATGTTTATCATGTTTATGTATTCATGAATTTTCGGTGGCACATCCATTCTGAAGCAAGCATGGATAAAATCCACACCATTTTTTATCCTGGGGATAGCCATACATATGCAACACCACATTTTCCTTGATCTAAGTCCAGTCCCTACCTGATAGTTAGCAGGATACATTTCTTCCAGCCCAGAAGGCAGAATGTAGGACACCTACATGATTGTCCATGTTTCTACTAATCAGTTAGTAAACATAACTTTAGCAATCAGACACACAAATTTGAGGATACACAATTGAACAATAAAACTTCAAGAAAATTAGACTCAGGAATGAGTTAAGCAGTTAGACCCAGATCCACAAAGGCACTTCAGTGCCTAAATCCCAGATTTAGGCGCCTAAATCCAGGCGGTGGGTTCCTGTTTGTGGATTGCTAAGGAGAGATGGCATCTTCCTGAAGTCCACACTTAAGCACCAATCGCCTTGAGAGGGAAAAGGTTTAGCGCACCCATCTAGCGGCTGGCTTAGCTGGGATTACCAAGGCTTTCACAATTCATTACTCACCTCTCGTACATCTCTTTGCAACTTCGTATTCATTTCTTCAGATTTTATTAAATCTTTTCTAGCTGTGTCAAGATCTTCTTCCAGCTCTGTTACTCTGCTAGACAGAGCAGTGAGACGTTCCTTCATTTGGCCTTGCTCCTTAGTCTGCTTGTCTATGATTTCTTGGAGTTCTATAACTTTAGCAAGGTCTTCATCATGGCTTGAAGAACCATCAGAAGATCTCTATTACATTTAAAAAACAAACAGACTTAAGTTTCCACACTACATAGAGCTTTTAAATATACTACATAGCTTCAATATAACGAAGCTAGTTAAGGTTAGTTTGTGTAGCTTATCCAATAATAAAGTTGTGATAATTATCTTTTGCTTTAATTATATACTTAATCAAGACTGGCCAAATATTGCAACTCATACATGACCAAAAAAAAAAAAATCCATCAGTGTTAACAAACATCTTACCTTTCCATTTGTGCTTGGTGTGTTTTCCTGATCACGATTTATATCCAGTACCCCATCAGTTAGTGTTCTTTTCTGATTGTTTTGCTCTTTAAGAATCATTAACTAAAAACCAAAGTAAAAAACACTGTAGTACTTCACTTGCACATTCATTTTCTATTTCACTTATCACATAAGAAATAGTTAACAAAGCAATGACCTCACTTTGAAACAGATGAGCAAGCATGTAGTAATGAACTTTACTGATTTAATATTTAGAAGATTATGAATGCTTTAAAAAGCAAAGACTGTAGTATGGATGCATGAGCAAGATATAGTATAAGCAGCTAAAAACGCATTCCATAACTGCTATGCTACTGGTCTTAAACCAGAAAAAAATTCTGTCTGTGAGACAGCAGAATTATCAGCTCACATGTATAGTTTCTATACAGACTTCTATCAACCAGAACTAAGCTGAAATCAAACTCATCTAATTAGGGCTAACTAAAAACAAAAATCTACAAGTGAAAGAAAATAACTAAATCATCTGTATATACTAATATTTGGAAGAATAATGAGTTGATGATAAGGACTAAATTCTTCCACACAAACATCCCACAAAATTTTATTTTCAAATAGGGACCTACCTCTTTATGTGTAGTACCTAATTCTTCTTCCAATAAACTACATCTTTCAAGTGCTACTCGTAATCTTTCCCTTACCTGAAAAATAAAGTAATCAATAACAATCTTATAGCTATATTAGCACAAAGCAACTGTGAACACAAGACTGAAGTTTTAAGTTCCTAGAAGTATGGCTTCCCCTTTCAATATGCTTAATTGCTCCATCTGAGTCAATGACTTACACCATCAAATTCTGAAGTTTTAACATGCATGTAGAAGGAATCTTCTAAAAAACTGACTGAGCTCTTAAGTTCAATCATTGACTGACACTATACCTAACAAGGAGACAGAACTTCTCCATTGACAGGTGAACTCCATTTGCAGCCACCTTTTTAAACTAAATTCTGTGTATTTAAAACATACCTAACCTTTGTAAGGAACATTCAAACATTTGCAATGTTTGTATTATCTAAGGAAAAGTTAGTGATTCCAATTTATAGAATTCATAGGCTTACAAGATATAAGCAGTTTATTAAATACAAAAGTTAGGAATCAAACTGCCATTTGGGAGTGGGGTTTACCTTAAGCTGCGCCCATGTGGGCAGCTGAGCCCTATGGTAGCAGGCCCAATGCACAGGTAAACTGAGGGACTCCAGCACTCCCCTTTAACCAGCTTCTTCCTGTGTAACAAATACAGGATGGGTGGGGGAAAGGGAGGAGCTTCTCTTCTGTCCCTCCCTTTCTTTCCCTACTTCACCATCTTCCCCTCTTTTTTCCTTTTCTTCTATTACACACATATACAGCCAATGTAAGGGAAGAGATGTGTGGAACAGGGAAAGGAAGAGTGGGATGAAAGTACAAAAGGGAGGCAATGATGAATGAACAGCATGTGCAAATAAAGGGGTAGAATAAATTTTCTACATTAAGAAAATTTAGACAAGAGTAACACCAGTGGAAATAAGCTCCTCAAGTAGGTTTTTATTCTCTAAGTCTTTCCCAGATGCAGAATAACTCCCTCCAGCCCCAGAGCAGCCACCATCCTATCTTCCCTGCTCCTGCACTTGAAGCAGCAACACACAAACTCCAATCCAGCAGAGCATACAGAAAGGCATAACTTCACCATGTGTTTTTGCTTGCTGTTGAGGGCACTGACTGAACAGTGAACCACCTCCTCACTGACTCCTCACCAGTTCATTTAACTGTTTGCATTCTCACTTTGATCTACCTTGTCTAGTCCTAGTGTAATTGCTCACCTTAAATATATAGCCACTCACTATAGTGCTACTAATTTCCCTCATTTAACTACTTACATCCTCAACTAACTAACTGTTCCTTGAGCATTCGATTATTTATATAATTTTGCACTAATGATTAGGAACAGAGACATTACAAATCAGTCGATTCCTTATATCTGCCACTGCACTGTTGATTATTGACACTGCTCTCCTTTTTGCTTTCATCTCTAACTTTTTCTCTGCATCGCATTTGTCTTCCTTTTTCTCTCCCTTCCCCCACTTTATCTCCCTTTCCATTCTACTCTCTCCCTATGTTGCTTTATCAGCTTTTCACTCTTCTCTTCCTCCTGCTGCATTCTACCACCTCCTCACACCTACACACCCAAATCATACCTCCGCTTCCTCTTTTGCCTTCTTCTGTTTGCATCTGGTAACATCCACCCCAACTTTGTCTCTTCCCTCCTCCATCACCCTCTCCCATCATCACCACCTCCCCTAGGCTCTCCCTTAGCAACCTCTCTTCCATCCTTTTTCTCCAGTCTGAATGGAATACCCAAACCACTTTTTTCTTTAAAAATTACTGCCATCCACAATCATTTCATCTCCCTCTCACATTCCTAATTTTCTCCTCCAAGACCAACAAACACCAGCTTACCTGCCCTCCCCTAAATTCATTCAAACTCTTGCTGCAAGAAGTCTTCCTGGTTTGTTGCTTCAACCACACAACCATTTTGTTTGTATCTTTTTACCAGCTTCCCTTTCCCACAGCATCAAGTACAAACTACATGTTTTCATTTTTAATGTCCTTTGTGGCCTCAGATTAGACTGAGCTGTTGATCACTATTTTCTCTCCATCAGTGATGCACCAGCCTTGATTGCCTGTGTCAAATTTTTCAGCACATATTTTTGTTTTCTTCCATGCTATTTCTTTTTCATGGGAACAGCACCCTGCAAACACCACATGGCCACATTACACTATTCCCCTTAAAACTCACCTATGCCATGACGACTATAAAACACTTAACAATGGTTAGACAGCTGGTATGCTGTGAATGCTGCTTATTTCTCTAACTGCAAATGTAAGCAGTGTTACCCTACACTCCCCACTGGTTGTTTTTTGTTTTTTTTTTTGGCAACCACCTGTTGCCCATGGTCTTCTACTTCTAGTTGTCAATGACTCTGTTTATGTGTTATTGTAAAACCCCTAATGTACATATGTTGCACAAGCACAAAGCTGGGCTTACACTAATGCAGCTTAGACTTGTATGTTACTATATTAAATTGCACTGGTTTTACTTCAGTACAGCACATCTACATTAGGAGTTTGTACTGATGTAAGTGCATCTGTGTAGTTACGCTACTATACATTTTCTTAAAGCAGACATGGCATAGTAAGAGAAGCTAGCAGGGGGGAGGGGAATATCAGTTGGCACACTTCATTACCTTTTCATCAAGGGCTTTGTGATGTTCAAATAGTGATTTTAGTGCTTTAAGAACTTCGACTTCACTAGACACTCCTGCTGGAGACTGAGCCTGTCTCTTTACAACAGTCATTCTAAGAGACCGCTCATGTCTGGAGACTAGACATTCCAAATGTTCTAATAATAGCTGAAACAAAAAAACAAAAAAGTAAATAAGGAACAAGCTCTGTATTCCTGCTTTGAACATCTGACTAGAATGACCTTACTTTCTAAAATATTACGTTTAGGTTTAGAATTTTAAAGCCAGGAGTCAAAGTCTGAGGGTTAGGGCAGGGAGAAGAAGGAGATAAGGGCATGAGGCAGGGGAAAGTGAAGGGGATGACAGAGTGCCACTGCCAGGGGAAGAACTGTCTCCTTGCTTCTGGGCACCTGTGCAAGAGGCATCTAGAGAGGGGAGGGGGAGCTGGGGGCACACATGTCCCCTTCCCCTCCACTAGCCACAGCTATGTGCAGTCTCTGGGGGAATGAGCATGCTTCAGGCTGCAGCACACCCTGGGCTGCCTGCAGCAGACAGTGCCCACTTGCCCATCCCCGGACCTGGAGCTCACAGCCAAAGCAGCCGGCTGCCTTGTAAGTCCCTTCTCTGGGATCAGAGCTGGTGCGGGATGGGAATTTGTCCTGTGGAGGCTTCCCATGGCTCACTGAGTGGGATCACCTCTGCCCCTGACTATTTGGGAGTAGGCATCAAAGGACATGTGCCCGACTGGGCAGCCATTGCAGGCAGGGTATAAATATATTGCATGGATGTGGCCCACAAACAGAGAGCTGCATATGTGGCCCACAGTGCTAAACTGGTTCAGAGCCACAGCATTATAATGAAGGAACCCTGTGGCAGTCATAGCTGCAGTCTTTTATCTGCTGTTGGCTGGAATATACACAGGGTGCATGCAAGGCCCTAGCAGACACTGCTATACAGACGCTTCCTCATATGAGGCACAATTGCACCAGCAGTGAGAACTCACATGGACAATACTCAAAGAAGAACTTACAACTTTTTATCTTTGAGTTGCAACTTGATTACACAGTATGAAGAGAATTATAATATTAAATACAATTTTCCATTTAGTTATGCTTTCCTCAACAATGTTGTAATGGGGTTTACTGGCCCTTTAAGGAAAAAAAGGAATCCGAGAGAGACCGAGTCTAGGCTACTCTGTTCCAAGCAGTCTCAACAGAACAAAAGTCCTGGGGACAACTGGGGCAGACACGGAGAGAGAGGAAACGATCTCAGGGGAAGACAGTCTTGCAGAGAGGAGAGGACTGTTTCAGGGCCAGAAGCCACAACTTTTGTAATGTAGATCTTTGTAGCTCCCCTCTCTCCTAATCACTCAATCAATAATCTAACCAAACAAGATAAAACCCAGGTATGTAGTGGACAGCCCAGAAAGCTCCCTGTTCTCACTGTGAAAGTATGTCATTACCGGGGGAAGTACTGTCTACTTCCTGATCTCTCAAACCCAGAGGAGAAAGTACTGAGGTGGTGACACTTAGAAAGCTAGAAGACAGCATCCCAGGCTTGGGAAGAAAGAACTTTCATTACCACAGGTTTTGTGTTTGAGGTAATTTCATTTTAAAACACTTTTGCAGCCAGTCGAGATGGAGCTGGACTGAAAAAATTTAGAGGGCCTGCCAAGAAAGAGGGAGAGACTGGCTCAGGGCAGTAAGCCAGCCACAGACAGAAATAATCAATAGACAAGTAACTAACCCTTGTATTGTTTCTTTCTGCTTTCAGTTCTGCAATTTCTTCTTCCCTTTCAAGAAGCTGTTCCCTGCATACATTAAGCTCTTTAGTAAGTGCTGCAAACTCCTGGAATAAAGCAAATAACAATACATCAGTAATTTACACGGTGTGCAACCCAATTAGATGAATTATTGCCATAATAAGTAGTTCGCGTCGTAAGCAATTATTTGTATTCAACTCAGCTAAGGAAAAAGTTTATGGGGAAGAGAAAATGCTAGAGAAGGGGTGATATTTTCTAGGAGACAGGGCTCATGACTGGATGCAAATAATCTCATGTGGCCTGAGTCAAGTCACTTCAATTATCTATGTTTTCACTTCCTTTTTTCTTAAACTTTTCAGCCCTAGCAAAATATATTGTTTACTGAGGACTACACATACACTAAGTGTAAAGCTTTAAGACAAAGCTGTTTTGAGTTAAGTTAAACATGCCTGAAAAAAATGCCTTTGGAAGGACATCTCAAATCTAACTATAACATCACTGCTGCAATGTTACTATGTGCAGCTAAAACAGGCAGACTCAAAACTGCTGTACAAAAGTTTCAGAGCTAATTCTATAATCTGTATCCAAAAGATACATGGGAGTGGAAAGAAAAATACAAAAAATAATTTCTGTAACCTAAGCCTTTGACATATGCTCTTGGAGCTCCTGACACATTAACTGTTGACAGTCACTACAAAAACTATAGTGGTACTACTGCCATCAATGATATACAATCCATGACCATCACCTCCCTGCCCCCTTAAAAAAAAAAATCTATTATTAATTGGAACATTTCAGATTACTACTGAGAGTGCAGTTCAAACGGCTTTTTTAAAATCAGTCATAAAGGATTGTTCAGTTTGAGGAAAAAGGGAGTCCCCCCCCCCCAACAAAAAAGGAAAAGCAAAACATCTTTATTCTTACTGTATGACAATTAAATTCTTTTTGCCTTTTTCAAACAGGAGGATGATAAAACTTCATTAGGTCAGCTTAATGCATTTAATGAAAACCAGACATGGAATACACATAACCAAACCCAAAGATGTACTTCAAATGTTGTTCATTCCAAGTTGCCTACATAAATTAAAACTTTCTAATGCTGCCAATATGCAGAATTTCCTAAAGCAAAATGAGTTTTTACAAGTTCTTCATTAATAAGACACCATCAATGCCAAACAGAAAGCATATAACCATTCCCTCATTCCACTACCAAAATGACACCATGAGAGACAAAAGGTAGTTCTCAAATAGTTGAGTTATCGCTAGTAGAGTTGGCTGGAAACTAGAATTCTTGTTCCACTGGAAATTCCAAAAAGTTTTTTTTTTAAAAAGTCTGGAACGGAATGATAAATGAAATTTTGATGTTCCCTGAAGAAGGGAATTCCAAAAATTTTGTTTCGAAAGTCAAACATATTTTGTATCAACCTTTCCCAGAAGTTTCCAACGATCCCCGAGCTGCCTGGGGCCTGAGCACTCAGTTCTTCTGAGCTACCAAGGGGTTAGGACCGTGGAAACCTCCAGGTCAGAAGCAGGCTGTCTCAGATCAGGGGAGCCTGGTCTGGTCAGGAGCCAGTAGCCTGTCTCCTATCCTATGTTGCTGCATACACACATTACAGGTTGCAGCTTAGTGGAAGGTCACATGCCATCTTGGTTATGGAGCCTGAGTTGCACACTGAGCTGAGTATCTCACTTCCACTACCCATCTGCATCGGGGACTCATGCTCCTGCTTCAACCAGGCTTTCCCAGCCTTGGCCCAGTCCGCCCAGTTAATCCCTTCTCCAAACCAGGACTCTCCCCCACACATTCTAGCCAGCCTTCCACTCCATACAGATATGAGGTGTATATTAACTATTCATTTTCTGGATTTCACACGTTAGTTTTCTTTGCTTTCAGTCTTCCTGCCCCATATCCCAGCTCACGTGGAGAAGCAGGGAGAACGGCTCTAACACCCCAAGAGGAACTGCATTTCCCCATTCTTTTGAGAGTTCTTGGGCATGGGAGGACAACTAAATCTAGAAGGAGGGGACTTCCAAAACAAACAATGCCCCAACCCTACCCCCACCAAAAAAACCAAAAACAAAAACCAGTGCATATCCTCTCTGTACAATCACAGGAACTCGGTTATGAGAGGGCAATGAATTGTAAACTGGAGGAGTCTTCATAACAATAATAATGCCTATTTCTAACACAGCATATTTCATCTGTAGATTACGGAGTGTTTCACAATCAAGGTATTTTTTCTTACAACACCTCCATAAGGCAGGGAAGCCTTATTATCCCAATGTTTACAGATGGGGAACTGAGACAAAGACACACTAAGGGACTTGTCCAAGGCCACATATCTCAGTCTGCTTTGGCAACAAGTCATGAGTTGTTTTGGGAGGATCAGATGGTCTTATGGATACGTCACCCCTGGATTGGCCATATCTGGTTCTAGATCACGTCCCCTGGAGTAGCTAGGATTGTCTCACCTGCTAAACCTGCTGGTGTGGAAATCTCTAAAGGATTGGTGGGATTTGGAATAGAGCTTATCTTCTTTCCTGAGAGTCTTGGCAGGAGCCAGGGTCGACTTTGCTATGTCTGAGTAGTCAGCCACCACTTTATCTATTGGTTCCTCAAATAAATATTCCTCCTAAGAGGCCTTTCTAAAAGAGGCACCCAAACTATGGCATTTCATATATTTGAGGGATACATTCAGACAGGTCTGCCCAGACCAATACTGCTTGTGTTAAGCATGTGGACACAGCAGAAGCACTGAAGAACATGGAGGCAGCTTCAAAGTTTTTCATGACTGTTGTATCCATCCTCATCTATGGGGTCCTTTAGAAATCTCCATTTGTAGATACTGCCATGTTCTTAACTAAGGATATCAGTGCTGCATCTACCTTAGGAAGAGAAACAAAATCTGATTTTGATTGCTGCACATTGTAATATTTTTTAGCCACATCGCTTAGTCTTTTGGATTCTCCTTGCGTAACTCCCGTTGACTTCTGTGCTTCTCTTCTGCGTGCCATCTTCACTACACTGCACCGACAGGGAACCGTGTTCCTGTTGAAGCTGTGCTACACCACTTGAGGCGGTGGTTTTAGTATGTCAACTTTTGGATCAACTAAGCAGGTCTTCATTGACCACTCAGTCGATCCAGATAAGTCGATGCGACAGCGGCAACTTTGCCGCCATAAGCGTAGACATAGCCTGAGTCTGCACAGACAGGGAGGGTATTCCCTGGGACTGAGTGTTAAAGGGAGACATCTGACAGGGAAACGGAGGTGGGGAGGGGGAAAAGAGGCCTGGGAACATAGTCTGGGACACCCTCTGCACAGGTTGTTAGGCTGCTGGGGAAACCGCCTGGGGGAATTTTATGCTACCTGAATCATGACTACTTATTTTGTGTTACCTTATGGGTCCTCCTCAGTCTTCTCTAGCATTTCTGAGGATGAAGACAAGGAAGCACGGAGAAGAGCTTCCTGGCCATGGTGTCAGCCATGTTCATGCAAACCAGGGTTATCATTCGTCCGGGTTTTCACAGAAATTTCCTCTTTTTTGATCCTCTACCCTCCATCCAGGTGGATTTTTTAAAGAAGAAATGTCTGGGATTTTTGTAGCATAGACACTGCAGCTGAGAAAGAGCTGGCTCCATGTCTTGATTGCTGCAGCTGTGGCTGCCGGATGTTACCCACCCAGGCTTCAGCTCCCAGCTCTGGAAAAGAGGGAGGCAGGGTGGCAGTGACGAATGGCTGGCACTGCATCCCAGGTCAGTGCCAGGTGCCCTGCCACTGTGACAGGGAGTGACTGCCCCCCCAACCTCAAGAGCGAGGCCGCAAGTACCGCCACCTCCCCCCAGCACTCCAAGGTGCCCTTTCCAATACACACACACACACACCAGCACGCATGCCCCAAATACCACCTCCCAGTACACACACAATCCTCCAGCACCCCCTATGTGCCCTCCCATCTGCCCCCAGTGTCCTCTTTTTGGGAACCTGAAAGATGGTAACCCTAATGCAAATCGCTACCCAGGAAGATTTGTCCTGTTCCATAAAGGAGTACTTTTGTCATGCAGAGAGAGAAATCTGTTCCAGGTTCCTACTGCTCAGGGTCCAGACTTGCTGCTCCTAGTTTGGGGAAGGGACTCCTTGAAGATCCCCTGCCCTGCTTAGCTCTGCTGAGAAAAGGTAGTTTCCTGATCATAGAAGACACAAAGATCCCCACCTAGATACTCCACAAGTGGGATAGAGCAGACAGTTCCTCCTCCGCGCCCCCGCCCCCCCGATTTCTTGTCTTTTGTTCCTCCCATACTTTATTCTACAAGGGTGAGGGAGCAGGGGATGCAACAATGGTGTCTTAGCAGCCGATAAGAACAGGGCCATTAAATGCCCACTGTGGAGAAAGAACCAGAAATACAGCTAAAGGCGACAAATTTATGGCCAAAGGTGTGTGTTTGTTTTGTTATTCAGCCACAGGTCTGGCAAACTTTCTTATGGTCATGGAGGCAAAATGAAAAACTGATAAACTAGCCACACCCTCTCTTCTCAGTGACTGTCAAGTCTGGTTCTGCCTGTATAGCAACATGCAAAGAGTATATTGGTTAACTGATTTGTGCACCTTGTACATTAGAGAATGTTAGGATTATAGTCCGAATAAACATGGATAATGCAACAAACATACCTACTGTGCTACTAAATTCTTAAAACACATGACGAAGTGGTAAGCAATAAAAAGCAGTTCATGTCGGAATTGTATAATAGTTGTTCAGGCTTTCATTTAACAGCCACATCTCTACATAGCGCTAGCCAACAGAATTTTCCAATGCCAGTATAAAAACCCTCCTTCCATGTGATGATGTTGCTGGTTTCATAAAACGGAGAAGAAATTAGTGTCTCCACTATTGCTAATGGGAGAACTTCAATAAATCTTACTGTTGCGATTATTTTTTCAATTTCATCCTGTAAATTTCTATTGTGATTAGAAAGTGTGTTTCTCAGAAAAGAACTTACAGAAACTTATACACTGTTACCCTATAGGACAGAATATATCAAAGTAGATAATTTTTGAGGAAGGAAATATCTGACTTCAATCATTAGTATTTTCTTTTCGGAATTAAAATTTTATATTTAGAGAAGTTCTTCCTACAGCTGAAAACAGTGAAACACTTATGTTAATTGCTTGTATTCAACTTTTTTCCTTAATCTAAATTTTTTTCAAAAATGCACAGTAAAAAGGGAAAATTTTGAAACAGCTGAATAGCGGGGTTTAGAATGGAATGCTGATATAAAACTACAGGGTTTTTTTTTCCTTAAATGTTTAAAATAAAAACTGTTTTGAGATCTCTCAATAGCAAAGATAAATTAGTGAATAATTAAGCATACAGGAATGCAGCAAGTAGGCTGGAATAAATTACTAGTGTCACAAACTAGCCAAACCCGCTAACATGAGCCAAGAGGTTGGCACGCCCAATTTAAAGCTTCAAACAGAATTTTTAACAAAACTATTTAAATAAATATTGTGAAAAACTGTCTAACCTTTGGGACCAACAGGATTATTACACAATTACAAGAATTATTTCATTCTAACCTATCTTCATCACTTATCTTTCACAAAAAACTTAAGAAATGTCAACATCTTCTCTTTGCTAAGGCAAAGCTTGGGTTTATTTCAGATGTGGCAAACAGGAGCTATCTATTCCACATCTACACTTAAATAGTTATCTACACCATACAACCCCACCCACAGACTTGCAAAATGTTCTCTCTCCTTCACATGTTCTGAGGATTCCCTCTCAGATACTGCCTTCACTTACCATTCACTGAACTTTGAAGACCACTGTCATGTTTGCCACCAGACTGCTGACACTCTTTATGGCAAGAAGATACCCATACACACCGCTACTGACACAACCTACAAAATTCATCACTGAAATGAAGCATACTTAAGATATACATGCACTTCTATTCATATTACTCACAGCCCTCCCAAAATGCTCCATCTAATCCCTGCACCATTTTTCTGCTATTCCTAATACAGTGAACACAGCTGGTGTGCATGCAGCTAATTGCTGGAATTCAAATCTATGGGACCCAACAAAATCAATGGCACATTCTTTTAGTCCTTCCTCATGTTTATGTATTGTAGATTCATAGATTTTGAAGACCAGAAGGGACCATTAGATCATCTAATCTGACCTCCTGCATAACAGGCCAGATAAATTCATCCAGTTACTACTGTACTGAGTGTTTGAGTAAAGCCTCTCAGACAAGTATCCAGTCATGACTTGGAGATGGAGAATTCACCACCTTCCTTGGTAGCTTGTTAATCTTTGCACTAGCCCTACTAAACAGTTCACAGTAGCTACTGAGAGTTTTAAAGGGAAAGAGCTGAGGTTGCAACAGGGGAGAAGCATGTGCCTTCACTTTTTATTTCCTAGTTTTCAGAGGTTTAAATTTAGCCACTCTCTACAATGAAGACAGATATGAGAGGCACCACTGGGCAACCTTAATTCTGCATTAATAAAATTTTTAAGCATTTAGTAAAGATACATAAGAAGGAAAAAAAGCTGAATTTCTAGAAAAACAATGTAACTATAATATTTTGAGTATAGGTCTAAAAAAGTTATAGAACAAATACATTTGCTTCACTGCAATCCTCCCCTCTCCCCGCACTTTAAAAAGGGAATTGGGAGAAAGGTGGCGGGGAATTTACTCAACTCTCTTGCTTCTAATATGCAGTCAAAATCAACATAGAAGAGCTAGGCCCTTCCCCGTGTGACTAGGAAAGCCCACAGGATATACCGGCTACCAATACACTTACACATTCTTTACTAGTACAACCACTCATGTGAGGGATACAAACTTATTTTCATCCTGCTCTTTTAATAGAAGCCTAGCCCGTCTTTAAACAAACACTGCAAAGGACTGAAAATAGTTTCTGAATATTTCCTCTAATGTCAAACATGACTAAATGGCAAACATCTTAAGTTATTATGCTACACACACTAGTCTTCTACCACACTAAAGACAGTACACAACTTACATTATTTTGCATGTACAAAAATTCCAAAATTCAAATAATCTAGAATGACAGATGACTCAAGTGTCAAAGACCCCATTTCATCTGATTGGACAATACTGTAATGCAGAAGTTTCATTTAGTATCAAAGATTAAACAATGTCCAATATTTGGGTACAGCGTATATATTACTTAACAGTGTTAATCCTTTGCAAACAAATGGAAATGGAAGCTTGATTGAAAATGGCTTATTCAGATTGTTATCCCTCACTGAACAGCCTTCTTAAAGTAAGACTTTCAAATGCTGGCAACAACAGTATGTAACATTTGAAATATGTAGGCCCAGTCTCAACTTACAACCAAAAGCTAGCTAACAATAAGTATATCACAAACAAGAGCACTCTTATCAACTTGAAGTGTAACCTGAATATTTAGTCATAAACAACAGGTGGTAGAGATCATACCTCCATCATATTGCTGCTGCTGTTACTTCTTGTGTTATGCAATGTATTTTATCTTAACTGCTCTTGGCTGGACAGCATATGTCCACTAAAAGTGTACCTACATTATATAAAGACTTACTATGAACCTCATATCCTGTTGAATCTGAATAAAAAGAAAAATGTTTTAAAAAACAAATATAAAATATAATTGCTAAAGAGGCATAAATCATGATTTTACAGTGAGCATTCAGAGGTGGACCTTTTAAAAATGTAAACTGTGTAATTTCTAATTGAACTAGATCTGTTGTGGCTCGGTAAACAGTATTAGTGAGTATCCTAGTCAATACAGTATTTTCCTCTAAACTACAGCAGATTAAGTACAAACTAAGAATATTTTTACTTAATATAGGAATAGAGTCTCATAATGCCCTGCATTTGACTCTTCAGTGGCATTGGGTTTAAACCTCTCATGAACACAGATGCATTTTTTACCACCACCTTAAATTAGTGAAGTCTAACACTCTTAGGGACTAAAGAATCTTTCCAGGATTTCACAATAAGAACATTCAGAATCTTCTTCACCATCCCCCAATCATTTGTTTTGACTGGCAACTGATACTGCATGACTTCTCAGAGATGCCTAAAGCTAAAACTATCTATGGAGCTCATGTCAGTGAAGAAACTCCCACACCTACCGTTTCCCCACCCCTCACCATTATGGCAAAGGATACAGTTTTAGTTTAATTAATAAAAAGAAAAATCCTGTGCCACCAGTTTGACAAGGTCTGAGGCAAATACATTTAGATTTCAATAAGATCTTTGAGAAGTACTTTTAAGAATGTTTCCCCCTACGCACACCCCAAATTTGGCCGAGATCTTCTAGTATCCCACACATTCTGGGATATGCCAGAGAAAGAGATTCTGTCTCTGTGCGTAAGGGTGGTATGTGTGGCTACAGTCCCCAGAATTCTAAGCCTGGCTCCAGTTACAGTAGATTTACATTTGTGAAAATTTAATAAGGATTCAGCACTTCTGCTGCTCACATTATAGGACTAGAAAAAAGTACTGATGTACGTACTGAAAGACCTAATACTCTAAAATCAAATATTACTGAACTGGTTTTTGCCCAAAGGAGCTTACAAGTATTTTTTGTATTTGTAAAGTACCAAGCATACTTTGTACAATAGTTTCGACAGCATGATGTTCCTGTTCCTGAAAGCTATGAGCAGCAACAGAGGCACTGCCCTGCTCTACACTGTCATTCATCTTAGCCTGTAGCTGGCAGGTTTAGCTCTATGGCTAGCAGTTTGATAGTGAGTTTTTCAAACTATATTAAAGGGGAGTGTTCTGGGAACATCTGTATGAGGCTGGCCAAGTCACATGTGTTAGGCAAGTATCAACAAGCATTTCCCCCCCTCAGTGCTCTCATATATAATTTTTTCCCAAGTGACGAACAGCTTGGTTTTATAATTTCAAACTTGTTCAAGCAGGTAGTACTCAATGAGGACAGATACCTTTAACAAGTCTGCCAGCACTTGATAGAGAACTAAAGTTATGGTTGCTTACATTTTTAATTTTATGTTTATGCTATATTATATGCAAGGAATAATGTTAGTCATCCAAGTTTATATGCCAATAAACAACTTGGAATTCACTCTGAGCAAAGCAAAATATCTTCTTTTATTAATCTACAATATAAACTAGGGTAATGGCTACGGGAACTGTAACAAACACTGGGAAGTTCAAGAATTTGTTAGAAGTAATTTTGAAAAATATGCTTTAAATCAACCAGGCTAATATAAAAGAATTTTAGCAAGTCTTAAATCTGTAACTTAAACTTCTCATTTGTTGTATACCACAGTTCTAAACATGAAGATAAACCTCTACATAGCTGACATGTACAAAGCATTGTTACAGTTATTTAATAATGTAATTCAAGAAAAAGATGTCAAGAATTTCCCAGTTTATTCCCTCCTCTCAAAACTACTAATAATTATCTTAAAACATAGTTAAGAACTTAAATTCTATTATACGAGCTACATTAAAAAGTAGTTCCGTTTCAAAAACAACCACTGTGAAGTTAAATGCTGTTCTTACAGTTACTTGCCCATAGAATTTTAAATTGTTTCCCTGTGCATACAATTTGTGCAATGAACAAGACAAGATTCTATGGAAAAGACTGTATTCAGTGGTTCTCAACCTGTGGCCCGGGGTCCAAAAGTGGCCCGGGGGGTCTTTCAAAATGCTGCTGGTTGAAGAAGGGAGCCACCACCTAAGCACTCAGGCGGAGCACGTTGCCACGGAACTACCAGACTGGTGCAGGCTCCTTGCTACAGCCAAAGGGATGGGAGATCAGCATTCCGCTCCCCTGGCTGTAGCAGGGAGCACAGCAAAAGTTTTCCTCCTGGGTCTATAGGTGCTAGGGTCCCTGCTGGATCCAGAGAGAGGGGAGATCAGCGCTCTCCTCCCCTGACTACAGCAAAAAGAGGAAAACGCACAGGACTACAGGATCCATGCAGTTTCCCTGCTGCAGCCAGGGAGGCAGGAGATCATCAAGGATGCAGCCTCCTCGCTGAACTCCTTCTGTCTGGCTGCAGTGGGGAATGAAAGGGAAAGGGGACTGATGGTGGAGATGCTTGAGGAGATGCAGGACTCTCAAAATCAGTGCCTTACAGTTTTGCCAGCACTTAGCAGGCCACCTACCATGACTTAGCTGCCAGTCGATGTGCTTCAGTGTGTAGTGACAGTCACTCATCTACACTAGTGCTTTGTCTATGAGTGTGTGACATACTGTGAGTAATTTGTAGATGTAAAATAGTGAATGTAAAAATGAGCACAGCAGCATCAAAATGCTTACTTTAAATATGTAGCGATTTGTAGTCCTTAACGGTGTATACGTCATTATTTTTACAAGTTGATAGACTGGTGGCCCTTCAGAATTGTAAAAATGTTATCTGTGGCCCTCAAGCTAAAAAGGTTGGGAACCACTGTTGTATAGGATTTTGTCATTGAAGACAATATGGTACATATACGTGGAGGCTGAATTAAAATTGCATTACCAACCATAAATCTGACATTTAACTTTCAACTGCTTGATTGTGGAACAAAAATAATTTAATGTTTATTTGCAATTTCTTTTTTTTAATGGCTGAAATATATTATGTACATTTATCAGCTCATTCAATCATATGTCATCACAGTTTGAACTCTGTACCTTTAGCACTGCACAACAGAGTAATACCACTTGAGCTACAGGACAAAAATCTATTAGGTGACTGTAGGAGAAGGCTATTATCCCAAGGTGGTGGTGGTGTGGGGTGCTAATGGGCTCCCTACACAGTTGATAAAAATTGTCACAAGAATCTTTTATAATGGAAAATATTAAACAACCTAAATATAAGTGTCATTACCAACTCCTCCTACAATTAAGTAATTACATTTTCAACAGTTCCCCTCCTCTACCCCGACTACCATTAATTTTGACTCTGCATCACTGTCCAGTCTTATAACACAGTGGTTCTCAACTGGGGATACATGGCTCCGAGGGACTGCAAGCTGTTTCAGAAGGGTCATGGGGCTAAAGCCCGAAGCTGTGGGGCCTCCCGTGGGGCTGAAGCTGGGAGCCACGGGGCACAATCCTGGAGCCACAAGCCCTGGTGCCTCCACGGGGCTAAAACCCCAAGCCCATGAGCAGAGGTGCAGGGGGAGGCACACTGCAACGCCTTACCCAGAGCAGTGCAGTCCCAGGAGCAGCTCCACACTCTTCCTCTTCCCCAGCCCACCCCCTCAGCAAGACCCCACCTCTTGGGAAGGGCAGAGGCCAGAAGCTGGGCAGTGTGGGACAGCTGCTGCTCTGGCTGGTGCCATGGAATAGGCAGCCCGGGTGTTCCCATCTCCTGCCGCTGCTCCTCATCGCCCAGCCCCCTTTGACTGATAGTGCAATTGGTATGAGTAGCCTGCTGGGTGGGGGACCAGCTCTCGGGCCAGCAGAGCCCTCAGAGAGCAACAACTGCAGGAGAGCAGAGACCGCAGGGGACCCCCTCCCTGCATCATGAGCTCCCCCCCACCTGCAAAGTCCACTGCTATGCCTTGCCTGCATTCTGAGTGATTTTCAGCCTTTTTGAGCTGAGGTCTCCCACCCCCCGCAACCCCCATTTGAGTTGTAACTATTGGTAGCACCCCTTCCCCCAACCCAGACAGACTCAGTGGCCTGCTGAGGTATGTCATAGGTAGAGGTGGCACTCCGTTCCCTGACCATGCCCCCCCCAAACAGAAGTCAATCTACACCTATGCCCTAGGGCCTTGCTGTCCTCTGGAGCCCCAAGTGGCCCGTCCACTGGACCCTAGAGTTTTTAATAGCATGTTGAAAGAAAGAAAAAGGTTGAGAACCTCTGCTATACACAGAACAGTTGGTCTCCAGCGCATGTGTGAAAGTTAGATAAAGGGTCTTGTGACCTATATGTAACTAGTAGTAGGAGTATGTGTGAATATCGAGGGGGGGGTGTCAGAAGAGGTCAGAGTTACATTTGTCTGCCTGCCTGATGTCTGACATGCTTATAGTAGCATCCAACACCAAGAGCAAAAATTAAGAGAGTGTAAATGAAATCTTTGTAGTTTTCAAAGCATTTTCTGTGATTTTTTTAAAAATCACCTTCGATTGACAACATACAAAAACACAACGCCAGCCTTACAAGAGCAAGTCTCAGTTATCATCATACAAAAACTTTTCTTAAAAACATTTTTCCGTAATAGCATCCCAAAGCAATTTATGAACTAGATATACAAAAATAACTACATCAAGCACTAAACTGTTACACTGGAAAAAGTCCACAGCAATGCAATAATTAGAACAAGGAAGGGAAAAAGTACTGTCTGCCTTTTATACTGCACATAAGTCATCTATGATACATCTGTCTATATCCTAAAGCCCACATTGCCACTGATTGGAAATGTGCTGACTTTGCATCAACACAAAACCTCCTTCTGCCTCCAGCTGATCATGAAACAAATTCATCTCCTATAGTGTGTAATGCAAAACGTTAATTACAAATTCATGTTTCCCCCATACACATATAACATCACACATTTAACCTGAGCACATGGCAACCCTGAATATTTGCAATTGTTGCGGAGGTTGTAATTTAATATTTGCACTAATAATGTCATGGAGATTACTGAATTCGTTGTGTTTTCTCTATCAGTTGGAGGCAGAAAAGTTCCTTGTTATGATGTGAAATCTGACACTGGAAACACCATGTTGGTTTTATTATGCAGTTAAGTAGTATCCAATAACTTTTTCTTGCTTAAGGTAGACCTGAGGCTGAAGAGGATTCTGTTAGGAGCAGGAAAAACCCAGTAATTTGTCCTTCACATCAGAACAAATGATACAGCTAGATTCTTGCAGGAATGTATCAAGGGAGACTATGCCAGGCTGTGGAAGACACTTAAGGAAATGGAGAGTCAGGATCAAGTGATCTTCACTGGGATTCTGCCTATTCCTGGAGGAGCAGAACGAAGGTGAGACAAAATAATTATGTTTATTAATAGTTGGCTCAGGCAGTAGTGCTATAAAAAGGGCTTTGGGATGTTTGACCACTGGGAGGCATTCATGGACAGAGGACTGTTCTCATGGGATGGACTTCACCGAGCAGGGAGGGAAATAGACTTTTGGGACAGAGATTGGCACAATTGATTAAAAGAGCTTTAAACTAGGAACTTGAGGGAGATGGTTTGGAGGTGCTCATGTAATCTCTATGCCTGATTCTAACATTGAGCGGGAAGCAAATCATGTAAGAAAGGATACAATAGCAAAAGGAACAGTAGTGAGTAGGAGGATAGATATTAAGAGGAAAGATAGTGCCAACACCAATGAAACTAATAGTCAGATAGGCAATACTGGTAGTAGAATGACTGTACCCATTAGGTGAGCAATGTGGGCAAAGCCTAGCAGAAACAACTAAGATGTTTGTATACCAATGCAAGGAGCCTGGGTAACAAAATGGACAAACTAGAACTATTGGTGTAGGAAGTGAAACCAGATATTACAGGGATAACAGAAACATGGTGAAATAGTAGTATTTGTTGTTCAGGAAAGACACAAATAAAGGTGAAGGCAGAAGAATAGCACTGTATATTAACGATGAGGTAGACTGCAAAGATATTAGAAGTGAGAGAATAGATAAAACAGAGTCTCTGGTCAAAATCACTCTGGGGAAGAAAGCTTCTAGAGGTTCCCTTGGGTTAGTGCTTGGGATATGTGACAGACCCCCTGGGTCTGATTTGGATACGGATAGAGATCTCCAGTGTTTTTAATGAAATAAATACTACTGGGAATTAACTGAAGAACTCAAGCATCTTCATGTGGAGGAGGCTTGGAATTACTGTAAGTCAAAGTTACAGAAACTATCTGAGTTGCATCCCAAACAAAGGGAAATAATTCATAGGAAGGGTTGCAAACCTTGTGGATGAGCAAGCATTTCCAACAGGTGACTAAGAGAAAGCTGGGATGGCTCAACAAGGAAAGCTCTCTCTTGGAGGTCAGAAAGTATAGCAATAAAGTGAGAACTGCCTGAAGCCAAGCAGAGTAGGACCATACAAAGGAAATTAAAATGAACAGTAAGAGGTTCTCTAGTCCAATAAATAAAAAGAATATAAGGAAAGGAAAAGTGGGACAGCTAAACAGTGAGGATGGGGTGGAGATTAAAGACAATCTAGGCATGGTCCAACACCTAAACAAATACTTTGCCTCAGTTTTTAATAAGAGTAACGAAGAGTTATGGGTAGTGGCAGTGTGGCAAGTGGGAATGAGGATGGAATTAGAAATTATCACAACTGAGGTAGAAGTCAAACTCAAACATCTTAATGGGACTAAACTGGGGGGCATGGATGATCTCCATCTAAGAATATTACAGGAACTAGTACATGAAATTGCAAGCCCAATAGCAAGGATTTGTAATGAATCTGTAAACTCAGGGATCATACCCTATCACTGGAGAATTGCTAAATATAGTTTTTAAGAAAGGGGGGAAAAAAAGAAATCCAGGAAACTACAGGCCTGTTATTTTAACATCAATTGTATGCAAAGTCTTGGAACTTTGAAAGAGAAAGCAGCTAAGGACATATAAGTAAATGGTAATTGGGATAAAATACAACATGATTTTACAAAAGGCAGATCATGCTAGACCAGCTTGATCTCCTTGCCCACCCTACTACTTACTCTCTCACCTCACCAAAGACAAATATACTCTATCTTAAATGGAATCTTTTTCTTAAATAAAATCTACATTGATTCAAAAATTTCCTTTCTGCGCAGTATGCTTTGGGATGTTTCTAAGTGAAATATACAGATAAAGTGAATTATTGTTAATTTCACAGTTACAACAGTTTAGGTATCTTATAGTTCTGCTATTGCATTTTAAATTCTGTACAGAACTAGAGAGACATGCCTCTGTGATGCTGGCAGACTTGGTGCCAGTTCATGCCAAAGGCCCAGGGCTATCCATTTGTCAGTGTCCAGTCTGGCTCACCTGTGCATTAGTATGGTTAAAATGGATATTAATGTTATAAGAATGTGTTTAGTATTCAGACTTTGTGGAATGCTTGTAGGATGCTGCATGTATCAAACCTACTTATAACATCTGTATCCCATGAGATAAGGTATAGGTAGTGAGTGTTTGTATTGTTAACCTTTAACTGTATAACTCACAAAACAGGAGAAGCAGCATTAATTAAGGTAAAGTGCTCATCCTGCACACAAGATGACCCACTGAAGACAAATGAGGCATTGTGTAGCATCAAAGTACAGAGACCTTGTGGACTTCATTCCCCTCTCCCTCCAGGAAGGGAAGGCATACACATGAACTCATCCCATCAGTTTAGATTCTGGGGCTAAGGGGATGAAAATCCATGACAAGGAGAAACTAGAATCTTTATGCTGTGTGGACTGTTACAGGCAAAGATTCCCAAATATAAGCAAGAGATCCCCATGCTGCTTGGCATGGGTAAGCCTGAAAGGACATATAGAGCTGCTTATTTTAGAAGCTAATATCTTTTGAAATCTAATTATAACTCGTGTGTGCTCCTGTTTCAACTTTGTAAATAACATTTCTTTTCTTAGTAAATACATCTTTAACTAGTTCATTACAGGATTGACTACAAGTGTTGACTTTGGTTTGAGATCTTAGTGCAATTGACCTGGGTTGAGTGACTGGCCCTTTGGGACAGAGTAATCTGAATATTATTGTGATTTTGGCTGTAAAATGATGATATATTACATAGTGCAGCTTGTCTGGGTGGGAAGAGCCTGGAATGTCTGAGGAGACAGTCTGTGACTCTATAGCAAGGCTGTTATAGTGCTTTAGGAGTTCACACTTGTTACTGGTTTGCTGAAATCTAATTATTGAACATACAACCAGTTTGGGGTTTCTGCCCTATTTTTTGAGTCTGCCCTGAGGCTGGCACTCATGGTTGTGAGAGTCAGTCTATTTTGAAAAGATACAACAGATATGAATGACAAATAATATGGGAAGTAACATTTGTAACTGCTTTGAGATCCTCTGATGAAAACTCCTACAAGTTCAAGGTATTATGACTATAAATAAGCACAATTCTGAATACATATAAACGACTGTAAACAATCTGAAAATTAAGGACAGGACTTATTTGCTCATAGCTATTCATGTGTATGTAAGAGCCACAAGTATGTGAAAAAATGTGTAAAATTTAACTGCAACTAGTATTAGAAAGCTATATTTAAATATAAGAATTATCTTCTGATCAAGACTTCTGTTGCCTATCCTTGAAACATTCTGAACTTATGTTTACAGAAACACTTAGGCCAGAATATGAAATCACTGTGGGTGGCAGAAAGGAATAAGCAACATTAACTTCCTAAAAAAAATTGTATATTATGCATATTCTATATATTTATATTAAAAGTGAGAAAGAGGCACAAACTATAAAGGTGCCAAATAAGGAATCAATTAGAAAAATATGAATTGTGAATAATGTACAACAGAACCAATTTTTACTATCTCAGTTTAGCTGAGAGAGGTATATAAGCAATAAGGCATCAGTGAGAATACACCTTTAGGACAAGTTGTTCTGCCCAAAATACTAATTCTTAACGGACCTAAAAAAAAGAGAAGTGAAATCAGATTGTACAATCCTTTTAACACACAAACACAGTCATCACCTGTGTCAAACTCATAAAGAACCTAAGAGGATTCAGCAATGTATTCAGTGCAATATACAGGCTGCAGTCTATAATTTGTTATATCATAGTAACTAGATTGCTACAATAAAGGTTGCAAAACTGGCTTTACTAATGAAACCTATTTTCTTACACACGAAACTTATTTTCAGAGTTTACCTTTTTTAATGAAATGTGTCATCTCCGCTGATTTTTTTTTTTAATTCTTCTTTGTGTAGCCATAATAACTTGCTTTTGCACCATAATGGTTGATGCTTAAGCATTTAAATATATAATTACACAAGGGTATGATTCAAATGGATCTTTTTTAATGCACAGATGAATAGGTTGCTTGGTTCATTTATGCAGCAAATTCCCCTTTCACCTTGTTCATTGACATGGTTCATTCATTCTGAACAGGCTATACTTCACCTGACAGCACAAACATTGCTGGAAGATTGCTGGATAGAGTGTACGAGAAGGATATTGAACACTATGCAAAAAACATTGATGGGAAATGCATTAATTTGAATCTTGATAGGTGAAGCAATATACACAATGATTCAGTGACAACAGAAGATGGGGTTGTCTTACAAAAACAATCATCAAGAAATGCCCATATAGCAAGATATTTAAAAGTAGCAGCAGCCAAAGCAGCCATCAACTGTGAACAACAATTCAAGTGCCAAGTGCAAATCTTTGTCACAAACAATGCTGCAAATGTAGCAAAATTTAGAAGAAATCAAGACAAAGATAACAAAGGGAATCTGAAACTTATATAGGTATACTGCTCATTTGATGCATCTTTTAGACCAAAACTTAAGTACAACTTCAGGAACACAGGAAAACGTTGCTGAAACTGAAAAATATTTCCGTAACAACCACTTAGATGCATCTTCACTTCAGCTTCCTCAAGCATGAGATGCTGTTCTGAGGAGGATTGCTGAGCAGAGATGGACTCCACCTATCAAGGAAGAAGAGTATCTTTGGATACAGACTGGCTAACCTAGTAAGACAGGCTCTAAGCTAGGTTCAATGGAGACAAGACACAAAAGCCCACAGCTAAGTCCAGAATACAGAGACCTGGGTTCAGTAGGAGGAAACATGGGCAATCATAGCAGAGACAACAGAAAGACAAGAGGGAATACAGAGGGGAAATCTAATGAACATCTTAGATGTCTATATAGTAATGCAAGTAGTATGGGAAATGAAGAAGAACTAGAAACTAGTGACTAATCACAATGATGATATAACTGGCATCAGAGAGATAGTGGCAGGATAATTCATACGACTGGAACACTGGTATAGAAAGATACAGCTTGTTCAGGAAGGACAGACATAGAAAAAATGGAGGAGGGGTTGCCTTCTATAATCAAAGATGTACACACTTGTACTGAGGTCAAGATAGCAGTGGGAAGCAGACTTGTTGAAAATCTCTGGGCAAATATAAATGGGGTTTAAAAAAAACAACCAACCAACCAACCAAGGGTGATGTTAATGGACTTCAAGAAGGCAGACTTTAGCAAACAGAGAATTGGTAGTAAAGAGCTGAGAGGCATGAAAAATCCACTCCACTAAGCAACGTAGTTAAACTGACATACGCCCTCATGTAGACAGCGTTAGGTTGATGGAAGACTTCATCTGTTGATCTACTTACTGCCTCTCAGGGAGGTGGATTACCTATGCTGACAGGAGAACCCACCCATCCGCATAGGTAGTGCCCACACTGAAGTGCTCCAGGGGATTGTACTAGATGACCTATCGAGATCCCTGCCAGTCCTACATTTCTATTATTCTGTGATTCAGTGAAGGGAGCAAGAGGATCCAAACTAATTAGCCCCCAAGATGAATGACGGAATTCAGTGGCTGATTGTTTTGAACTATTAATTAACAAATGACTTATTCTGATAATTTGTGAAGAATATAATGACAAAATAGCTGAAACTAACAGTCAATTTAATTCACAGACTACAGTTAACCCCCCCATTCCTTTAATAAATCATTTATTGTAAATATGAAAAATGCTTATATGTGAAACAAGTTTATGCATCCAAAACATTTAAGGTTGCTTGGTTTAATAAAAACAAATTTTATATGTTGTTCTGTGTTTAATTAAATTCCAATTACCATATTAATACAGGTTCACACAAATCATGAGCAAAAAGTAAATTATCTAGTAAAAAGGCAATATACTACTCACCATTTTCTAACATATTAGAAATGTACAATTAAGAATCTGAAAATATTAAGCTATATAATTGCTTAAATAAATGTACATATTTATAGTGTACGCTCCAAGATAGGAAAGGGATGTACCAAATCCACGGTAATGGGTTTATTCAAATCAACATGTTTTAACACCTTTCTTTAGAAAACTGGAGTACAAATGGAAAAGTTGATTAAAATTGATTAGTTAAATTGCAGCTTTCCACTTGGTGATTTAAATCACCTTGATTTAAAAATCAGTCTACTCCAACACACCCAGGATGTATAACAGCAAAATAATATTGCTGAAAGAACATTAATATTTGCACTTCCTGATAACTTAAAGCTGCAAAACCTTTATGTTGCATTTAGGAAGCTTGTGTTTCTAAAAAACGTACAAAGTCAGTGGATTCCCACACACCCTGAAAAGTAACCTTTTCTGATTAAAACTGCAGCATTACATAGGTGTACTCTCTGTAAACTTAGTTAAAATCAAAATTTTCACTTTATTGGCTTTTACCAAGTAAAAAATGCAAGGTGGATTGATTTAATTCACTAATTTTAACAGGGATTTAAATCAGCAAGAATGAAACATTGTTTTAAATCATTGATTTTAATTGCGTCTTGAGTTTGTACTTTTTAGTTACTTTCCTAAAGAAAGACTGATTCTCACTGGTTGGTAACAATTAAAACATGTTGATTTGTATCTACGTCTAGCCTTTGCACTAAATTTGCTGCTTTTTGCTAACCAAGAGGCTACACTGAATCTATTAAGCAATTATATACCTTAACTTAAATGTATTCAGATTCTTAATTTTTACTTTTTTCTGTAATGTTAGTCAATAGTGAATAATAAATTTTTTTACTAGATTAATTTTTTACTTGCAATTTGTATCAAACTCAATATAGATTCAAATTCAAGTCCACTTAAAAATGCACAAAAACAGCATTTTAATTTGTATTAAGTAAAACTACCTTAAAAAGTGCTAGATACATAAGAAACATTTTTCAGATATCATCACGTGTTTTGCATTTAAAACCAACATTAAACAAAAGAACTATTTAGTTGTTAGTGAATTGAACTGGTTGTTTCTGGTCACCATATCTTTCAAGATTTTAAAACTAGAGGCTATCATCTCCTCGCACTCTGTTTTTATCCGTACATTAAAAGACGGAAAAAGAAGGAAAGCTTGTTTGTCAACTTTGAATGAAACATCATTGAACTGAACTAGCTGAATAAACTGAAAAAGAAAATCTTCTCTTGGTACCTGGGAAGAGGCTACTGCTATCAAAAGCTGGTTTAGCACTTCTACAAACTGGTTCCCCATGCTTAGCCCATGACTTCTACCAGTTCAGTAGCCTCTCTTTAAAACTTGGCAGAAAACATGTGCTACTCAATATTATATTTTGTATTTAATGTAAATGTTTAATGGATTATAATAAATTTAGCTTTACTTATCATACGTTGTTAATTTCAAGTTTAATTTTAAATGGTTTTATCTTTTTAAAATAATTTAAATTTTTAAAAAATCTTTTTTTTAAATAAATAATTTTTATCCAACCTGTAAAAAAGCCTGACAGGATAAAGTACAGACAATAAACCTGTTCAGTAAAACCTTCCTAATTCCTGAAAAATTTTAGCCCAAACAAAACAACACAAAACACACTGCTGAAAATATCTACATCAATTGTCTTAAATACTGCCAACTACCTTACAAACACAATTAAAAAAAATTACATGAACAAACATAAAATTTCTAAAGACTAAATCCCATGATATGAGTAAAACATTCCCCTCTCCTAAAAAAACATCAGAGCTGTGGAAGCCAAGTCAGAGTGGTGAGATCTTAAGACTACTAAAACTGCAAAAATTCACATTTTTGTTTGAACTGAGCCCATGATTTCCTTTTATATTGAAAAATCAAGCACACGTGTTTAATGGTAGAATGTTTAAACTTAAGTAGACGACCATTCCCAGCACAACATTACATTAACAGTGAAGTGAGCTAATTCAGAATGGAGTAAAATAATTAAATCCCTCCTCTTCAACTCAGGAATTGTCTTTGGGTGTCTTGCACAGCCACGAGTGCAGTGAGTACGTAAATACTAATTCAGTACCGGTATTGAACACTCTGTATGACTTATCCGTTAAGGCACTAGCATCTCTTCATTCAAATCCCTCCTGAAGACCCAGTTATTCCATGATATTTACAAGTAATTATCAGTAATTGGATAAACTGAGAAATTGGGTATATGACATGCATATATAAAAATGCAAAAAAAATACACATTAAAAGACTTTATGTATACTTTGATTACAGCCCTCTCCTCCCAACACACTTAACATGCTACCTCTTACATCTCAGACGGCAGGCTACCTTCCTTGTATAACGGGACCCTTATCCCAACAGGAACCTCTACATAACATCTCAGATGAAATAATAAATAAAGAGGAAGGCTCATGCACCTTTCAAGGTTTCATCTAAAACTAAGTCTCTTCTAAAAGTCTCTAACTATATTAACTAAACATTTGGCTCACTATCTCCAAAATTTCCAACCTACAAAATACCTAACATATTACTTGAAAAACAAGCCTGAGGACAATTTCAGGTTATTTTAAAAAAATGTACCTATATTTGAAGATTTAAATTATCAGGATAACACTGAAGTTAATTAAGAAACAAAATACTCAACTTTTTAAAATCAAATTTAACTAAAAGGTCTGTTTAAATAAGAGTGATAAATCAGTTTGAAATGTAATAAGGGCACAATGCAGTCAGTGATACGCTATCAATGAACATCTGCTCATCAATTGGTTACAGATGGATTTCTCTTTTTAACGGGAAAGAAACGACTGTAAGCCCTTTAGCATTTGAACACATTTATTTAAATGAGGGTAGTTTAGCAGTCAAACCAAATACTAGAGACTAAAGTAACACATAGATGCCCTGAACATTCTCCTGCATACCCTGGAATAGCTCAAATGTCTACTCAGAGATCCCAGAAGGTAATTCTGAAACAGCTCATCTGCCCCATGGGCGCTCTCTGACACATGGTCCTGCACAGCTACATTCCATCACCCTTTCTGCTCTATGTGGAAAGCTGGAAACCATTAGGAGAATTAGTGAGAAATTATGAACAGTAGCAAGTCAACATTCAGACAGTATTCTGATTCCCACATCGCATTCAACCCAATCAATGAAGCTGTAAACAAATCTATCTAGTACCTAAGAGACTGGGGCTTGAATGAGGTTCAACTGATTGCCACAAGGCAGACAAGACTGAGAACACCTGTGGTTTGAGGGAAGCAACTGGAAAAATCAGCAGTTTACTTTTACCACCTTCACCTTAACTGTGGGAGTTTGCCTGTTTTGGCACACATTTACACAATGAGGAAGTCTTATAAGATTCCTATTACTTCTCAATACCTAGCTCACAGCTATATCCAAGAGCTTTAGGCTTTAAATTTGTATCTGGCCATAGGTTTCCTATCAAATGCAGTAACAGGCCACCTCAACACTGGATTGTTTTAATAAAACTCTACATGTGGCTATATACCCAAATATCCTTTGGAAACTTCAGCTGTAAATTATGGTCTTTAAAAGGTCTTGAGATTAAATATTAAGTGTGGTTTTGGTATGTAAGAATTTCATCTTACATATCTGCTCATGTTCTCCCAATGAACGTGATTAAACTAAAAATGGATTATTTACATTCACTATATGGTTTGAGAAAGAGGTTTATATGGATACTTACCTGTATATTTTTACTACCATAACTGCACCTGAACTCTCACTTTAATATAATATGCAACCACTCCCAATGAATATTTATGCCTCCAAAAGTACTAAAACGTGTAAATGAAAAACTGGTACAGCAAAGATTTTGGATCAGGCTCTTAATTAAAATAAAATACTACCTACGGTTACCATAATAAAATTTAGAACCAAATCAAAACTATAAGCAGCTTTTCTGCTCATTCAGACTCTGCATTCCACTAGAAGCTCAAAGACACACATGCACAATGCAGTTCTTATTCCTGACTTACGTAAACTTCATTTTTTGGAATATACAAATTTTGAACAAGACTATCATGAATACAGAAGAAACAATTCCACACCGTAGAACATTGTTTTTAGTAGCAGGCAAGATAGTAAGTCAAAAAATAGATGTGTTAGCACACCTTTTAATAATTCAGCTGATTATCTAGAAATATCTGTTTCTATGTTGCTTAGTAGAAGGTAGATTTCTTAGATTTTTTGATGTTCAGGCAGTCACAAATTGGACACTCAGCATTTGGTCATTTGTGAAAGTTCCGGTCTCAGATTACTGTTTTATCATACAATATGACTATATATCTGTATCTATATCGTATTACAGGATGAGTGCCAGTCAAATGTGCCATATCATGATTATATTTGTAACAGGAGGGTAGCTTATCTGGAAAGGGAAAGAACTACTGTATGAGAGAGTGTCCAAACAATCATCTCAACTGTTCAAGAACGTAGATCGATTTGGAATAAACGTGCTACATATTAGCGTGAGATCATCATCGATAAACTCACAAGTAATGAGAAAACAGGCATTCTGGGAAAAGTGCAAAGTCATGGAGGAAAGCTATGCACTGGTTATTGTAGGACTGCAGCTAAAGCAGAGCAGCAGTCTTCCAAATAAATGGGTCTTTGCAGCTATTTTACAAAAAATCAAAAGTACTAGGTACAAGTTGCTGTTGTTTGACAGCAGGTTTTTTTTTTGGTGGTGGGGGGGGGGGGGAAAGAGAGTGTCCAATCTTGACTATATCCAGTTTAACTGGAACTGGAAAAAAGCAGAAAGGTGTGTAAATACTGCTTATCAGTCCTAACCACACACTCCAGTGCCTATATATCACAAGGTATGATATGTAATATTACACAGTATTTTCATAATCTTTGATATCCTGCCTCCTACACAGGCCAACAACTATAACACACTGTCAGACTTAACCTTTCAGAGTTTTTTCAGATGTATTTTAAAAGATTTTGTGCTACATATTTTCTAGGTCTTAAATAAAAGCCACCAAAAAAGTCTACTTTCCTTCCAATAAACAGATTATATGTGCTCTCTGGAACATTTTATTTCATTCACTTATATTGTAAAGTAAAATAAATACTAAGATTATTACAAGATATCTACCATTCAAAGCATCCATACCTGTGGAAGTGCAGTATTGAGCTGTCTCTGCAAGGAATCTCTTTCATGACTGACTTCATGTAGCTTGCCCTGGGTCAATACTAGTGTTTCTTGAGTCTCTCTTAGTGTGTCCAGAAGTCGATCCCTTTCCTCCAACATGGATACCATTAACTGCTCAAAATGGGAATCAGCATCCGACTGTAAAGGGGAGCCTGAACCATGGCCTCCATTTCCCCCTGAAGGAATCTCTGCCTCGCTGATGGTTGGCATCACCTCACACATCATCTTGAAACAAAAAAAACAATGTAAAGTTAGTAGTAGTAACCAATAAAGTGCAAAGACTACAAGTCCAAATAACGCCTGTAAAGCTATACACACACACAAAGACCTTACTTACACTAGAATATTAGAACCCATAATACACCATCAATTTAGCCTCACCAGTGACGCCAACACTGTAGGCTGACATAAAACTTTGGTGTTTTACTGCTACGTCATGTAATGCTACAGAGATACAGTGTACAATGAGCCAATTTAATGAAGGCTCAGTTCTGACAAATATTGGTGTCACTTCTTCCTAAAGGCCAGGTGATTTTCTTGAAAAGTTGTATTTCTATAGTACTACTTGTGATCTCATTTTCTAGATTTATGCTTTAAAAAAAAAAAAAAAACCTGTTCTGAAACCACATAAAGCCAGCAAAAAACACCACACTTAAACCAATCAGTTATCTACTGCATTGCGGAGTTATTTGGAAAGAGCAAAACATGATTCCCCCAAACTCCTGAAACTACTTTGACATCAAGAAAGGCAGCTGGATTAATTCATGACAGAGAACCAGTACTTTGAGTTTGTTATACTGGCCACACAATCTCTATTGTACCAGTTTGCTGCATGAAAATGGGCAGTAGCACATTCTGTATCTGGATGCAGCTATTGGAAAATCATACAAATTAGCCCAGGGAAAATGAAAACCAGGAGTAAGGATGTGAAAGGACATGAAACTTCTCAGGTAACAGCAATAAAATAATCAAAACCAACAAGGCTTCAATATGTGCCTGCACTACATTATAGGCTGTCACTGTAGCTACCAATAGTAAAAGATGCATGTAAAGAAAAACAGACTGAGGCACAGTCCTTAAGTATAATAAAAATATAACAGTACTTTTGAGCCATCATGCTTAAGGAAGGGTGAAAAAGGAATAAAGCCATACATGGGAAGCTACAACTTGGAAGATCATCTATTTAAGTAGAGGCCCTAGAGCCCCTTTTGAATGCTGAGCCCTCGTAACTTCCAAGAGAACTTGGAGAAATTTCTGTTCCTCAAATATAAAAAGCAATGGAAATGAGAGAGTACTATTATTCAGCATTAGCACTGAGCCACTAAGACCTTCAGGAATTCTTGGGACAGAGTGCGCCTTAACTGAATCCATTTGCAAATGCAAACAGAAAAGCAATCAATTTTCCTACAGGGGTTGAAAAAGTATGTCGCCGCATACCCACCGTTCTCAACTACTATATAATGAAAACATACTTTATACTTCATCGGAAGATCTAAAGCAGTAAAAGTTTATTCAGCAGATTTGGAGTGACACACACACACACACACCACACTTCTGAATTAATCTGAAGGTATCTCCCTCTTAGGAAGAAAGATTTTACAATGCATTTTAGAGATATTGTCTCCTCTTTATTAAAAAAAATTTTTAAACCACCAGAGGCTCTTTATTTTAACACCACTAATTTCTTTACCTTGTTCGATTAAATAAAATGGCTTGAAAATAGCTCCCAAATTTCCAGAAACAACAGGTCTTTCCTGTTCTTCTAGCAGCTTTGTGTGATCCCAGACACCTTTCAGAGAAGAGTAGCCATCCACGTTGGGTACAATGTCCATTTACTAAACAATGCCACACTCAAAAGGATAAAATAAACCTGCTCAGCAAAGAATAGGCCCAGTAGGAGCAACAATGGTCTCAGCCAGCCAGTCAAATCCTCAAGGCAGAAGAATGGGTGGAAAGAATCGAGTCTCAGCTTCCCTTCTCTCCAATGATGGCCCACAGTTCCTGCAACAGCCGGGGTAAGGGAAGCATGTGCAAAGGCAAAGCCTCTTCTATCCTGCTTGTGCAACAAGCTTCAACAGTGCCTGGTTCAGAAATCTCTCTAAGGTCACAACCGCATTATTCAAAACAGTATGAACAGAAAGAAAAAGGAGGATGGCTTCTCTTGCGAGGTATTTGGAAAAGCCTTCTCTCTTTTTCCCTATGTTAGTAACAGTAGGATTCTTTTCTTCCCTCAGTTTCCTGGGTCTTCTCTCACACATTTATAATCCCAGGGGTGGGGGCTGCGGGGTGCTGCTCTGCAAGTCAGGCGGAGCTGTCCGAGTATTTTTACTTCGCGTTATTGTTCCCTCCAGTTGCACTCACCCTCGCACGCCAGTCACGCTTCGGAAGAGGCTCCGGCGCAGAGATGCCCAGCTCCAGCCCAGTACCCAGCGCTCTCTAAAACTAAACAGGGTATCCCGGGGCGAGGGGGAAAAAAAACAGGTGGGAGACAGCGGGTCCCGGGACCCAGGGGCTAAATGGGGACGGGCTCGATGGTTTGGAGCCGAGGTCTCTGCAGCGTTGGGGGGCGGGAGGGCGTTCGCCTCTCTCCAGAGGCCCCAACCCCTCCGGGGACCCGGGCCGCGAGGCTGGATCCGGGAGCGGATAGGTGGCTTTTCCCTGCTGTAGGCCCCAGGAGAGCGCCGGGCGGGGGAAGTCTCGGCTCCCAGGAGCCTTAGCGGGGAGAAGGGAACTTGGGGCTTCCCGGGTCCCTGAGGTGGAAGCTGGACTGGCAGAGGGGGCCCGTCCGCCGGGGGCCGCGCTCTTTCCCGGCTCCCTGAGGCACAGTTTGCGCCGGGCGTCTGAGGAGCCCGGATCGCTCCTGGCCCGGCCCGGCTCCGCCCGCCACCTCCACGTCCGTGGTGGCCGGTGCGGGACTGGCCGAGGCCGGGGAGGTGCCGCTCCGTGCCCCGGCGGCGACCTGGGCCCAGCGATGTCCCTGCGGGCGGCGGCTGGGGTGGGCAGGCTCCCCTCAGAGCGGCCGGGCCCCAAACCCGCCGCCACTAGTAGCGCCGCCGCCGCCGCGCGTCCCCCCGGCCTCAGCCGCCGCCGCTCCGGCCGCTCGGCTCTTCCCGGCGCTCTCCGCGGCCCTCGCTGAAATCAGTGCGGGCCCCAGAATGCACCGCGCCGGCGCTCAGGGAGCCGCTGCCCCCTCCCACCTCTCCTCGCCCGGCCGCTGGTCCGGGCGCGCCTCGTCCGCCGCCTCCCCCCGCGCGCGCCGGCCGGGAGCGCGCCGCGCGAATGGGAGACGGGGCTGTGCCTGGGAGCCGGGGGCAGCGGCGGCTCGGGAGCTGGCAGGGGCGGGAGCGGAGCGCAGAGTCACCACGACGGGAGGGGCCGGGGGCAGGGCGAACAACACACGGCGGCTGTTGGGAGGGGGGGCAGTGGCGCCCGTTAGTGCAGCACCGCGACAAACGCTCATTGCTGCCCTCCAGCCACCCGCTGTGGCCACCCAGCGCTCCAGGTGTGCGGGGCACTGCAGCGCCTGCCTTGGGCCTGCCCTCAGCTAAACCGCTCACCGGTGGGCATAGGCAGGGCTGCAACCCCCCCAGCACCCCACCCCTGGGGTTATTATAAATGTGTGAGAGAAGACCCAGGAAACTGAGGGAAGAAAAGAATCCTACTGTTACTAACATAGGGAAAAAGAGAGAAGGCTTTTCCAAATACCTCGCAAGAGAAGCCATCCTCCTTTTTCTTTCTGTTCATACTGTTTTGAATAATGCGGTTGTGACCTTAGAGAGATTTCTGAACCAGGCACTGTTGAAGCTTGTTGCACAAGCAGGATAGAAGATAGACCCCTGGTCTAGGTGGTTCTGCAGAGAGCCTGTAACAATAGTTCTGCGTGTTGTGAACTGCCCCATTCATATGACTGAGGCTTGAAGGATAAAGTCTCAACAGCAGCTAGACACCAGTGGCTGGCCCATGCCAGCTGACTCAGGCTTGCAGGACTCAGGCTGCCAGAGTGTTTCATGGCTGTGTAGACTTCCTGGCTCTGGCCAGGATCCTGTGAGGCGTGATGGTCCTGGAGCTCAGGCTGCAGCCCAAGCCCAGAAATATACACAGCAATGAAACAGCCCCACAGGCTGAGCGCAGGCCTGAGTTGGCTGGCACAGGCCAGCTGAGGGCATCTAGCAGCTGCATAGACATACCTGAAGAATAAGATGCTAGCTAAGTGATGATAATTTAAATGTTAACATTGTTAACTATTTTATTCCTCCTACCCTTCTTGGAGTCCAAGCATCCACAAAAAGTAATCCACAGATTGCAAGGGCACTGGGGATCAATGTGATCATCTAGTCTGACGTTGTGTATAACACAGGTCATAGAAGTTCCCCAGAATAATTCCAAGAGGGTATCTTTTAAAAAAGCATCTAATCTTGATTAAAAATTGCCAGTGATGGAAAATCTCCTACAACCCTTGTTCCAGTGGTTAATTACCCTCGCTATTTAAAAAAAGGACACCTTATTTCCTGTCTAAATTTGTCTAGCTTCAGGTTCCATCCATTGGATCCTGTTATATCTTTCTCTGCTAAACTGAAGAACACATTAAATATTTGTTCCTGTAGACTGTCAACAAGTAATCCCTTAACCTTCTCTTAGTTAAGCTAAATAAATTGCTTGCTGAGTTTACCACTGTAAGGTGTTTTCTAATCCTTTAATGATTCTCATGGCTGTCCTCTGAACCCTCTCCAATTTATCAACATCCTTCTTGAATTGTGAACGCTAAAACTAGACATAGCCTTCCATCAGTGGTCGCACTAGTGCCAAATACAGAAGTAAAATACCCTCTTTATTTCTATTCAAGATTCCTCTATTTGCATATCCAAATATCCCAGGATTGCATTAGCTCTCTGTGCCACAGCATCACACTGGGAAATCAAGTTCAGGTGATCATCCACCACATCCCCAAAATCTTTTTCAGAGTCACTGCTTCCCATAGAGTCTCCCATCATATGAGTATGGCCTACATTCTATATTCTTAGATGCATACATTTACATTTTGCCATATTAAAACACATTGTTTGCTTGCGCGCAGCTTACCAAGTGATCCAGGTTGCTCTATATCAGTGATATGTCCTTTTCATTATTTGCCATTCTAACAACTTGTGTCATCAGCAAACATTATCAGTTGTAATTTGATGTTTTCATCCACATCATTGATAAAAATGTTAAACATCATGGAGCCAAGATCCGATCCCTGAGGGACATCTGCTTGATGATGATTTCCCATTTACACTTACATTTTGAAACCTATCAGTTAGCCAACTCTTAATATATTTAATATGTGGCATATTAATTTTATATCATTCTTATTTTTAATCAAAATATTTTGCAGTGCCAAGTCAAACATCTTACAGAAGTCCAAGCATAATCAACACTATTAACTTTATCTATCAACTTTGTAATTGCATAAAAAATATCAAGTTAGTTTGATAGATCTATTTTCCATAAACCCATCTTGATAGGCATTTATTATATTACCTTCTTTAATTCTTGAGGCCTATATTAGCCACTCCATTATCTTGCCCGGGATCAATGTTGGACTGACATGCCTATAATTATACAGGTCATCCTGTTTACCCTTTTTAAATATTGGCACAACACTCGCTTTCTTCCTGTCTACAGGAACTTTCCCAGTGTTCAAAGACTTACTGAACATCAGCATTAATGGTCCATCAAGCTGCTCAGCCAGCTCTTTTAAAACTCTTCGATGCCAGTGATCCAGACCTGCTGATTTAAATGTCTAACTTTAGTTGCTGCTGTCTCTTGAGATGCTAGTTGAAAGGAAAGAGCATTATCATGTGATATGACTACATCATCTGGTCCCCCCCCAGTAAGGAACAGAAATATTTGCTGAATACTTCTGCTTTTTCTGCATTATTATTGATAATTCTACCTTTCCCTTCTGGTGGAAATGGACCAATACATTGTTAGGATTCCTTTTGCTCCTAATATACTATAAAAACTCGTTCTTATTGTCCTTAACATTGCAGACCATAGATTTCTCCTTGTGTCCCTTTGCTTTTCTTATCAATTCCTAGCTTCTGATTTATATTCATTACTATCAATTTCCTCCTTCTGTTTGTTATTTTTTAAATTTTATTATTAAATGAAGCATCAAGGTTTCCCTACTCCACCTTGCTGCAACTGAGGAATCATGCTGCAACAGATTCCTCTTCTGTGGATGAATACTACCTTTCCTGTTTGAAGAGCTGCAAAAGAGAATTTATTCTGCTTCTAGCAACATTAACTGCCTCTTCTAGCAGTCCATGGATGTTGGAAGGGAGCATTTTATCTATATTAGCTTCCCCTCAATGCTAGCCTGCCCCAATTCTATCATTTTCCCTGTCCCACAGATCCCTGGCTGCACAGTCAGGTACACAGATACTTGCTGGTGCATAGGCTTCTGGAAAAGTAGTATGCAGAATTGGCTCCTTTCTCCGCTTCTGATATTTTTGGGTTGTATCTGCCTTTATTTATCCTACTTGCCTCTCTTTCATATATTGAGTAAAGGAAAGAATAGACGCCATGATGATTTTTTGTATCACCAGCAGTTAGAGGTGCGCTGTAGAAATACCCAAGACCCTGATCTTGCAAGCAGACCTATGCACGTTGCACTCTACCCCTATGCTGAGCCACAGTGATAGAGTATTGCATGAATACAAAATTTGTATCCGCATCTGATCCACAATCTGCAAACATGGTCCGAAGATATCCACATCTGCAGATGTGGATATCTGCAGCTATAAAATCTATATCTAAAGATATGTATATCCACAGATTTGCAGGGCTCTCTACACATTGAGCTAAATTGGACTCCACATAGGCATAAGGTGCATCAGATTTCAGGATCAGGACCCAAATTAGCAACCTTTACATCAAGTAATATTATATTCTAAACAAGATCTATAGAGTATATTGGATAGAAAAACTTAATGCAAATCCTAGTTATTTTCATGTTTTTACAAAGAGTGTTTTACAGATTTAGTGTTCATAGTCACTCTCTAGTTAATCTAGTATACCAAGAAAAATACTTTTTTCCTTACCAAAACGTAACAAGAACGTATAGAATAGGCATTGCATGAGAAGAAAGCCTTGCCACCTTAGTTCCCTATAATCAAAGGAGTTTTACACCTGTCTTTGTACAAGATCAGCAAGCCGTCTTGGTACTTGGATGTATCCCCATGAATAATAAGAGTTTATTATACTTTTAGCCATGTCCTCACAGAGCCATTCTCTATGTCAGTGGAAACAAAGTCATCAACATAATGAACCTCACAAGTCAAATGTCTCTTTCAGCTGTTTCACCACAATACAATCATATAATCAAGTTCAAAGAAAAGGAGTTGGAAAACAGAAGGGGAAAAATATCATTCTTTGCTTAATGATATGGTAAATTAGAGCTCAGATTCTATTAAGCTCAGCAAAAAAGCAATTCCCTCTTCCCATCCTAGCTAGTTTTACACAATAAGGCCATTGGGTTCAGCTGTGCAATGAGGATAGACACCTGCTTCAGTATAAGGGTAAGGCTTTAACCCAATCCCTGTCAGCTATGATGTAGGGTATGCAGCCAGAAGCTGGACAGACAAAAAGGGCTGTTCTTTCATTGCAGTATATAATAGTATCTATGCCTTAAATTTAAATGCTGCCCAAATAGTGCACTGTGGTTCATTTGTATTGATATTTTTCTTTTTGTTCCTCAAAGCTACCCTCTTACATAAAATGTCCATTAGAAAAATCACGGATTGCCTGCATAGCTTTTTCCCCTCTGAGTTGAGCTTAAAGTACCTTATTTACTCCTTGTCTTTTATAGATGACTTTGACTTATCAGGAAAATGTGTTTTGTACACATTTCAAAGTCATTGCTTGCTGAATTGAATGGGTAGAGAGAATGGGTTTGTTTGTCTTTTTTTGCCAACAGCACTGATTATTCTTTTGTTAATAGATAGATGTGACTTAGACTCGTCCTTGCTATAGAAGATGCATCTTCTGGAGGTAGGGAGAAGAAAGAGATCACTCTTCAGGGAGGAGGAGTAAGAGGGGAAGAAGCCAGAGGGTAACCTACAGACAAGAGGAAAGAAGTAATTAATGGTAGTGTCCATTTATAAAGATAAGTGCATTCAAATGTATGTCAGCCCTTTGGCTATAGAAGTCAAGATTTCCAGGTCTTATTCATTTTTCCCTTACATCAGCACTGCACTGATGTAACTTCATTGACTTCTTTGGAGTTACTCCTGAAATACATTAGTATAAATAAGGTCAAAATCAGGTCCATTAAATGCTAAGAATAATTGCATTTTTGAGCTGGATGCCTGTTATAGAAGCCAAAGGAAAACAAAAAAGATATCAATATCATATATTTTATTTGATTTAGCTAGAACAAAAAAAAAAAAGCCAGATTTCTTACTATGCACTAAAGATGTTCTTTTCCATTTTTTTCAACAAAACTAAACAAAGACCTTTGTTGGTAAACTTTTAATGCATTGGATGACATGAGCTTATAGCATTTACTTTATGAGGAATAATGCATGGCTAAAAATCCTCCAATGTTTTCAAAATGTAGTCCCCCTTCCTGCAATGAGAACTGCATAGGCAGCCCTAAGTGCAGCCCCACTGAACTCAAAAGGCCCTCTGCCTAGGGGTCTGTTTATATGACTCTCCGTTTAGGACTGGGATCTTATTACTTACTCCTGTTTTGATTGTGTGATTTATAATTGAGAGGGACATCTCCAAAGGGGGAAGCATTTTAAAATAAATAATATTTTGATTTATCTCAAAGTAAGCATCCACCAAAATTCAGTAATATGCACTAAACATTCAGCAAGAAAATTAATTTTAACAAATGTTCATCAAATAGCTTTTGGAAATAACATGAATTTTAAATAACCAATACATTCAGAGAAGTAAGATTGTACCGTGGAGATGAAGGAAGATCCATTTCTTATTTACTTTTTGTTACATGTATTTTTTTTTGTTTAATGACAATTTACATTTTGGAAGGGCTAGATGCATGCATAAGTCTTTGACAGCAACAGGGCCAGTGCGAGAGCATTATGTGCCCTAAGCAAACCTTCAGCCTTGAGCTCCTCTCCCCCCAATTTTTTTTAAATGAATATTGTGTATTAGTATGAATAAAAATTCTGCATTTATAATTAGATATAATTACATGAAAAAGGAGAATATTATACTGATTGCACATTCTTATTGTTCTACACTTTTCACAGGATCTGTGCTAGAAAATGATCTTTAGAACTTAGAATTTAACTGTCCTTGATTTCAGTTTAGCAAATGTAGAAACAAGTTCCTTTGGGTCAATGTTTTCTGCAGTTTCATGTTGTTGACAAGATGGATAATCCAACAAGTCTTTCTTGCATCACTGAGGAACAAATGTATGTTTTGATCAACTGTAGCTTGGAAAAGCATCACTCACTACTGGTCACAGAAACAGGGAGGATGAAGGGGATGTGGAGAGTAATAAATGTGTTGGGAACAGTATCTCTCAATTTATTTTTGCATACAGAATTTAATACACATTGAGGTGATGCAAACTTTGGAACTCGTCTTGCAATGACTCGCAATTCACTGCACAGTATCTTTGGAGTCCCCATGTTTTAAAGCTTGCTCTAGCTTCAAGCGAAGTTCCATAATTTGCTTTGATGTTCTATTCCACAAACTCTGAACATCATAGAGGAAACCAAACACAGAACTAATCTGATGCATCTGTGTGAATCTTTCTTCAACGAATTGTATTGCTGTGTCAAAGACTGCAAAATAAAAGTTCACTTTGAATTTTTCCTTGGAGCTCATAGTTTGCTTCATATGTGAACTGCTTCCTCTTTCTCCTAATATGGATTGGATCTGGTTCAAAGTGTGATGGTATCTCCAAATCCTCAGCAAGTTCACGTGCACCTACCAGTGTTTTCTCAAACCTGCAGTCTGCAAGAAACTTCTTGGTTTCTCTCAGTTGATTAATGGCATCATGTATGTCAAATTCCCCACCTGAAGTTGTTTGCTAGTCATATTGATCTCAAAGAGGATGTCACACAACAAGAAAAACCACAAACTTGAAACTAGAAATGCCTTTTGCAAGAGTTTGTGCATCTACTTGTGAGGTATTGCTAGATGATCTGTTAGGGTAGTGTCATCAGAGATTTCACTTAGTGTATCATAGATATCACTTTGCTGACAGTGCAGAGTTTTCAAGGTATTAATATCAGTAGCTGCAGACCTTTCTTTTCACTGCTGAAGCCTGTTTACTTATGTAGTTTACGAATAGTTCATTCAGTTTTTTGCTGTCCCCCAAATTTTGTTGTTCTAAGTAACCATTTCATTTACCTAGTAGTTGAGCCAGCCTTGCACAGCAATGATAATTAAGAATAATAAATGAGATGTAGCTAGAGTTAGTATTTCAGAAACAGCTCCGATAATGTTTGAATCCAAACAAAATGCTCAGATATTGTGAGACTTTGCAAAGTGTGTTAGCAGGGGAAGTAAACCGAAATGAACATGAAAAAAGACAGAAATAAACAGCTATGTTATGAAGCCTACAACTGCTTATTGTTTTGGATTCAATCATTATTGATTGCTGTTTTTTGATTTATTGATTTTAATTGGACTGAAGTTCAGCACCTATGTAAATATTTGCAAGATTGGGGCCCAAAGCAGTAGAATGAAGAGACATGCAATGATGTTCTCTTCGAGCTTGATTGAGCCTGCACTGAAGTCAATCAAAACTCGTATTGATGTCAATAGGGTAGGATGAGGCCCTTGTAGTAATAAAATCCATTACTTAAAAACAAAATCAACCCCCAAAAAACTGATATTACTATAGCTCCTATGATCTCGAAGGATACCAAAGCACTATACAGACTTGGCCTTGATCATAAAGTGAGCTCTGTAGAAGCAAAGCCTGTACCCATTCAGTCTTCAAATCAATGAGGCCCCAAGTGGATGTAGGGGTTGGCTTGTGTGGCACTTACTGCAGAATTGGGGCCCAAGTTTGTAGTGTTGTGAGATCCTTTGGGATGAAAGAAGTCGTTGAAATTTAAGTTTTTATTATTTTAATACTTACACACAACTAACTTCATGTTCATTAGTCACAACAAAATAAAAAAGGATCCGCATGAATGAACTGTTATGCCTGTGCAGAGTCTTGTTGACTTCAGCAGGATTCTGAGGAAATAAACGTCCACCCACATGGGATCCCGTTGGAGGATTTTGCAGGATCAGGTCCACAAACTGACATTAAAAACTTCACCTGCCACCAAAATGTATCCATCTCTGAAGTGCCATAGACTATCCTTTTCTCTGATCTTTGTCCTTTATAATGAGTTTAGGTATTACTTGTAACAATAATAGGTAAACAATTTTCAGACAGGCTACATTGCTGCTGTCATACTCTCATTTTAAGCTGGGCTATTCATAGTGAGTGAAATTCACTTCACATTCACAAAACCTGACTAAGTAGACATTAATGTGGGAGAGATCTGTGAGGGGTATAATAGGTAAAATCCATCATTCCCCAACCCAGGGCCAGGGGACTGAAAGACAGCCCTCTCCATAATGACTTCCGCAGCCTTGGAGCTGGAATACTGGATGGCCCCTCTCCCCTTGCATCAATAGTTGCATGGATGGTTAGTACTACTGGATCTACGTACTTTTTTATGCAGGTGGCTGGCTGGCTGAGTTTGTGACTGAAATTATTAACATAATGCTGCTGGAATATTACCGTATAACTTTTTATGTATTAGGGTGCCTAGAGCCTTCCATAAGTATCATTTTATTATTTAAGTATAAATAAATAAAATAAACAGAACCAGTAGCCTCTCTTTTGGTCTGCCCATTAGTGATGTCTTCTGTACTGACCTGACCAGAGCCATCCACCCTGCAAATAGGAAATACAGGGACCTTCTGTATGTCTCCTTCAACCATGTGTCCTCCAACAGCATACGGCACATGGAGGATTTAAATGGTGAGGACGGCCTTGTGCAGACCGTTGTATAGAGATGGATTTCATTCACTGTGCAAAGTCATAGAAGATAGATACCAATATATATCCTCTCAGGCATTATGGGTACATTCTGTAGATGCATCTTCTGTGCAGACATAACTAATCTGACAGTTTTAGACCTTACCTGTTCCAGAGAGTACCCAGAGCCCCACAAACCTAAATCCTACCTTTTGACACCAAACTTTCAAGTACACAATTGGATTTCAAGCCAGATAACCAAGTAACTAGATTTCTGTGTTGAATTGATTTTAGGCCAGTAATATGTCTGAGAAATAATCCCCATGGTAACAGCCCACTGAAGCCTCTGGTCAACTCCTTCCTCAGGCACTGCTTTCATCTTCTTCCCCACCCCTGCCAGGGCCACATCTGCTAATGAAGTAACGGCTGCCATTCAGAATGAAATGAAGCATCCTTATTTTGCACTACTAGCAGTCTACATTTTACTGTCATAAACAGTTTTTTCGATACCTATGTAAGGAGAGTCTGAATGAGCCTTCCCCTGCCCCGCTGGCTGGGGAGGAGGGGAACCGGCATCAGGGCCAGACTGTATTTGCATGAGTTTAGGTGCTCAGCATGAGGGGACTGCTTTGCCCAAGCGATCCCTTCGGTTGGTGCTGGGTTACAAATCACTGTAGTGTTAAATGCAAGGGTAAGGAAATGTTGTTATGAGCAAAGGGCATAGAGAACTGAGCTTAGCCTGGTCTGATTGAAGGGTTGCTATCATCTGAACCCAACTGGCTAACCAAGGGATTCCGATGCTCTGCGCTGTGAAGGTTGATGAGGGTGGGGACAGGTATCTAAAAATGTGGGCTTTGCCTAAGTGCCCCTGGCATGTTTAATCTTTTCCTCCCATTATTCAAAGATAGAGCTAATTAAGAGTCTATTATGAGTCCTTTGTTTTGTTGCGTAGTGCTTGCTAGTGCTGAAATCATCTACTGTGGGACAGTGCCCCGCCCAGTTTCATCAGCACTGAGGATCACCCATTAAGAGCTGACAGTCACAAAGAGCTGAGAGACTCAGAGAGCTGGGTGGAACCTCAAGAGACAGTCATAATCATCAGACTACAACATCATAGTGGAGAAGCACGTGGTAGCAGGCAGAAGCACAAGGTGCTAGTGTACACCCAGCAGAGCAGCTAGTGGAGTGACTGGTGGAACAACCAGTGGCCAGCAGAGCAGCTGGCAGGGTGGCCTGGGGGGTGGGAAGGGGCCAGACAGCAGCGTGAGGAAGATGCCTTCTTTCCCCTCTCCCCCCACCAAACAGCTTGGGAAATGAACTCCACAGCTGCACCTTTAGACTCTGTATCTAACCTGACTAAAGACAACAGCTATGAGTGAGGTGCTATGAAGAGAAGGGCACATTAAAGGAACTGCTCATTGCTGGACTTAAGAATCTGAGGCAAAAGGAAACTGCTCAAAGTACTGTTGGGTGCGTATTCTCTTCATGGTTTTATGTGTATGAATCCTGCTGTATTTGCAGCATTTTCCCTAGTTTACTGAGTTACTTTTCCCCTTTTTAATAAAGTTTCTTTTCTACACACAGTCTCTGTGCTTGCAATAGAGGAAGTATTGCCCCTAGAGGTTTTTCCAGGTTACTTATGGGGGGCTAGGGTGAGTTTTGTGTTGTATTGTTGAAGAGACCCCTAGATATTGACCCCGAGTCTTGTTGCTAGAAGGAGGGCTATACTTAGTTCATCATCTTTGCAGATTAAGAGGATGCAGTCCAGAATGCCATAAAGCTGCATTTTTATACTTTGTTATGTTAGATTTTGGAACCAATTTTGCCATCTTTAAGCAGACAAGTCTCCCACTGATGTTGCTGGCAGATTTGCCATCTAAATACTGTAGGACATCATACTCAGAAAGAGTTAAAAATTATTGTAAGTGTGCGTTGTTCATGCTTGTTGGGTATGTCTTTTGCTCTTTAAAGGGGTGTCATATTTCTTTATGATTGTATCACAGTTTTTATGGAGGTGTAGCAAAAGCTGGTGACACTTGTTTCTTTCTATAAAAAGCCACATAAAATCTGTTGTAAGATTAGTAGACTAGCTATCTCCACAGATGAGAAAGATGGAAAATATCATCCCCTCTCCTACCTTCTGACAAAACACCTATTGTCTTGAGGGAGTGGGGCAAACTCTGTGACCTGGCTCAGGCCTGCTTGTTGCTATATAATAATTAGACTTAATGTTTGTACAGTGCTAATTAAGTGTTAACTAGTTAATCATTAGCTAACATCTTACTCACAATAATGTGATGGCAGTACAGACATAGCAGATGAACAGTAACAGTCTTATGTGTGCAATGAAGGGAATGAAGTCCAGGATGGAACAGTCAGGATTCTTTCAAAGAACCAGTTTATAGTCAGGCTGATGCAGTAATAAGCAAGGGGGGCCTTTTCTTATGCCCTCTATTTATTTCTGGGCTAAAATGCGTGTTCTTCTAAAAAATACTCTCAAGAGACTTTTTGACTTATTCCATATTATTAATATCATGACTCTCGTATAAAAGAACCAGCATAAATATTTTCTTAAGAACAGACTCCTAGGTTGGGCCATAAGTAAAGCTGTCAAAACAGAGGAAAAAAACTCATTAAATTCTTGTACAGAGATGCAGTATGCTCCTCACTTTGCCTACTTTATGCTACACACATAGCTTGTTTTAATTCCAACTATAGTTCAAAGCCCATCCCAAATCAATATACATGTTATTCAAGGGACAAAAGGAGGGGTTATGTGCACAGCAGTAACTTTTTTTTAATGGCTCATATTTCTTCACCTACAAAGAACACTATTTCGTATATTTCAGATTTCGAATATTTCACCTCTGAGATTAATTTGGTGATCTCAGTCCAGTTCCTTGCACTTAGATGCCATCCTCACAAAAGTCATCATTGCAACTGGCACCAAATAGCCCTCATGTTGGTTCTCTCAACAATGAAGCCAAGGACCAAAAGGGCAGAGAGAATGGCCTGTCCTTTGCCATATAGAGACAGTCATTCAGGGGAGCACAAGAAAATTTGTTCTTCCGCTGTCTGAGCGGATTTATTTATGAATAACTAAAAGGTTTCATTCTCCAAAGCTTTCAGTCCAATGTTTCATGAGCATTAAACTCACATGAGCAACTAAAAATGTACATCGAATGACTTCCCTTCTACTGTGGGCCATGCATGCTGCTCCATTTCCTAAAAGCCCTGCAGCCAGTGATGAAAATTTTTCAGGTGTGTAAAGCTATCATAAATGGTCTTATGCTGCCATCCTCAAGGCGCATGAGGATAGGGGCAGAATAAGTTGTTTCAGTACTATGTAGATTTTGTGCAGCTCCATACTTTGGAACAGCTGATAGGAAGCTTTGTGGGGCGGCTGTAAATTAGAGAAGCCTATGGTTGCTCTAACATACACCATGTGGTACACCAATAGGCTCCTGTAACACTCCAGAATTGGGAGAGTGTAAAGATGTCATAAAGCCATCTTTGCTCCCCTTCCCTTGGGCTGCACATTTGCTACTGTGCCTCTTGGAGAATCAGAACAGAATCTCTCCTAGAGTGTACACTTAATTTCTTAGGGTTTAGCTAAAAGTAGAATGCAAGTAGCGTTAACAAAGGTAGGGCTCCACTTGAAGTTTGCCACAAAGAAATAGACCCATATGGAGATACTGTCAAACTGTAGTCCAAAGAATTGAGTTGGCTTAATAAATAGTCCTTACAAGATAGTCTTGGTTTTCCAAATCATTTTACAATAGTTTTGTTTAGAGGTGTTTGAATATATCAGGGCAGGAGGAGGCACTTGACTTTAGTCTCAAACTCTTCATTGGAGTCTCAGGGTAAGTTGTGTGGGGTTTTTTGGGTTTTTTTTTAAAGCTAAGTAGCATAAATATGATTCCCTACATATATCTTCAAAGCAAAGTACAAACATTAATGCTTTCTGCAGCACTAATCAGCTGTTGGATACAACCTTGACAATCCACATGTCAAGGGGAACCTTCAAGAAATTCAGCTAATTAACCTTCTGGCTAATCAAGAGAATTTTCAGTGTAAGTAGTAGATGAGAGGTCCATAACCCTATTTCAAACAGGGAATTTTAGATCATCAAGGTTATCTTCCAAATGAAAATGACAATTTTCAGGCCTACCAGAACTTAGGGTTTAGTAGTTTCTGGAGATAGGTCTGAACGACAAAATTCAATCTGGATCTGGATTTTGGAGCTCCCAGAAATTAAGAAATGCTTAGTTCCAGGGTGGTTCAATCCAATATACAGAAATGTGTTAGCAGTGAAATTTGCATCCACGTCCAGGTTCAGATTCTATACTACTCCGGTGGCCAGAGGTGTTTGAGGCTGGAGGTTTGATTCAGGCTCTTTACTAATTTTGTTTTATTTTAATACCTAGGAACTGTGGACGTGAGTCTGCGAGGTGCTGAATTCTTCCCGCAGAAGTCAGTGGGAGTTGAGGTCACTCAGCACGTAAGGGTAATTTTTGGTATTTTGCCGGGCTGGGCTGTAATTGTCTTCTGTTCTTTGAAATTCCTTTCTTTTATAGTTCCAAATGGGATGAAGCAGCTTTTCGATGCTGCATAAAACCACCACGTTGAAGTATGGAGGATTTACCTCCTATTCTGGAAAGACGAGGACATAATAATTGCAGAAGTGCTGCAGGCAGCTTATAGCAGAGAAGTCCTTGTCCCAAAAGTTGAACTGCCAGGAGACACACACTACATCTTACCTTTATCTGTTTACAGTCAGAATCCTGGAGAAAAGCCTGTATCAAAAGTCAATTGTTAATACTCTTGGAGAAGGTTTTGTGGAGAGCATGAATGAAAGGTTTTTCAGTTGCATGATTTCTGTTTTGTTAGTATTCAATAATGCCACCACCTTTGTGGAACCAAAAAATATTGTAGAAACATATTAGAAATATTCCCCAATCAACTCTCACCAGAAAAAACAGGACACTGCTGCTGCTGCTGTAGTGATTAACATGATAACATTTCCAAAACAGGATTTTCTCTGTCCTGCACACAAGTATTGTGGGAACTTTAGTAGTAGTAGCCCTGTTTGCTACTTTAGGTTGGTAAGCAAACTCAGCTATTCACCTAATCTGAATACATTAGATTTAACTGCAGCTTGATTATCTGAATCATTAGGGTTTATTTCAAGCAAATTTGCAGCCCTTTGCAAAGCTATAACCCTCATTGCAATGCCAGTGTTTGACATGCCCTAAGCTCCTGTGGCATGATGGATGTAAGGTTGTTCAGCTCTTACATGGGCATAGGGTTCCAAACCAGGAAAGGACCTGTGTTTGTGGAAAGGAATTAAAGGGTACCCACTTTCCTTTTAAACAGGACAAGGGAGCTAATCTGTGATGTGCCCCCAGGCAGGGCTTCATTAGAAAGAGAGATGTCCTGATTCTCCAGGAGCTCAAGTTATTAGCTTCATAACTCAGTCCATGCAAATCAACTTATGCTCCTCTTAATGTAGCACTGGATCACAAGCAGTAAAGATCACAGCACATTGGTGAGTCTCCTTGTGGATGGGGGCTTAGCAGCAGCATCTTTATCCATTGTTGTCAGGTACAGGGGTCTCACTTTAAAACTTGCCAGTTTTGCTTGATTACAGTAGTGCCAATAATAAGCATATGCTATAGTAAGAATACTAAGTTTTGGGAAAGTGTGAACACTGAAGTAATGTTATTTACTTACTAAAACAAATCCAAGGCTTTTAAACCATGTCATTTTAATATTAAATGTTCATACATATACCTTTTAAGTATTACAGCTAAATCTCTTACAAGGGAGTTAACAAGGCTGTCAATCCACAATCTTTTGTAATCACTAATTCCCACGAATAATGAAGAGTATATAAAGAGAACCTATACCTTGTGCTTATTTCTTCATTGCAATTTGCCCCTTTTACACTATCCACTGGAAATCTGGTTAAAATGGTCTCTAAGGAATATCTGTAGAGTAGAAAATTTCCCTGTCTGAACTAAGGAGTCTGTGCTTACTCCTCTCCCAGCTCCTATCTTAATATCTTGATCCTATCCTATCTTGATATCTGGGAGAAAGGAGGCATTCTGGGGAGATTCTACAGAGAGGGAGGGAGGAATTGCCAGAGAATGCTGTGGGCTAGCTATTCTCAGCTGTTCACAGGGATTGTGAGCAGCCCTCTGGCTGTCCAGGTCTTTGGCTGTCCCAAAACTACAGGGAGCACAAACGTGATTAAAGACGCCTTTGTCCATCCCCACACAATAACTGCACAGAATGCAGAAATGGAAAATCAGGACCCTTATGCTGAGGGCTGATCATTCAACAAATATTAAAAACAATCAAAGACCTCTGTTGGCAGCTACCTAGGTTACATAGTTAAGGAGTTACTTTCTTGTTTATTAATGTTGTGTTCATTTGAAACAAAATACAGGGCTGTGCCAGTCAAATTCTTACTTACTTGGGTATCTTTAGTCACATTGGTAAGGGTTACTCATGCAAATAAGTGTTAGCCGTGTTGGGAACTATGTTTAACTGGTCCCAGAAAATAAAGGAAATATTTTTTCTCCGGAGAAGCAAATAGTTAATAAATAGATTATCTTGCCAAACAGTCAGGGGAGGTTGGGGTCTTTTTTGTTTGTTTTTTTAAAAAGAGCTCCTTGTTCATACCTGAGTGTTTAAATCCAAATGATAGCTATAAAATCATTCTCTTGCACAAATCTGGACAAGGCCAATTTCTGTCCAATCAAAACAGAAAACTGTAAATTAAAGCAACATGCATCATCTTCCTTACTGACCTATTTTCTCTTTAGATTTTTGTAATATACCCCTGGTAACTTTCCAAATATAGCTTGTACAGTAACTCAGGCTTCACACCGAAACTTTGTTTTAGATTTAAATCTATTATGAGCCCTGAACAAAATTCCAAGGGGACAGGAAGTTTTCCAAGCTTCTCAGTAAATGTAACTGCTTGTCTAACTCTGGGTTGTCAGGAAAGTGTGTAAATTAGACAGATTGACATTTTTCTTTTAAAAAGGTGATGTACATATGGAGTGGAAATATATGGTAATCTATTTTGCTTTCTGTTGCTAAAAGTGATGTTTTTACCAGAAAATAAGATTGCTAAATTATACAAAAAAATCTTGGCTAAGTGACATATAATAGGATTCCAAATTCAGACAGACTGTACACTACATAGTTTTTAGCTCTAATTAGTTTTAATTTGTGTGCATATAAATTAGTAATTGCATGAACAAACATGCAGCTAAACACATAATTCCCAGATTTCCTGAGTGAATGTGGCTGCAAAAAATTGATGCACCCTCAAATATTTTAAGAACATTTGTGAAAGACTGTTGAAAATAAGCTCCTTATTTCTTAGGCCCAGACACTTTGCTGTACCCAGTCTCTGCTGGATACAGCAACAAGGAAGGGCTGTCAGGACCCAGTTGTAGCTGCCTGATCCTAGGACTGTTTTTTGTCAGAGTGTAGACTAGCCTGAAGGTTGCTACAAACTGTGCCAACTTGTAACAGCTCTCAGAACACTCTGCTTGTTGGAATGGGAGGAAATCAGCACAGTCCTGCCACACACCCCTATTTACTCCCTACATAGGAGGCTGCCATGGGGGTGATAATTAAGGAGGCAGCTATGCCAACAGTGTATGACTACTAGCAATTTCCCCACACTGGTTCTGTCCACTATGCCACTGCAGTAGGGTAAAGGGACTAGATGAAGATCTATCTTCTAGGGTCTATGGTTTAATCCTACAAGAAACTGCACACTCTTGATTCCAACAGTTTCTGCAAATTGCTAAAATTGGGCAATATATACTGTAATGCCACAGGAAGCATTCACCAATGAGTCTACTGTTCAGAAAATAGGATAGAAGGGCTGACGGGGGTTTGGGTTTTATTGTTTAGATATAATTGGGTGTGTGTGTAGTTTACTAGATGGAAAGGGTAAGAGACGTTGTTTTTCCTAAAAGTAAGTGCGGACTCATGTGCTTACTTAAACAAACCAGAATTATTAGGCCTTGAATATAATCAGAGAGTGATTATTCTAAGAGAAGGATAAGGGTAACATTGAGTAGAACTATAACCAAAAACAAAAAATTCTAAATCACTTAACAGCTACACACAGAGAGAATTATTTTTTCACAGTGTTTTCACGCAACTTTTTAAATCCACCTTTACACATGCATACTTTCTGCAGATAAGTCAGTTACTGATTTGTATACAAAATCAGCTATTAATTTGTATGCACAAATGCCTTTTTTGTATACAAGTGTCAGAGAGCACCTCCATGGCTACCCAGTGAACCTCACTTTCTAGCCAGTTCAGATGGTTTCACAATCAGAAACAGATACCAAGCCCTTTACCTTACACCAAGTTGTGTATTTATTGCCCTCTTACATAGTAACACTGTGTAATGCAGACTTCTAGCAAAGGTAGGCTCACCCTTGAAGTGTCCTTGTAAATGCCTCTTGAACTGTATTACTACTAGGTGCTGGTTCCTCCCCTTTTACTTCCCCCCAATTATCTTGTTAGCCCAGTGATTGACATCCACGTATTTACCATCTCCCGCCAGAAAGTGTTTAATTGCCCTCAGCTGAGCCTACAACCTCCTCCATGCTGCAGCCATGTTAATGATCATGGTACTGCTGATAGCATCCTGTCACAAGGTCACTTTTTGCACAGACAAAACTTTGTCACAGGTAATAATAGTGCATGCAAAATTAAACCTATAGTTCTAGAGGAGTGGATAAAGCTCTTCTGAAAAAGCCATGCAACATATGAAGTACCTGTTGTTCTGAGACCATGGCAAGCAAACTTGGATCATGTGTGCTACTGACTTCAGCAGGAGTATACAAAAGCATGCAAAACAGTTTTACCGAAATTTTCACTTGCAGTTGTTATTTCTTAGCACAAAAGTAATACGAAAACAGGCCTCCTAGCAAATTTCTAACAAATAGTGAAAATGACCAAGTAGTGTGACAATGTCCAAATTTATCTTTGGTGTAATTCCATTTAAATTGCTTTCTTAAATTAAAGGCTGGCTAAAATGCTGTCAGCATTTGAAAAAAAAGTTACAGAGCTTTTCTTTATAGGTAGTTTTCTTTGAACAACTAGAATTCAGAAAGATGGGGAAAATGGACATTAATGCTACTTGAGCTTCTGCAGTTAAAATACAAGAATCTGTGGTATGCTTGGGAATACAGGACACTAAAATTAAACAATTTCAGCCTCTGTCATTTGTCATGTATCTCTGGAAATGTCAAAATTACTAACTGAACATACAGATTAAAATAAATAGTGCATTGCAATGAGCATTGCAAAAAAACAAACAAAAAAACCCAGCACTGATTCTTTTTAAAGCTGTAGCTATTTTAGTGGGTAATGGGTAAGATACTCCAAAAAAATAAAACAATATGGAAGAAATAATTCTGCTGATGAAACTTATGCCTACTTCCAGTGCTTAATTTGTGCCAGGGCTCTAGGCTTGGCAGCTCATAGTGCCAGCACCTCTGGCCTTGCTGCATCAGTTCTGAATGTAATAAAAATTGCTTGACCCCTGCCTGGCACCTCTTTCATTAAAAATTAAGCACTACCTACTTCAGTACACTCTCTTCATAGCCCAAAGGGTGGCTGCAAATCTAATAGGTTCCTATGTGCAAGTGGGCATGTGTTTCTTTATGTTATATGCATGTCTGTATGTGTTTCCTTATTAAATTAAAGAAATCTTTGCTTCCATGCCAGCAGCCTTGGCACAATATAATGCACTTCCTTTCCTTTATACCTATAATTCCCAGAATCCACTGCACCACACAGACTCCTATACAGCCATAACTGCTCTAACAATGAAAGGGTTATGAAAGTAGCAACAAATTTTTAAAGTTCTTGTAGTTTTATTAGTTTTAGTTTAACATCAGGGAAGGAGGCAGCCCCTTCTCCCCAATAAAAAAAAATATCACTTTTCTATGGTATATGGAAGAGGCAGTGAATTCATTTCTGTGATTTCATCATTGTACTTTTAAAATTTGCAGTAAAAACTCTGGCACAGGAAATAAGTAATAAACCAGAGAGCAGTTCAGAAAATCTCTCTTAATGACGGAAATTTATGAACATATTTCAGAGGGTAAAAGAAGATACATGAGGGAAAGGGAAAAAACCAAAAAGAATAATATGAATCAGACTTAAAATGAAAGTTAAAGATATTCAGGATGAGAAAAGTATAAGTTAAGAAGGGTGGAGGTGAAAGGTACAGCTCAGAAAGATTCAACAGGTACACAATGTGCTGCTTGTGTCAATGAGGGGACTATATGGAGCAGTTAGCATATGTGAAGCATGCTGGTATTTCAGGGCAGTAAAATGTGTTCCAGGAGCTAGAGAATATGGAAGGAAAACAAACATTTCACTTAAAACCTTACTGAAAACAACTTTGCATAAAAGAAATTTTAATTATGGCACACAATATATGTATGGGAGAGATGTCCAGCACCACCTTCTCACTAGTAACTCATTTTGATTGTTTTTTTAAACAGCTCAAAAGCAGACTATGGGCTCAAGTCGGTAAGGCTTTAGTAACTTTCATGAAGTACTTGCCCTCACAGGGTAATGGAAAGATAAGATATAAAGTTGCTAAAATGGGCATGACAAGGCACTCATATTACAGTAATATATGCAGTATATAAATTATCTATATTTTCAAATGGTATGATGCAATGTTAGCACTGGATTGGATATGCTAATTAGGGTAGCCAGAAGTTCCAATTTTATAGGGATAGTCCCGATATTCGGGGCTTTTTTCTTATATAGGCGCCTAGTACCACCTAACCGCTGTCCAGATTTTTCACATTTGCTGTCTGGTCACCCTAATGCTAATGTGTTGTTTAATATCTGAGTATGCCAAGATGTTTCCATAAGGCTGAACAGAATCAGACTAAGCCACCTGTTCATGTTTTTGTTTTTTTAAATGCTGCTATGCCTTCTCTCCTGCCAAATAAGACTCTTGAGTCTTTAGGCAACATTGCATGTGGAGATCAAAAATGAAAGACAATATTAGGGCACTCTAGTACATTACATCTCTTGCTCATGCAACACTTTGTACAGAGATTTGGTTTCAGGCTCTCCAGAGAAGGCAGAACCTTTCTCAGATTACATTAGCCTGCTGCAGAATGATGGGATACATTCACTTTTCCATACTGTGGCAATTGTGCTCGGGTAGTAATTACAAGAAATTCCAAGGTAGACAGTAGTAAATCTTCTGTTATATTGTTTGATCTTATGAAAAGGAACACTAGTAACCTATGCCCCAAATGTAGATTTTAGTATTGCTACTTTTTAAAAACAAGATTTAGTATCAATGTAAATGTTTTAACTCAATTTAAGAAGTATAATTGAAGACAGATTTTTGTTTGGCTTTACGCATTCACCTACATTTTTTGTAACCTGCATCACTGCACATGAGGACTAGGAAGCAAAACTGAGTAGCAATGTACAGTATGTAAAAATATATCTGAAACCGACTAGTTTGTTTTTTATTGTACAAAAAGTGAAATACAAAAAGTAAACACAGAATGGTGAAATATTTCTAACATTTTTTAGTTTTCTTGATATTTATTATTTTAAGGACATGACTTCATGCTTTCCCTTTGAATCGTTATAAAAGCTGTAATATTACTTCATTTATTAGTCGCATAATGTAGGGGTTCAGAGAATTTAAATTAGAGGTTAGCTTTGCATGTCTTTCATTTAAACTTTTGCTGTACACAATCTGTGAGTGGGTGAGAGAGTATTAATGACAAAACTTTGCCCAGTGCTCTCAGAGCTCCTGACAACAACGGTGAACAATTTTTATCCCCATTTTATATTTGGGGATACTGGGGCACATAGAGGCCAAGAGATTTATTTCCTTCCCATGCTCAAAAGAGGCTTATTGGTAGAGTTAGGAAGAGAAGAGAAGCCTTCCAGGTCCCTTTATTAATCATAGACACAGATTCCCTCACAGTTTATGTGACTATAAGAAGTTGAATTTTAGATTTTTAATCGCAATATTTCTATATTGGAAATTCAAGAAAAATTAAACTCTGAATGAAAGCTCCCCTATTTTTCCTTTTCTGATAAGTATGTTATGTCAAAATAGGAAATATATAATAGAGAACTGCACATATTTAAGTTTTTCTCTCCTAACAACACAGATACCAACTTCATTGTTTCACAAAAGAGAGTTATTTGCTCCTTCAGACTGTGATCTGTCACGCACTTGAATGCTTCAGTGCCACATGTGAAGCAGCTGGGATGAGAATCAGGACCTCCGAATTGGAGGTTACGGTTCTTTCCCAAAAGAAAGTGAATTGTTCTCTCCTGGTGAGGGGGGAGCAGCTGCTCTTAGTAGAGGAGTTTAAATATCTAGGGGTCTTGTTCACAAGTGATTGGCGCAGCAGCAGTAGCAGGGATGCAGGTGCTGTACTGATCTGTGGTGGTGAAGCAGGAGCTGAGTTTCCAGACTAAGCTCTCAGTTTACAGGTCAATCTATGTTCCCATCCTCACTAATGGATAATGGGTAATGACCAAAAGGATAAGATCGCAGGTACAAGTAGCAGATATGAGGTTTCTCCTCAGGATGATTGGGCTGATTCTCTAAGATAGGGTGATGGGCTTGGCTGTTTAAGAGAGCCTTGGAGTAGAGCCACTTCTCCTCCAGGTCAAGAGGAGTCAGCTGGAGGTGGTTTGGGCACCTGATAAGGATGCGCCCAAGTAGGCTTCCTTTGGAACTGTACCAGGAACATCCCACTGGCAGGACGCCCTGAGGCTGACCCAGGGCACACTGCAGAGATTATATCTCCTGGCTGACCTAGGAATCCCCCAGGAGGAGCTGGACCCTGTTGCAGAAGAAAGGGAGATCTGGTCCTCCCTTCTCTCCCTACTGATGCTGTGACCCTCACAAGGAAAAGTGGCTTAAAGGAAAAGAAGAAGGAAGTTGTTTTAGGAAATAACATTTGTGAACTATACATATATGTGCATAAAAAATTCCCTGGTATAAAATCTTACATTATAATTTCAACCTTACATGCAGAAATTCAAACATCATTTATTTGGTGCATCCTACCACTCCCCATTGCTTCCTTATGCCACAGCATTAACAAATTTTATATTATGTTCCACTCCTTGAGCAGATTTGGTTTTTAGCATAGCAGCCCCTGACCCAGACCATCTCTTGTAATTATTCAGCCACCGGTGCAAACTATTCCAGTTTGCTTTCAAAACAAGATATTCTGATTACATATAATTAAGTACCATACTTGTAATCTTTGTATCATATATACATCTATCTTCTGTGAACCAGAAGTCCATCTTTATGTTAAATACTGGGAATAAGGAGAGAAAAGTAAGGTGGACAAAATGCTTGGGACATTGAACTTTGAGTTGTTGAAGAGCAGGTTTTCTATTTCACTACGAAAGAACATTTGCATTGTCTGTAAACATAACAGCTCACCCAGCCAATGTTACCAAAAAAACCCTGAGAATGGTAGACAGAAAATTTTGTAAGAGATAGTGTTTATCTTTACAGCAGGATGAATGAACAAAATCCACAGATATTTTAGCATAATAAAATGTGTTGAATTAGTCATTCTGTTCCAGATTAGCATTTTATTCAGCACTCAATTCAGAATTTATGTTTACTTATTCATTAGTTCTTAAGAACTAAACTCTTTTGAAGTCTGTGCAAGACACAGGCAAAGCAAGCTATTGTTCTATTATAGTTCAATTACTTAAAATTGTACATGCACAACGGCAGATGTGGAAACTACTTCCTCACCCTTTATTCCTTTCTATGTAGACAGTTGAAAGCATTGGTCTCTGGCTTATTATGATCATAAATATCTTTGTACCAATCTTTCATTGATCAGCATGAAGGTACTGGGTACACAATACATCAAGGTATCTATTAATTGTAATCAAGGGTTAACTTGTCCATTTCTGAAGCTCAGACGTCAGCTGAATTGAAAACTTGGGGACACTCAGGACAGTTTTGCGTGGCTTGTGTGTGCTATCATTCCTACTGAATTTCAGGCTTCTTGTGAATTTCACACTGTGCTGCGTGCAGTGATGCTGTCTCGTAGTGAGGAGCTGACAAAGAGCAGTACTCTGTCAGCTACACAGAACAAAATGAGAAAGGTTCAGGAGCATAGCGAAGCATCTCATTTCAGGTATGAATTTCACATTCTGTTCTTGGTAGGATGTTTCTGAGGCCACCAGCTGTGCTAGTCAAAGTCACTTCAATATTGATTTCAGAGGAATTAATGCATGGCGCTGGCACTAGGAGACATGGAAGGCATGAAAGCAGGTTTTAAAATAGGTGGTTTTCACAATCTTGGGTAAGGGCCAAATTTGAAGTTTGCAGGAGGCCCCACATGCCCTTAAACTGGCTTGCCCATCCGTGCTTTTTGACTGTGGGCTGTTTCTGGCTTCCTTGAAGAGAGTGGTGTTAAGGAGCTGAGGTGAAAGAAAACTGGAGAAAGCTGATTGAAGGAGTATTGGACCAGGAGCCACACTCAAGTACAGCACCATGTCATGAAGAAGAACCAACCCTCATCTGCAGAGTAAGGTGGATAAACTGTAGGTGATGGGATTATATTTCCTTCAGTAACTTCATTTCTGTGTATCTCTTTATTGTAACATGCAATATTATTAAAAGCATAGACAACTGAATTGTACTTTCCCCATTGAAAACTGTGGACCATCAGAATGGGGTCAGTGCATTGGGTTCTACTCACAGGGTGGGCTCTCAGATTCTCTGTGGTGGTGGCTTTGAGCAGAGTTCTCAGAGGGATGGTAACAACGGGAAGGAATCTTTTGCACTTGAGGAGGAACAAGGAGGGCCCCTTACACAACAACATGGTAAGGTCATTCTATTTATTTTATGGTGTTGGGATAGCATGCCTTTCTTTATGGCAGGGAAGAGACTTTGTCTCAGGTAATTTGTTCTGAAAATAGGCACTTTTGAGCTAGAATAAGGCCATCAGAACGGCTCGGACCCTTGCACTGCTATATTAGAGCCTAATTCTATATGGTGCTTAACATCCTTGCATGGAAAAAGAGGGCATGAAGCACCACTCAGGACATATTCCTTATCTCTCATGATCTTGCAGCATGTGGCTAGTACCTGTTCTGGTGTTTTTTTTATTACAAATGAAATTATTCTGCCACCTCAAAACTTTGGAAATGCATAGAAGCCAGGAAATTTTAAATTCTGGTTCCCATGCCAATCATACTGAGTACAAATTTCAAAGCAAAAATTTAAAAGCAGCTGCAGTCATGCAAAATACCATGTCTAGATGGCGGACTAAGTTCTGGCTGCTGAAGGAATTGCAACTTTGAATTTCTTGGTTTTTGCAGATTGAAGAATAATATTTTGCCCTTAGGAAGCACTTCATCCAAGGAGCACAAAACGCTTTATAAGTACTTGAATAAGCTTCACAACACTCCTTCAAGATAGGTACCACAATAACTAGTAGTATTCCTATTTTGCAGATGTGGGAGGCAAAGAGAATTTCACACTCGAGTGCCTAAATATGACTCTGGGCTCCGAGCTTTAAGTATCTACAAATCCGAGGCTAAGGCCTGACATTTCATAAAATACTAATGAATTTGGGTGCCTAACTTGAGAAAAGATAAGGATTTTCACTGGCCAGGCACTCATTTTTTCTGAAATATCAAACTCTTTAGATTGTCTCAGACTGAAAATTAAGGCACGCAAAATCGTAAGTGTTTTTTGAAAATCTTGCTCTGTGTTTCTAAATGTGAACGTAAGCTCTTAAATCAATGGCGGAGCAAGGAATAGAACTGAAGTGTCCTGACTCTTGTTCTAGTAATTCAACAGCTTTCCCTCCCTTTTTATTTAAGCTTTCTCAATTGTAATGTTGCATTTATAGATATATGTATTGATTTAATTTAGTTTCAATTGTCCAGTTGTAAAAGTCTGTCTTCGAGTTTGTCTGCTACTAGGTTCATTTTGCAATCCCGAAGGGCTTTTAGTAAGTCAGCAACCTTCGCTTCCTTTCCCTTCATTTTCTGCCACTCTCGAAGTGACTGCATCAATTGTTCTTGCAAGTTGTAAGGATTGGCTGTTAGAATTCTGTCAATTTTTGAATCAGAAATTCCTAATCTGCGAACTAGCACTTTCCAGTTTTTCCCAACGTTTTCACATATAACTTCAAAAGCCAGATTCTGCTGACCTGAAAAGTGAACAAAATGACAAAATCCAGTTTATGCCAAGTCAATGATTTACAAAAGAGACATTTAAGATGTGCATTTCTCTCAATTTTTACTCTATAGATTTGTCCATGTACATAGTAAGGACCACGTTGTAGTTGTAAAGCCACTGCATGTGCTGAGCTGTGTAGGAACACCTCATACCTGATGGAGTTTTTACAGGCCTTGTGTCACACAGTAACAAAACTTCTCCATGAGTGCCAGGGGAGTTGCTCCTACTCCTTCTGAAAAGCTGGTTGCAGCATGCACTCCCTGACTCTCCTATGTGTGGCCTCTGCAGGCAGAAGGTAGTTGTGGAACTCCAGGGGGCAGTCTACAGCCACAGTGCAGGATTTGGGGATCTTGCTAACAATGAGTGACATTCAAATAATGCATAGTATGTATATAGGCCTTTTGCAAAGGGGTGAATTTCACAACAAAACTATTTGAAACATTATTCACTTTTTTTTTTTTTAAATAGAGCAAGGCAGAACTCCTCTCCAAAGTGTTCCTATGCAATAGTGTTTGCGGGTTAGTTTTAAAGAGGTCCACATCTAGCTTACTAAAAAAAACCCAAAACATTTATCAGTGTTTGCCGAGGTGTTAGTTTGTGAAATAAAGATAAGATGTGTCCACCTACGTTTTTCTTTCACATCTAACTGGTTGACAACTTCACCTTGTCCACCATCTAGGAACTCCTCTAGCTGCATTTTTAGATCTTCTCTTTTAATGGTTTTGATCATGCACTGGAGAAAATCTACTTTCTCTCTTGAAATCTCCCGCTGTTCCAGGAGGATGATGAAGAGATCATTGCCACTTTTTACAGACTCAAGCTTCCTTTTGCCAATTTTCTCCTGGCACAGAAATTTAAGGGCAGAGATCTCACAGTCAGATAAGCTCATGGAAAATGAATGCAGCAGAGACAAAAATGAGTCCATTTTGGTAAGCCCTGTGAAAGAATATCAAGGAAAAAAAAAAAGGTTTTCTATAAGAAAACATACAGCAAGTCTCACAAATTGTCTGCTTTCTACATTCCCAGGAAAAACCTTTTATTAAATATACCAGTTATTAAAAATGAAAATATAATTCTTTGGCATGATTGCACACCTGGAAGGCAATTAAACATTAGCTATTTCTCTACAAACGTTTCTTACTTTCACTTTCACAATTTTCACAATCCTTATTACTGATAAAATCTTACACTTTCCAAAGTTTGGAACAAACTTCACTACACTTTCTCTTGGGAATCAAATTGCTGTTATGAACATGTAAAGATATGTTTCATTTCAGAGGAGTTGTTACTTACTTCCTGGTTTAATCTGTAGCCCTGAAAGCCTCACTGTGATGAAGAAAAACTTCACTGTGCGGAAGGCAAGCTTGCTTTCCCTTTACACAGCTCTCACCGGAAATCACGTGAATGAGTGATGCAAACATTTCAGCCTCAGGGAGTGCTCTATTTTCCAGTGAACAGTAGATGGCAATACCAGACAGCAATCTACCCTACCTTATAAACCCCCCCCCCCCCCGAATACTAGTGCTATGTACACACATACTACTGAATAAATACATCAAAATATGTAGTCTAAAGATCAACAGAAGAGCCATCCAAAATGGTTCTAAGTTATTATGAAAAAACAAAGCAGTAAAGCAAGTAAAACATCACAGTTAAGGATCGTATATATATTTTAGTCAAATCCTTCCTTTTAAGTATTATAACTCATCACGTATAAAAACTGGATGTTAAAAAATACAAAAAATAGAAAAAAATGTGAAAGTATTCAGTTTTAATCTGAATTACTATGGTAGCTGCATAAAGGTTTATTTCACACTAAAAAGTGGGACAGATTTATGCCTGGTGTAACTCCCTATAAGTCAGTGCACTTACACCAAGAATTAATTTAGCCTATTCTTTTTACTATTCCAATATTAAGCCCTAATCGTAAGAGAATCACAAGCCTATTTTAACAGTTTGTTCAGTTCTGGGCACCTAAACTGAGATTCAACTATGATATCATGTTTAAACCAGACCCCTGGAAGTGTACTTGCATTTTTCAGTGTTGTGGGAGGTGGAGATAAATTAGAATGAGGCAATTATGGAGTAAGTCAGGGTGCTTGCTCCTAAGTATGCTGTGCCTATTCCATATGGCATCCTGCAGCGTTAGGGCTTAGGGTATTGACAGCACAGAAGAGTAGGTGACCAAGTTCAGAATAAAATGAGGGCATCTTAAATCTCAGTTGAGAACTATCCTCACAGTGAGGAATGCATAAAGTGTTATTATACAAAGTGAGTGTTTTTGGTGCAATCTTTGAGGGCACCATCTGCCTCCTGCTGCAAGAAAAAAGCAGGTTCACCTGCTTGGATCACTATCTGTGCATGGTTTCCCACAGTTTGAAAACATTTGCAAATGGTAAGTGTTTAAATAAGCAAGAATCTAGGGATAACTAGGCCCCCCATTTGCAGGAGGATTTTATGGATGCTGGTCAAGTTTAGCATTTACATAGTGCTTTACAATCATTAATTTATCAATCAGCCATAAATCTGAAAGGCCTACTTCTTTTCTTTTTACAATAGGGGAATGAATCACAGCAGCTGAGTGGTGAAATGAGTTGACAAAGGCCACAAAGGGACCCAGTGTCATAGCCAGGATCAGACCATAGGGACTATCTTGGGGACAAGGAATAAAAAACTCCTATTGCCCCCTCACGTTATTAAGCTGCTTCCCTTGTGGCCAGAAGTCAAAATGGCTGCTCAATGGAGGCATCAGCCCAGCTGCAGGCCATCCGCAGGAACAGGAGCAGCTGTCAGAGTGATACTGCCATCTACAACAGTGAACTGATATCAGATTCTTCTAAAAGCTGAGGGAACCTATTATCATGAATTTCACTGACCTCAGGGGTGAAGTCTGGAATAATGAATAACCCACAATTGTTAAGAAAAATCATTTTAAAACCCAGCAATCAATTAATATTTTCAAGCCTATTTTTATACAGAGAAAGGCTGGGAGCTTTTCTTTAAAGTGAAAGCTAAGTTTATCCCTGACATTTCTAACACTCTAAGCTCTGGGGAGCTTGCAGTTGTGGGCTTTACAAGGACCTACAGCTGGACTTTTCTCATAACTTTGTAAACAAACCTGAAGTTCTGTGTACTCTGGTGTGGGTGCATATTGGGGGTGGGGGAAGAGGTCTCTCTCATTTTCTTCCCCAGGTCACACACATTATTAATTATTTCTAGCACAGCCTTCCATTTGCTAGGCACTGTAGATACACAGCAGGCACAGTCCCTGCCTCAAATGTTATTGTCTGTGGCTCCCACATCTTTATCCTCATGCTCCAGTTTTAGGGAGAACAAAAACCTTTTTCTATAACTTAATTTTCTGGTAAAAAGAGTAAAAAAAAAAAAAAAAATCCCAGAAGAATAAACCCTCCCCAAACAAATATTCCCATTAAATCATATCCTCCCCATGCTTACATGCGAAACCTTCTTTGACCCTACCTTCAACTAATCACAAAAATCAGGATTACTCCTGGTGCCTTCACCAACCTCCTCTCTTCTTTGTTCTCCTGCTGTAGGGGAAGTGATTGCATTTCCTATCAGGCAGGTGTTATAAGCCAGCTAATGTGTATGTGGCACCACTGCCCTTTACTGGATGGAATATCAGACCTGCTTAAAGGGCTGATCCTTTGGGAGCCCCAGAGTTGTGAGAAGAGGAGAATTACCAGCTGCAGGGTGATATGGAGAGGATATACTCATACCTGGAGAGAATTATTAACCCTGAGGATGTGCATGAGGGGACTCACTCCAGGCTGTTTCCATATCTGTTTTCTAAGGGACAGAGTAGGTCTAAGTATTTTCTTTCTCATGTCCTGATGATTCCTTTAAACAAAGGCATGAGACACCAGAATTACTGTGGGATGGTGTACTGAGGTCAAGCAGGAAAGATCCATTCACAGCACAGCAATTTGAAACACACAGGTTCAGAATGTAAGGAGTTATCAAGCATAAGACCTAATAACAAACCATATAATGTCTCTGATTGTACAGAATGAGGTATCTCAGTGTACATTTTTATTCTTCAATAAAATATGAATCTAATATGACTCTCTCAAAAACTACACCAGTGGAAAAAAACAAAATACACAGAGCTCAGGTCAGGGTTGGTGTTGTCAGTGGGCCAAGTTCAGAGCTGAGTCTATGCTAAGGAACTCTAAGTTACCATAATTTACACCTTTTTGGTAGCACCCTCAGCTAATAAATTAAAACAGTTTAAACCAGATTCTCTTAGACACCCATAAATTCAGAGCTGATACATAGTGAACTGCAATTGCATCCCTTCACCTAAGTGTGTGCGTAAGGGTGAGGAGAAAGTCAACAGGCAGCAAGGTGAGGAGAAAGTCAACAGGCAGTTTCAGAGGCAGAATCTAGATCCAAACTGGATATGACTTGAGAAAACTTGCCTCCCTGCTGCAGTTGCTTTATAGGTGGATAAATAGCTTTTTATGAGACTGGCTGGGCTGACTGCCATAAGAGCGGGTAAAATAAACAAGGTTCACTTGGTTTGAATCTTAGCAAATAGGAAGAAGAATGGGGGGGAAATCCAAAATGATGTGATATTGAAATTCATTGCATTCCCAGCATGGTGTGAAAAATCGTTTTGCTGGCATTCTCTTCCTACAGAACAATGGATTTCCCAAAACACACTCCAGCCAGAATGAGGCTATGAAAGAAAGCAGACTTACTTCTCTGGCCAGCCAAAAAAAAAAAAGCATAACTGAAACCAACAATTATCATCAATTGCTTACTAAGAGACATAATTAGTAGCTGGAACTTATGGTTGATGCCTTCTATTTAAATAGGCTTACATAGATTTGAATGATGGAGAGGTTACCTACCTGACTTTCAACAGAATAGGTTTCTAGAATAATTTTCTTTTAAAGAATTTAGGGGGCATCTCAGAGAGAAATACTGAAGAATATTTTAATTATGGAGAAAGAAAGTAGCAATCCAGAGGGGAAAATGAAGAAGCCAGGACAAAGAAAGTCATTTAGTTGAATAATAGCATCTCTTGTAATTCTAAGATAGCAAATTTCATGGAACTCAGCTTACCTATCTATCCAGCTTCTTATGCTACTTTCATCTTGAGGGTCTTTTAAATGTGAGATCATGAGTGTTCTGCATAGGTGTTAAAGGTCTCTTGGTACTTTTCATTAATGAAGTGGTTTGCCTTTGTGTCTTTGGCCAAAATTTACTCTTCTTTACAAGTGTGCTGTGTGCCACTTGGTGGCTGCCCTCTATAACACAGGTGGTTGCATTTGGATGAGGAAGCTGTTTGTATATTATTTGAAAAGTTCTTCAGGATCCTAAGAGGGACTCGTCCAGGGTAAAAGAATTAGAAGTGTAAAAATATTATGACTCAAAGGAGAGAAAATGGAAGGCGGACTTCTGAAATAGCTCCCTGTCAGAAAAACCCCAAGTATAGCCAAGGAACTGAACTTCAGCAAAATATCTTGCAAACAGTTAAAAGATTTGGCCAAGTAAAAAGAGCAACAAAAAATAAGTTAACAGCTGCTGAACTTAATATTAAAATAAGGGGAGTGTTAATCCAACCAACTTTTGATACATTTATGTTGTGTTACTATTGGTAGGAGGAGGGTAACATTATTTAAATTAACTTCAGGGGAAAGGTAAATTTTAAACACCTGTTTGTTTTTCCCTAGCTAAAAACTTATTTGATTTTTTTCCTTAAATATTTAATATAAAATGATTATCATACAATGTAATTATTAACAGCAATTATACAAGCATTATACATGTAACTATTATGATACATCCCTACATTAGATTAACATTATATTGCACTCCTTTAAACAGTGTTTCTCAACCTTTTAAGTAGCAAGTACCCCCTAACATCTGAAGATTTTAATAAGTACCCCAACACCCAATTTTCCACTCTGAGAAATACAATCTTTTACCGCTGGATGACTGTATTTCTCATAAAGCAGGAGAGTTCTGAGTTCTGCAATGCTGTGTGGCTGCAGCAGATCACAAAACCCTTGCTGTTTCTAGCTTCTTTCCTCCTCCTCTTCCTCCATACAGGAGCAAAGGTCAATGCCAGCCAATCACTATGGCCTGATGGCAGGGTCATGTGGCCCTTGTGAGCAGGCACTAGCAGCCTACCAGAGTGGATAGTAGCGCCTCCCATGGCTGTCCCTAGGGGGTGCAGGCCTGGGGCAAATCACACCGTGTGTGCCCCTCCTAAGATTTTTATACTGGTAAAATCTGGGGCTGTCATAGTTGTCAATTTCACTAGCTAGAGATAGAGCAGGGAAATTGACAAGTAAGCCTGTGGGTAGAGCCTGGCTCCAGGACTGGGCAAGCCGGCTGAGCTCTTCGGCCGGCTTTCTGGGCACCGGGCTTTGAGCAGGGGAGTGGAGCTGCCACCTGGGCAAGTTGTAGGCAGCTGCTGCCTGGCTATCAGCCTGGGAGGTGGGCGACTGCTACCTGCTCCAAGCTGGGGTGGTGAGGAGACTTCCGCGCAGGCTGGGACCCGGGCAGGTGGCAGGCAGCTGCTGTCCATCTTCAAGCCAGGGCATGGGAGGCTGTGTCTCAGCTTAGAGCTGGGGCATGGTGGCAGCCACCCAGCTGCGAATCCAGCTTTCAGGGTGCAAGAGGCTGCTGCTGGGCTCCCAACTGGGAGCTGTAGCTGGATGGGACGCGGGCGGCTGCCGTCTGGCTTCCCAAATCTGTGATGGCTGCCGACCGGCTTCCCAGGGCTGAGGCAGCTGCCATCTACTTCCCAGCTAGGAGGCGGGACCGGGTGGGAAGCCGGTGGCTGCCACCCACCTCCCCCAGAAGCCAGCGGCTTCTGTCTCCCTGTCTCCCAGCTGGGAGTTGGGACCGGGCGGGAAGCGGGCGGCTGCTGCCTGGCTTCCCTAGAAGTCGGCAGCTGCTGCCCACCTCTCTTCCCTGGGTTTTTCGCCACGTACCCTCTGCCTGTGTCTTGCGTACCCCAGGAGGTATGCGTACCACAGGTTAAGAAATTATGCTCTAAAACCACACTTTTTAATTAAGCCACAAGACATCAGTTTCACACAGGGGGAAACTGAGGAACAGTGAGACTAAATGACCTGTCCAGAATCACATGGTAAATTGGTAGCAGAGCTGGCAATATACTCAAGGAGTCTTGACTGCCAGTCCCCAAACCTAACATGCTATCACTTAGTGACTAAATATTGTATACATTTATTCTCTTACTTACCTGCCATCTTCCTTCCAGTTCCCAACCCAACAAAAACAGGAGAAGGGAAATACTTAACATAGCAGAATCATTTGTATGTATGTATGTATGTGTGTGTTAGTTTCCTGTCTTTTCCTATGTTGGAAATACAAACTTATAGGTAGTTATTTTAAAAAGGTTTTTAAAGTGCATCATCATGAATTACTTTACAGAGAGTGGAGCGATTTGTGCACCAAAGGTAGACCCCACTCTTGGGAAAATTTTGTGCATGTGCCCTAGAATATGAGTAGTCCCATTGATCTCAGCCTTTGGATTCTTGCTCTACCTTGCTCAACAGAAAAGCAGCAGCCCTTTTGCTAAAGAAGCCTTGGTGGCTGCACAAGTAAGGATAAGATTGTAGCCATGGGCAGTTCCAATTGAACAGTTTTCTTTAGAGCCTTTCCATGTTATTCCTTTATTTGGCTGAAGAGGATGCTGTTGAGTAACATACACTTTTTCCTGTCAGCACGCAAATATTCTGCTTCTGCAGTCATTTTCCTACCCATTCATGAACCAGAAAATAAAACCTTGTCCCCCCCACCCCTCTCCTCACTGCCCCCCTCTGTTACTAAAACTTCCATTTAACAAAGAGAATGAATGAGGTTGGTTTCACATTAAGAAAATGAGAAGTAATACTGAATGGGACTTCTCACACTAGTTTTACACCAGTAGTGTAAAAATTCCACTGCATTCAGAAGAGTTACTCTTGATTGATAGTGACATACATGAGAGCAGAATCAGGCCTATTATGTTCACAGGACTGAATACAAACAGTGACACATAATTTAATACCACAAATTAAGGTGTGTTTATTTTTTAAAGCACAAGTGCCTGTTCAGACACTTGGGATTGTTTATTCTAAATATAATCAATGATTAGAGGTGCGACTAAGTGCTTTTTACTTCTCTCACTAAAGAATATGATCATACAAAGTTCTTCCTTTCTCTATGTGCGTCACCACCTCACCCTTATTGCGGTTGGAAGGTGCATATTTTTTTGAAATATGATTAGAAAGGGAGGTGCCCTGCCTGCTCAAACAGTGTTCTTCAGTAGTCATTTCCTTTCACAATCTGGATAATTCAGTGCTGCCAATAAGTGACACAGGATATGACTGGACTAGTTACTCATAGGAATTCAGAAATAGTGAGTAAGAAAGCAAACCCACTGTCATAAAACCCCACCCTTGGCATTGAAAGTAAAGACTACCTCTGAAATATTTTATTTTGCTATTCTTTAACAGAACCCTTCAATACACGATGGGTTCATGGTGCAGTGTTGAATTCAAATGCACATACAAACACATACAAAGAACAAGTTGCTTGCGCCCAAAGGCTTATAATCTAGGCAGACAAGGGACACATGAAAAGTGTGGGAGGTAGATACAAATATATACCATTTTTATATATACAAATTATATATATATATATATACTTTAAAACTATAACAAATAAAATACACCTCCAGTCTGCGTAATTGTACCGCAGCATAGTTCACACACTCTACACTTTTCTTGTGATAATTATATAGCATCTTAATCAGATACAAAGTGCACACAATCACAACAAAATGGCTTGCAATCTGAGATCACATGTACACTCTCTCTCTCTCTTTTACCATTTTCATGTACTTTGAGGGAGGACCTTTAAGCGCAGAGCGACCTTTCCTTCTATGTCTGTTCAATCACTTGATAGTGAATGACTATTATTCCTTACGCTTGGCAAAACCAAACAGCAGCAGAGAGGGCATTTTTTTGGCTTTAGAGCTACAACCCTCTATTTAGCGATGCACCTGAACAAAAAGCTCAGAACCAAACATCTGTGGCCTTGGAAGAAATTTGATTCAGATCTGAAATTTGTGGTTTGTCTGTATAATGATCCAAACCAAATCTTGTATCTGATCATACTGGGACTTAGGAGACGTTCAGATCTGGATCTGAACTTTGCAGTTTGGGCCCATCTTTATTACATCTGCTCTCTGATCTTATGGAGGAGACAGGGCACCATCACTGACATGTAAATAATTCTTGAATTCCTATTTCTCTCCTGATCACCAGAATAAGTAGTGCATGCCAGTTGGTTCTGCACAGGCATCTAATTTCATATAATTTATATTCCTCCCCACTCGTTTAAATGTATATTCACTCTTGGCTGCCAAGTGCTCAATAACAAAGAAGGACTTTGGAATCATTCCCATTGCTACTTCCTTTTCTCTAGTTTAGTATTTTATGTGACTAAAATTTTAGACTTCCCTTGGGACCAGTATCATTTTTGGGCATTTAGGCTATCTTGATGATGGAACTGGACAGCTTTAGTGTTTTTAAATGGTAGCATAGTGCCTTGCTTTGATTACACTATAAATAGAAGTCTGAATCTTGAGCAGGAGCATCATTTCCATTGAGAATGCAGTAACTGAGGTAATCTATACCTGAGGCAGAGAGGAATGGTGCTGACTCTGCTTTAATCCTGAGAAAAAGAACAACCTTCTCCAGAGAGCTCTTTGGAGTCATTCTTAGAAGCTACCTCTTAGATTTACTAGTGCGCTGGTATGTATCACTGCATCCTTTCAGCGAGTAGTCTGCTTGAAAAAGGGTTGAACAACATCTTGCGTTAAGTCTTCGTTTGAAGCTAATAGCATCCCTACTGTAGGCCATGGTTCCACAGGGAAGTAATATTACCAAATGGACAAAGCAGGAATCTCACAGTGGTGGTGAGATCACTGTCTTGCCCGAGATTTATTTTCCTCTGGTAATTTCTTTGGGCCCAGGCTTTGCTTTCATGGCAAAAAAAGGAGTTCTTGCCTACAAATGCTACATTTCACCATAGCAACATAGCATGTCAAACACATCCTTTCGCTTTTCATAATTCAAGATTTTAACAGTTTTAGAAAGCTCCACAGAGATTTACAGCAAATACCTTTACTTTGTTTACATGCATACAGATATATTGGGGCCAAAAATATTCAGTACGTATATAGGACAACTTGGGTGTCTAGCAACACACTTCTCCTGTACACTTGCGTTACTTATAGTTCCTATCTCCACTGTTAGCTTTTCACAGGAGGATATGGCAAGCATGATCAGCACTATATCCTGTCCTATCTGTGGGTAGGAAATGTCTTTGAATTGAGTATCCTTTCATATTGACACTGTAGCACTAAATCCGCAAAGGGAGAAATAACACAGAGCAGTTCCCTTAAATCTACTGTAACAGAGTGGGGGGGGGAACAGATGTACTCCGCCCTTGTGGGTCTTGCGCTCTTCCGGCCGGGCCGGTGGGGCAGCTGTGGGAAGGTTTAGGGAGGTGATGGGGCCCGCTCTGCCCCTGAGTACTGCTACCTTCCCTTGGGGTAGTATGTGGACCACTTCCTGCTACCCCAGCTGGTGGCCTGCCTCCAGTGCTGTGGCAGGAACTGTGGCAGCTCCCAAGCTTCTGCAGGCTGCAGTCTCCTAGCTCCAGGCTGCCAGCACCAAGCTGCAGGCTTTTAAACTGCAAACTCTCAATTCCAAAACTGTAAACTCCTAACTCTCAACTCCACAACCCACACTGCCTACCTGCCCCTGCAGGCTTTTAAGTGTTTGGGGCGGGGCTCCTTAATTGGCCCCAGGTGTCCTAATTGCCTAAACTGCCCCAGGTGGTCTAATTAGTTAAGCAGCCCCAGGTGGCCTAATTGCCTAATCAGCCCCAGCTGAATTACCCAGGGAATAGGGCTTTTTTGAGCCTGGGGCTAATATACATGCCTTCTAGTACTTTTTCATAGCCGTCCGGCCTGACCCCGTCACACTACTAAGAAATGTTATGTGTAAGTAATAAAAAGAGATGACATTTTTAGCATCTTGTCTATGGACTTTACTCCCTCCCCTCCTTTTTAAATGTATTTAGTTAAAGGGCTTCTCTAGAGTGGTTAATCCTAAATGTAACATATTCTTTTCCTTCAGGTTTCTGCAAAATCTTTCAATTAGTTTTATTTATCATCCCCTCTCTTCCCTCCACAATAACAACAAAAGCGTCAGTGATGATTTTTCTGAATTAGACACATCAGAGGCATTATCTCAGGACTCATAAGCAACCATACAGTAAAACACATGAGCACATGTGGCGTAGAGAGCTGTTGGACTTGCAGCAGGTTCTGAGTTATAATCCACACTGTGGCTTTCGATCAGTCATGTCTCAGAGACTCAGTTTCCTTATCTTTAAAATGAGAATAGTAATACTTTCTCATGGGAGTAATTGCTTCCTATATTATGGCATGATCCTGAGTTTAGGCCATGAGCTTGGATTCCTTTCTGCTCCTACACAGATTCCCTGTGCAACCTTGGGCAAATCATGTAAGCCTTGTCTACACTACACAGTTTTGTTGACAAAAGTCAGCTGATAGAACAGTGGAGGTGTACATTCTGAAATGCTCCTCCCACCCATGTAGCTCTCCCAATATGCTGACATAATAAAACCAGCTCAATAGGAGGCATAGGGCTGATGTCGGTGTTGTTACGGTGATGAATTATCTGTGTAGACTGCGTTCCTTACATTGATTGTTGGTTGTCACTCTTGTCGATTTGACAGCTCCAAATTGACAAACAAGTCAGACAGTTAGAGACCCTGTGGCTCCTCTAGAAACTTGCCAACATCCCGGCTGCTCCTGGTGGTGAATAGGGAGGCAAGAAGCCCCAAGTAGCTTTGCCCACTCCCAGTAGGTAATGGGGAACTGATGGGGGGGAGGGTTAGCCCGCCATGAGCCTGTGAGGCAGCTGGGTTCCTGTCAAAGAGCTGCCAGCGGAGCTGAGAAACTGGCTCAGCTCCCCACACTGCCTATTAAGTTGGTGGAAGTGCTCCTGGGGAGGATGTGCACCACTGACCCAAGGGGGGTAGGGTAGACATTAGCCAGCACAGTAATTAATGTAGTGGCTGTACGTCAACGTAACATAGATTGCCTTATCTTTGTAGTGTAGACATAGCCCTAGTATCTCTGAACCTCTGTTCTTCATCAGTAAACTGGGAATAATAATACTTCTTTACTCACAGTGTACATTAAAGAGTATAGCTGCTCAGATTTTCATATGGTCCATAGTACCATATGGAGTTTGTTATTTGTTTGAAGATGAAGAGCAGATACTCAGCCCCTGCTTTTTTCATGCAAAGCAGTCAGAAAGACAGTTTAGCTGGACTACATGGGGATTCCCTGAGGCACCTCGAAGCTACGCTGTGAACTGAGCTAACGTAGAACTGGGTCTTGGATCGGGCAGTCAAAAACAACTCCTTTACTACTTATCTCAACTGCAACTAGGGCCTATTGTAATTGTAGCTGTAGCTGATATGCTAGGCCATAAAAGCCACCTACAGTATGTCTTAAGAATTATTACATAGAGGAAACAGATTTTAATTGCAAGCTTAATCATCCAGTTAGTAAAAAGTGTGCTAAGGCCCTGATTCAAAGATACCCTACATTCATAGATGATAAGTCTGAAGGGACCACTTTGATCATATAGATCATAGTTTCTCAACCTGAGGTACATGTACCCCTGGGGGTACACAAGACACAGGCGGGGGTACGTGGCAAAAAACCCAGTGAAGTGAGGCGGGCGGCAGTTGCTCACTTCCCAGCTGGGAGGCAGGCAGCATCTGCTGGCTTCCTGCCTGGTTCCACCTCCTAGCTGGGAGGTAGACGGCAGCTGCCCCAGTTCTGGGAAGCCGGGCAGCAGCCGCCCCAGTTTTGGGAAGCCAGGCGGCAGCCGCCCGCATCTTGCCCAGTCCCAGGTAGGAGCCCAGCAGCAGCTTCCTGTGCCCTGCGAGCTGGGTTTGCAGCTAGGTGGCTGCCACCCATGCCCCAGCTGTGAGCCGAGAGACAGCCTCCTACACTCTGGCTTGAAGATGAACAGCAGCTGTCTGCCACCTGCCCACATCCCTGGGTCCCAGCTTGCACAGAAGCCTCCTCCACCCCTGTTTGGAGCAGGTGGCAGTCTCCCACCTTCTGGGCTGGCAGCCAGGTGGCAGCCGCCTGCAACTTGCCCAGGTGGCAGCTCCCCTCCCCAAATCTTTTCAGAGTCACTGCTTCCCAGGATAGAGTTCTATAAGTAAGGCCTAACTTCTTTGTTCCTAGATGTATAGCTTTCCATCTGGCCATATTAATTATGCATATTGTTTTCTTGAGCACAGCTTATTATTACTTACCATTCCCCAGATCTTTGGGTCAGCTGAGAACGTTATCAGATGTTTTCTTCCAGGTCACTGATAAAAATCTTAAAATAGCATAGAGCCAAGAATTAATCTCTCTGGGACTCCACGAGGAGCATACTGGATTGAAAATGATTCCGTTTACCATTACATTTTGATACCTATCCATTAATCCATTTAATGTATGCCATGTTAATTTTGTATTGATGGAGTTTTTTTTAATCAAAATGTTGTGCAGTACCAAGTCAAATGCCTTACAGAAGTCTAAGTATATTACATCAAAACTATACCAATTATCAAATTTATAATTTCATCAATAAAAATATTGTTAGTTTGAAAGGATCGATTTCCATAAACCAATGTTGATTGGCATTACTTATATTACCTCCTTTAATTCTTTATTAATTGAGTCCCATATCAGCTGTTTCCATTATTTTGCCTGGGATCAATATTAGGCAGATACACCCATAATAACCTGTGTTGTCTGGTTTGTCCTTTTAAAATATTGGCACATTAGCTTTCTTCCAGTCTACTGTAACTTTCCCAGTGTTCCAAAAGCTACGGAAATCAATTATCTATGAGCTCCCTGGCCAGCTCTTTTAAACTCTCAGCTACAAGTTAACTGGACTTGCTGATTTAAAAATGTCTAATGTTAGTAGCTGTTTAACATTCTTCTGAGTTCCTATTGGAAAGTGTTTCACCCTCATCATATGATATGACTATATGAAATAGTGTCCCGAATACGGAACAAAAATATTTATTGAACATCTCTTCCCTTTCTGCATTATTGTGGACAATTCTACAATTTCTATCTACTAATCATTGTTAGGATTCTTTTAGTTTCCAATACACTTAAAAAGCTCCTTCTTGTAGTCCTTAACTCCTCTGACCATTGATTTCTCCTTGTGTATTTGCTTCCTTTCTCAATTTTCTAGAATTTCTAGCTTCTGATTTCTATTAATAACTATCAACTTCCCTTTTCTTAGTTGTTTGATTTATACTGAAGTCAAAGAAAGCCAAAGAAAGACTTTATTTGACTTCAGTGAGCTTTGGATTAGGCCCTAAAAGAGGAAGTAAAAAGTTAAGAAAGACACTTTTATGGTGTCCTTTAGGTCTTTAAAAAAATCATGCTCCATGTAAATAATTACTCTCTTTCCCTAAGTATAATGTGTCTGTTTGGCTAAAAAGAAAAAAAATTACTCCTCTAATTTATTACTGTATTAAAAATAGCATATTGTGCTTAAATCATAAAAAATAGTAACTTACATGTGAAAATAATTGTGCAAGATAAATAGAATAATAGTGAATTTTAAAACATATAAGGATAAAAACCAAGGAGCGTTCTTTATTTCTGAAAATGTCATTGGAAAATTAAAATGCTTTCAAATAATCTAAAAAATGTCAATGGCTGCCACACCCCTCAAGAAGATGAAAAAGCAAATGGTTTTATTATTACTTGTAAATATTGGGCAACAGAAAGATCAGAAAGATCTTTAGCAGATATAGCACCATACATCACTGAAGGGTTAAAAATAAAAGGGTATCTGTGCCTTGACATGAGACTTATCTATCCTCAAGCTATTTAAGTCTGTGAAGTATCTGAAGTGCAGTATCTTAAAAACATAATGACATGGAAATCCAGAAGGTTTAGTCTTGTAATGTCAACAGAATAGGGTGTGTATAATTTCCGCTTCAAATGTACAAACAGAAACTGTGTGTCTTTCCCACAACTTTTGTTAGCGAAAGACAGCAGTGTATTATAGCAATGTTTTAAAATTTTCTAGCTAGACACTTTCAAATCTAATCTTTCCTTCCTTTCAGCCTTCACTTTCTAAGTGCACAGTGGACATTGACTTTTCTATTTCGCAAATTCAGTTGTTATATTTTTGCATTCAAATTATTTTTTTGCTCCTTGGAGAAAATTGGTTTTGCATTTATTGGATCACTAGCATGTAACGTTCCCTGCAGGAAGCACCCCTAGAGTTCTAACTGAAAGGAAGTCAGAGTGTAGGTACCGCCATGTTATAATGCAGTACTCAGCTGAGGGAGATGTGCTACCTGTCCTCACACTGTAGCTGAGATTCACATTCATTAGTACTAACATGCATCTGAAGAAGTGGGTTCCAGCCCATGAAAGCTTATGCCTGCAGAAATTTTTTAGTCTTTAAGGTGCTGCTGGACTCTCATTATTTTTGCTGTATACAGACTAACACGGCTACCCCTCTGGAGTTCTTCATTAGTACTGTTATTCCTTCCTCACTCCCAGCACTCTGTCTAAATGGAAACACCAGTGAGCATTAATTCAATCTTTTATAACCATAATCCTTCCTCAAAATGCCATCTGAAGGGTGAAATCACAAACTTGCCTCCACTTGCACCAGGAATATAAATAGAGCTTTCATTAGCATCAGATAACTAACTGAACCCTCATCTCTATGGCACACCTACCTCCTACTTTGTCATCAATCTCTTTCAGAAGTGACAGAGTCAAGCCAGTGCCTTACTGGTTTCTTAAAAAAATTTGCCCACCTTGGTCCATAATCTATTACATGAATAACATGAACTGGGGCTATTTTTGACATGGATTATTGTTAATGCTTGTTCTTAACCTAATTGATAAGACCTCTTTAATACAAAACTAAGGCCTTACCTTTGTTTGAATAACACACTGGCCCAAGCACAATAACATGAAACACTGCACCTTGACTTCAGTGGCCTGACTAATGTTTTCGGTATCCATTATCTCAGAACATTTCACTCTACTTTCTAGTTAAATTCTAGCTGCACCAATCAAAGTTAGTTAAACTGCAGATTTTTGAGGTTGAAAGGGAGGAGTGGTGTGAAAGAGCTCTCTTTTTTGCTCTAATGGAAACTCCAGTCAAAAAGCTGGAGGACATGAAAATTAAACTCCTAAACCCAACCACGTTAGCTGAACAGGTCCGACAACTGCAGTAAGAATATAATCTGCACAATCGAGTCCTTCCATATTCTCCACTCTTCCTCATTCAGAGGTGGGTTAAGCAAAGAGAGATCCGTGAGAATGTTACTACTTTACCCTTTGATACAATAACATTTTTACCTGCTATTCAAACACATATCATTGTCAGGAGTCCAATTTAAACGATGCTAAAGAAGACTCTTAGGTGCTGAGCAGCCTCAGCTCTGACTGAAATCACGGGAGATGAGGGCAGTCAGCATCTCACATGAGGGGTTTACAGTCAGTGCCAGTGCTAGCCCACTGAGTCCCTAAGCAAGGATATTTTTGCCTCTTCTCCCCCACATACTAATAATTAATAGGGGAGCCCTTGAACCTGCTCAAGGCCCTAAGCAATTGTTTAGTCTGCTTATGTCTAGCGCTGGCACTGCTTACGATAGTGTCTGCAAACAGATTGGTTCATGTCTAATGGCAGAGAACTCTCTCAGCTTGTCACTAATGTCCACACAGACAGAGCACAGTGCTAAGAGTAACACATGAAACAATATTACTACATTTGGGCAAGCTGTAACATTCATTCAACTGATTTTCCTTGTCTCTCAAGTCCAACAATACTCATATGTTTGCACACGGTCTGTGGCGAGGACCAGGGAATGGAATCTGTCCCACAGAAGAAAATCTTGCATATTTAAATTTATTCTGAATAAATGTTCAACAAAAAAAACTAAAGCATTTACTTTTCTTAAAAAATGGTTTCTGTGAAAGGATTTTTATGTAGTCATCTAAGTAGTAATACAGTATTCATATACAAAATCTCATTCCAACAATTTACTGTACAAAAGAAAAGTATAACTATCAGTTATTCTTATGATTTCAGCAAATAATGAACATGTATAACAAATATGTACTTGGGTATAGCTTTACTATTTACAGGAATGTCAGTATTAAGCCAAGAACATTAGATAATTTATTTACAGTAGTAATTCCTTTAGAGGAAGTTCCCTAACATTTATCTTCATAAAAGATGTTCCTTCTAAAACATTTAGGTTATCAGTGAATGACATGGAGAATATATTTTCTATAAGGAGTTTGGACAAAACTCTGCTTGTTTGACTCATGCTAGTAGTTCTGTTGCAGTCAGAGTGCCTGATCTCGCATAGATGTACTAGCAGGGCATGATGTCTGAGAATAAATCAGAGAGGATTTGACCCTATTTTACTAACATCTCCAATTATAATTAAAAAAATAGTGACATTCCTGCAAGTCAAAATATAAGATAAACAAGTGTTAACAAAATATAAGCCCTTTATTAATACAAATCTTTGGTTGGATCGATATTTTAAATTAGTTTTAACAATATTTGGTTATTAAAATTCATTTCTTTCCACATAAGTTCTCTTTTTGGTGTCTTTTTGGACAAAATTACAGAAAAAATATATGAAGGTCACTACATATGTTATAGTAATACCAATAAATATTACAAAACAAAGTGTGGTATTTTTAAAGTTCTATTTTAAATCTTTAAATTACTTTGGCAAAGAAAAAAAAAAGAAAGAAAAAGAAGAAGAGACCCCTCCCCTCCCATCCCCGCTTATTTTCATGAAATATGTCTTTTGACATTTGGTTTTGTAACAAACTATACAGTAGATAGACTGGAAACAAACTTTTGTTTTTATTTTAGTTATTTTGTTCAGTTTATTCTTTAGTTTGATATTTGCACTATACGTGCCAGGGACAAGAGAAGGTGTTAAAAGAAATGATGCTAACTGCACCAATTTTATTAGGAAGTGCAGTTTATTACTTGACAAACCTTAAACTAAAAATGCACTGTACATGAAAAGAATTACACTGATGTGGTCTAGATATGCATCACAGGTAAGGATTTTAGACTTATTTTAAGGAAATGTCATATATAGAAGATAAAATATTTTAAGACCCAAACAAAACAAAACAAAACAAAAGTCCTGTAACTGAAGTTCTGGTCCTGTAGTTCCAGTGTAGACAAAACTTCCATTAAAGACAATAGATCATATTCACTTGGAATCTATCGTTACTCTTCCTGGCATAGTCACTGGTATATGTTAATAGTAACAGAAAGTCTGCCATGTTGGGGACTCTGTAGCCAAGGAAGTGGCTGTGACCTTCCCTTCATTGCAAAGAGGAATGGACTGTAAAGAAGGAGCTGGAGGGCAAAGTTGGATTCAGTGTATCCCTTCAGCAACAATGGTGTCCAGATATTAGGCTGGGCAGTGTAAATTACTGTAAAATACATGTGCTCTGATTGCTGGGAAATTCTATGAAATTGTGCTGCTGTAGCTGTTGCTGCTTGCTGCTTCAGAACCTCTGGCAGACTGTGACAAGTCCATGGTACAGTCTATGGCACTGGAGCACCTGCACCCACATTAATCATTCACCTACATGGGTAAGTGAACAGCTGTCAGAGGTGCACAGAGCTGGGATTAAGGTTAATGTGTTCTATGCTGACTTCATCTTCTTATTGTTCTGAGTGGGGAAGTGCCCCAATGGAAGACTCTAGTGCACAGCAGACTCTGCCAGCAGGGTCCTTATGGAGTCCCAGCTGAAAAATAAAAAAGCTATTCCTCCTGTGCCTGGCTATGGGGCAAATCTCCCAATGGGCCATCTACCCTGCACCAGCTTCAGTGTATATAGCCGAGTGACTGCAATGAGAGTTTTGTTTGCCTAGGATCTGCAGGTTCAAATCCAGATTTTGCCTGGATTTGCCTGAAATTGAAGATGCTTTATAAGATTTATATTGTTTCTCTTCTCCTTTGAAAGGAAATGCTAGAGCACATTGTAAAACTGACTTTGCATATATTTTGCAAAGCTGCCCTGAAGCCTTTCAGGCATGGGCTGCCAAAAAGATATAAAATTATTATTATTATTTGAAATTTACTTTTGGTTATTTCTTAATTAATAAGCTAAAGTCAGAGTCTCAGAAAACATTTCTAAGTACCCAGAGTAAGATTTCCAATTAGGCACAGTAGGCACATGCTTAGGGGCGCTGGTGTTCTAGTGGCACCTAAACATTGGTGGATTACCGCACAGGCCAACAGAGCCCTTGCCCAGAGGCCCTGGCCAATTTGGGGGCCCCACATGAATGCTGGAACATTGGCCCCACCTCCTGCACCTCCTCTTCCTCCTGACACCCCCACCCCCTGACCAGGCTGGAAGCCAGATTCCTGGGGTGAGCATATTCCCCCCACATGGAGCTGGCTGAACTGGTTGCCCCGGCCCCTCCCCCCTTATGGAGCTGGCCCGGCCAGCCCCTCTCTCCCCCAAAAGCCTCCTCCATGCCCCGCATGTGGAAAACACAAAGGTCAGCTGTAGGCGGGGGGGGGCGTAAAGATTCTGTGCCTGGGGGCACATAAGGTGTAAATCCGGCCCCGTAAGTACCTGTGTTTTGTTTATGAGTGTTATCTAGCTATGAAATACAAAAATTCCCTGCTTAACTTAAAAAAAAAATCTTATCAGAAATAGAATGTGGCCCCTCATATTTGTAAGAAGAGTATTTCTCACAAAGATGGGAGCAAAATGGTTGCACATACTTAAACATTCACCTGGTTGTCCATAAATCAAGTCTTGCCCTTTAAGTGATGGCTTGTTTATCAATGGAATGCCTCGACATAACACAACTGCCCTCCTCTTCTATACATCAATGTGATACGAATGGCAGGAGGACATGCTCCCACTATGGCTCCTTGAGAGCTTGGGGCTGTGGTTGTTACAGTTTTCACCTTTTTTCATGTCCTTGTCTTTCCAGGTTTCTAGCATTTGCAGCTTTCCCTGTTCTTCTTTCATGAAGACCTCCACCATGAGAACTTTTTCTTTATGAATCTGCTGACTAATGTCCTTGGGAATGTCTGGGATAATCCAGTCCACAAAGTCACTCATAAACATGACCAAGTTCTGAAAAATAGATTTTGAGAAAAGGTTAGCAAGGTCAAATGAAACGAGAATATATATATAGATATTTCGATTTTTGATGTAGTTCAGACAGTTGAGAAGGGATGGTATTCTAGGCTGGACCTTTCTCTGCCTCATAAGCACGTGGAAAGTTCTATGTGTCAGCTGCTTAGCTCTACCATCACCTTTCCATAAGTATTAGAGAGGTAGAGGAAAATGTCTTCTTGACTGATGCAGAAAATATACACTGATGAGGAGACAGAGGGAAATGCTGTAGTTGCTGTTTATGCTTCAGATTAGTGGTGTAGGAAAAATGACTAAGTAGGCTGGGAATTTTCTGATGGAACAGTTTACTGTTGCAAAATGCTGATCTGACAAAACAAAACCCTTCATGGGAATGTAATGGTTTTGTCAAAAGTTTTGACGGGATATCATCAGAACATTTCAATACGGTCGACATTTTTAGTTTTGACTTCACTTTTGATATTTATGTATTTTATCATATGAAATATTTTGTTTAGCAAAAAAATGCTGAGATTTAGAATTTTTATCCCACCCCACCTCCGCCTTTGAGAGGAAATCAAATTCTGAAATCTTGGCATTTCACATGGCCAGAAATTCGGTTTTTGGCCTGCTCCAGAAATGACTCTAGCTGAAATGCATTCAGGACCAGCATATCAGCCTATGTATCACTTAAAGCAGGGCTGGTTTAAAGAGTGTTGAGGCCTTGTGCTCTATGGAAATCAGGGACCTTTATTCAAATTAGGCCCAGTGACCCCACAATTCCCCTGCGGTCATGACACAGGGGTGGCTGAGCAAAACCTGAGAGGTGCTGTGACTCTTCTCTAGCTTTTTCCAGCTGCTGCCAGAGCTGCATGACATGAACCGAGTGCCGCTCAGCACTCAGCCCCAACCCCCACATACCTACCACACAGAGCCCCAAATGCACCTCCCAGCCAATACAGACCCCAACAACCAGCCCCCTCTTATTCTGACAGCCCCCATCCCAGAAGCCTTGACACACACACCCCTCGCTGCAGCCCCCAACACCACAGCCCCACTGGCCACAACCCCCAACATTCCAGCCCCTAACCCCTCGCCCCCCAAACATGCCCCATTCTCTCCACAGCCCCCAGAATTCACCCTATTGCTCCCTAATATTCCCCACTTGCCTCCAAACCCTCACCCCCATCCTATATCCCTTTCCACTTACCCAATAGCCCACCAACAACTTACTGCATGCCCCTAATCCACTGCCCTGGGATCTTCCTGGGTGCTCACTAGCAGTCCCTCCCATCCCACTCCTCCTGTGCTGGCTCAGCGCTCTGCTTCTGTCGCAGGCTAGGGAGGCTCTTCCTGATCCCATTACCGGCTCTGCACTCACATGACAAGATGGATGTGCAGCCAGGCCACATTTGAATGAGTGTCACTTCTACATGCCACTCAGATTTGGCCCATCACAATGTGACCTATCCAAATCTGGAGAGCGGGGGTGGGGCTCCCTGATGTTGGGGGCCCTGTGCAAGTGTGCTGAGTGCACATTGTTTACTCCAGGTCTGCCACTTAAATCCTTCTTAACCCATTTGGAGGATTTAAATGGGACCTCAGTGATGCACAGGCTTTGTGCCTCATCTCCCATTAAAATCACTGGTCTATCTACACTGCAGGTAGCGTAGGGAGTAGTAAATTTCCCTGTGGGGGATACTCCCTGTGGCCATTCAGTGGCTTTGCATCATGCTTGAGAAGCTTGTGGAGATCAGCGCCCTCAGGGAGGAATTCTGGCTGGTAAATGATATTCCGTGGAATCTCATCTCACAGTTAAGGAATAGTTGTATGTATATATATGTGATGTCTCCTTCCTTGCTATGAGTCTGAAAAGATTTAGATCAAACAGTACCTGAAAAACTATCACAAATGCTAATCTTGCTGCTAGGACAGCCCAGAAATCCTTTGAAATTTCATACTTGTTTTCAGACCACGGGGGTTCTCGGTAATCTTTGTATCTGTAAAATAGGACATAGTAAATCAAGAATGTAGTTTTAAATGTTAGCACTACTGGGATTTAGTACTGAATACGCATTAAACACTAATTCAAACCTTCTTGAAATAAATCACTCTTACAGATTTTACAGTCTGTGTAAAAATCCAGTGAAATGAAACAAAACTGACAGCCTGCCACAGCTTTGAAATTCTATGTGGCTCATAGGAAAAAGACTCTCAAATGTTTATGCTTTCTTATCAGTATGAACAATATAAACTCAGAGGGGCTGAGCTGCAAAATTCAGATAACAATCTGAACTTCTTCCAAGTTTGGGAGGTATTTTATGTTTCAGGCTCAGCTCTAAGAGCAAAATACTGATCTCAGATTGATATGGTGGATCATAACTCCAGTATTTGGATTTCCACACGTAGGAAGAGCAGAAGATTGGAGTCAAGCTCTTGCTGAGTGGTTATGAAAGGAGCATTTCACCCTAGCATTGGTTTATATGTTTTATGAATCAATAATATATCAATTTTCTTTTGTTTTAAAATGGTAACCTGACCAAAATTTGGAAGAAATTTAAACTAGCACCATTCTGACTACTATACATTCATGCAGGAATTTATATCTCCATAGTCTGAAATATGATTTTACAAGAAGATAGGGAGAGTGAGAGAAAAATGAAATGGGAAGAAAAAAGGGACTTGTGGGAAAAGAAGAGGAGAAAATAATGTGTATTTGGCCATGAAGCCTACTCTTCCCTTCGAGTCATAATTCTGCAATGAAAACATTTCAGTCAAACTGGTATTTCTTCCCTCAGAAGACATCACCTCAGGGATACAGAAGAAATCAAAGGTAGGCAAGATTAGATAGTTTTGCTGATTCTAGTTGGTTTTCACTTTCATGTCACAGTAAAGGTGATTTCTAATTTTAAATGACATCTTAACAAAGTAACTTTTGATTTCTTCCTCAGTTGGTAAATAGTGTTAAGAAAAACTCTGAATGACCTGCTTTTTTTTCCTCTTGTCAATTTCTGTAATTTTCCCATAGAAACAGACCAAAATCCTGTTTTTTTTCCCCTGTAATGTCTCAATTTTTTGTCCTTGTCTTTGCTGTTTTAATTGCTTTAATTTCTGCTTTTGGCTTTGGTCCCCAATTGCAGGCTTTAAAAACATTTTGAAACTGGTGCATATCTAAGTCAGTGTAGGCAAACAATGAATTTCAGTGCTGACCCAGATTTCTTGAGAAGCTGAAATATTCAGCAAGAGTTTTCCTTCAAAAATGCCAATAATATGTAAAATTTGTTTTGATCACAGTAGTTCCATGTATATTAGAATTTTAGATGGGTCTACGACCAAGGACTTAATACTGTCAGTCCTGAAGTCAATGGGAATTCCACAAAAGGAGGAATGGCAGAATTGGGCCTATAGGTACACAATAGCCATTATCATCAGCTTGAGCTACTGGATAAATTGGACAGGTAGATCTTGAAACTGTGTCATTGCATCAGTACCTCATGATTAGGTTTAGCAGAATTCAATTTTTTTGGCAATTTTGATTATTCATATCTATTATTATTTTAAATAATTTATATTTGTAAAGTTGCGGGAAATCAAAGGAGACAGGGTTTGGGTTGGAGTTAGGGAATGTGCTGACAGCAACATTACGGGGCGTTCCCAATACTGACAGCTGGTCACAAGACACCAAAGTACAAGGTGCAGGCAAGGCTGCACCGCTGGCCCAGCAAAGCAGAGACTCTTGGCCAGGGCTGCAGGGAGGACAATAAGCCCCTCGGCTACAGGGAAGGCCACTCTGCTGTTGAACAGTTCTGTTTGGGTATGGCCCCTGTACTTCTGCCTGGTGAGTGAGTGAGACAGCAGAAATGCAGATGGCTCCCTGCATGGTTGTGGGGCTGATGACACCAGATCCCTGCAAGCACATGGTGTGGGGACGACTGCAGCCAGAGCAGAGACTCCCAGCCAGGACTGCAAAGAGGAGGATGAAGATGAACATCCAGTTTCAGGGGAGGCTACCTTGCTGCAGAATTGTGCCATCCCCAGGCCAAAGCCATTCAACAGTGGGGTGAGGTGCAGAGGAGAGGCAGCACTCATGCTGACTGTAACAAACTGATATTTGTTCCCCATTGATTTCAGTGGGTCAGTTGAAATGGACGTTTACCAACCATCAATTTAAATTGAATCTGGCCAAGCCTAGTCATGATGCAACGTTGTGACACCTTGGTACAATGTCCGCTTGTTGCCCCAAAGCTGTGAAGTGACTACATTCAAACATCACGTCACAACACGTTATGATCGGATGATATTTTATAAGCCTCAAAAATATAATCATGGAAACAGCTCAGTAAAATGGCACTATCCTGGAAATAACATGATGCAGAAGACCCTAATTTGGTTATGAATATCTCCCTCTAAGTCTGGAGGTGATGCAGAGGCTTTTTGATCAAGCAAAGGAGAGAAGTGCCTTGCACTGACCAGCCAGCAGATTAAGGAGTGGTCTTGCCCTGTCCTGAGTTGGAAGGACGGTGGCTATGACTTTGGAAAAGTGGTTGAGATAAATTCCTAAACTCACCAGTCATGCTGGATCCTGAAATTGGATAGGAGAGTTCCATACAATGTGGGGCGTTTTTTTGGTCCCCTCCTCTAATGCAAATAGTTGGTAAATTCTTTGTCAGTAATAAAAACTTGGCAAATGCCCTGACAAGTACTTCATATTAACATGGGAAACCTCATTTCCCCAAACTAAATGATGCATATGCTGCAAGTGCTATGGTGACTTTGCCTACATGCAAAGATTTCAACAGTAACTCCTCTACAGGTAGGATAAGGAAGTCCGAGCTGCCAATAGAATGCAGTGGGACCTAACTCAGGTCGTATGTGACTATGTAATGATGAGTCCCGCCTGACACACGAAGAAGCCAGTATCTCCATTCCGCAGGGAAAATCATTTAAAATGGCTGTCACTCAGGAGAGTACCTGCATATCTGAACCTCGTAGCCAAGTTCCATAGGGTCATTTGGAGCTGTTCCTTCTTGAAAATCGCTGACATTAAAAGAGGAGAGCGTATGGTTCACGAAGCCATGCATGGTGCCATTCTCACTGTACATATACAGGTACACGAGGCGTGGAATGAAGTCGGATGTGAATGAGATCACAAATGCCTAAGCCATAAGAGTAAAGAATGAACACAGTATTCAAGTAATGCTTAGCTGATACTGCACTCAAATGTATCTTCCTTACATAATGCTTCTGAGTCGAAGAAATGTTATGCAGTGGGCAGATTCAGACAATAAGCCTAAATCTGAAGCCCCTGGGATGCTAAGGATATAGAAACCCTATCAGTGCATCAGTATGATGTTTACTGCTCAAGCTCCAGAGCTGCGTGGTGTCCCATATGAATAGTTTCATATTGGCTGAGATCTCTGTGCAAATAGCAACTTGAGCTCCCTGGGGAATCCAGACATTGCCCCCTTTTTCATGATTCTTTCCCCACCACCCTTATGTAGCACAAAACCACTATCCACTATTCCTCTAATTCCACATACACATGTACTAGGCCTGGACACATTACTTTTTCTGTTCCCACTTCTGTTTCCTCCCAACCTGTATCACAATCCCTCATATTTCGTGTGCAGGGCAGATAGAAAGAGAAGATTGCAGATTGAGCATTGGGCCTTGAACATGGGGGATCCATATAAAGGACCTATGGGTCTACGAGATCTTGCAGAGGACCTCAGGTTTGTTTCAGCTAGCCCTGGATATCAGATAATAGCTGATCACAACAAAAAGGGAACAAGATTTCCTTGTAGCAAAAGCTGCTAAACCTTGATAAGCCATTATCAGATCCAAGAACTGGAGTTTCCCTAGATTTCCCTTTTTTTCTTTTTTTTTGGGGTCTTTTGTTGTTCTTAGATAAATGGCTAGAATAAATAAATAGCTGGTATTTTTCTTATTAAATACCAGTAAGGTTTTCAATCTACTCTCTAGCCCTTAGAATTTATGGTGCTTTCCTGTTTTGTATTAATTGTATTATCCATGGCCATACAAAATAACTTGTGCAACACTGCAAAAAAGCAAAACACCATGCTGTTTCCCTCTGCTCCAATTACAACTGGTCCCTGATGGATTGTATAAATCCTGATTGATTGCTCTGGATGTGCTTTTATGTGCTGCAAATAATTTATAGTGCATCAACTCTTGAAATGCCCTCTGTAATGTGAAAATGTATTAATTTTAATGAGGTTTTTAACTAGATCAAAATAAAAGGGCAAGCATGTTGGGTCAGATCGTCTGCTTCACAGTCACTAAAATTGCTTACTTTCTTCAGTTTATTTAAACAGGTTGTATAAATAAGCATGATATGCAAAATGCAAAGACAGCCAATTTAGTTGTGTTCTCAATAACTCTGGCCTTTCTCATTTATTGCTATAATGAAAGAGATTGCAATGTGCATGCATGGATGAGCGGTGCAAAAAGTTTTACAGTTGCTATAATAGAAGATGGAGAGTACATAGATTATAGTAAGGAGAACCGCAGTGGTAATGACTGAAGAGAGAGATTGCAAGGAGGAATGTGGAAGAGCAGGAAAAATTTTCTAAGGCAAAAGAGGAGAAGCTGGAAAGAGGAGAAAGGGGAAAGTAAAGGCAGCACACCAAAATATAAGATCAATTGGGAGCTACCTCTGCTAGCAATTCTGGGTGTTGCCTCTGTGAAACTTCCCTGCTTGGAAATAACGGCTAGATCCAAAGTCCTCTGAAGTCAGTGGAAATCTTTCAGTGGAGAAATCGCTTCTCAGGTTAATGAGGTGCATGGTGGAGCTAACCTGCTTGGAGGGAGGACAATGGGCTATGTACTCTTTCCTATCCTATTCCTACTCAGTACTGGCAAAGGCCTCTGAGTAGCCTCTCGTCTTCCATCTCATTTGGAAGAAGACACTACAGTGACAATTGTCCAAGAACTGGAGAGGGAACCTATAAGCAGAGCTGTACAAATAATAGATTTGTTTGATTCTTGGTCGATTCTGAAAAAATCAAGAAAAAAATAATTTTGGATTGACCTGAGAATGAAAATTTTCAAAAGTTTTAGTGTAATAGTAATAAATAATAATAAAATAAAAGTAATAAATAAATAAATAAAAATCACTTTGGGCCAAACTTTGAGCCGTTTTCTTTTTTAATTACAAAAAATAAAATTCAAGGTATTTTAAAAATAAAAAGTCATTTTGAAATGTTGAAATGAAACATTTTAATTTTTCAGAAACTTTTGTTGTTTTTTTTGTTTTGTTTTGGTTTTTTTACCAAAACAATTCACGAAAATCTATACAAATTTGCACAATGTTTCAGTCGACCCAAATCTGCATTCTTCCAGCAAAAAGTGTCAGTCAAAAGATTTCATCCAGATCTGTTTATAAAATAATGTAATGGGAAATCATGTTCTTAGAACTTAAGGCTGGGAGAAAACCAGAGACACCACAGCTGCATTATATTCAAGACAAGCCCCATGTCCAGCATTGTCTCCTCTCTTGTTGATTCTAGACCCTCTTTTCATCTTGTTGGTAACTTTGACACAGATCTAACTTTTGCTGGGCGTGAGGGGACTGTGAGATGAGACGAGCTAGTGTTTGTTTGTGTAACATATGGAATAGATACGCAGACACAAACAAACAGAAATGTGTAAATGTAAACAAAAGTGAGAGCTATTTTACTCTTTTAACCCAGTATAAAAGTTTTCTGAAGACTCAAAATGATTCAAAGCAGATGGATGGAATGACACATTGAAGTAGTCTTGCATGTTTTCCTAAGGGCCTAGTTGGCACTCACTGAAGTGAATGAAAGCATTCCTATTAATTTCCATAGCTGTACAACTGAGTCCTAAAGACATGGATTATATCACATCAGAATATGAACACATTACTAAGAACCAGATCCCCATGTGGTGTAAACTGAACACAGTTGAGCTACACTGACTGACACTTGCTGAAGATCTGGCCCAATCAGTTTAAAGGGGATATAGGTTTTATTAATTTACATTTTTTTAAAGCTCTGATCAAGAAAAGATACTTATAAAATGTTTAGACTAATAGGAAGCAAGGCTAGTTGAAGGTCAGCAGATGCATTAAAAATAGTCTGGAAAAAAGATGCCCAGGCTACCATGGATTATTTTTACTATGGCTTTTATTGCCAATTACCCCTTAGTTCTGAAACTTTTAATCTGGTAAGTTTTTATAATGCATAAATAATATCTGATGCACTGTGACAATGTAAAACTAAACCCTGGACCATTAGATTACTTTAAACCATGCGACTCCACTGATTTCAGTGGAGATTAGTTAGAATAAAAGCAGTGTATGGGGTGGAGAATCAGGCCCACTGCAATCAAATTTTACTTATACAGAATTACTTACATTTATTATTACAGCAAGTTTTCCTACACCTCTGAGGATATTATACCAGATTCCTAAAGGAAAGACAAACCTGGTGTTAAATGCTTTCCGGTTGTTAAACTTATCATAGTCAACTGCAAATATCGTGTAACTACCACGTCTCATGTTTCCACATCACTACAGCTTTATTTAGGTTTTTAAATTTTTAAAGAATGTCTCGATTTGTACCAAACCCTATTTCATGCAGTATGGACCAACAGGAGCCTAAAATATGGCTCCATACTTCTATATTTAGGCACCGGCTTCATTTTTAAAAGCACTGAGCCAGCCTCTCTGGTGGTGGGAAGGAAAGGCAAGGTTACTGCAAAATGGGAGAAAGTATCAGGTACATAAGGAAAAAATCATGACGTTTGACCAAAAGGGCCCAAATCAGTCTCTATAGGAAGGAGGGGGGAAAAAAGACACATGGGGAATGAGAATCTCCACAGAAGTTCTCTTTGAAGAATATATTGCTTCTTGAAAGTACCAATCTTAAGGATCTGGCAGAAGCCAAAGCTTTCCATATGGATGGCCTGTTTCTTTGCATTGCCTCTGCCTTCCTCACCAGCAGGATTGTTCCAGTGGTGCCATTCTGGTAAGGTATCTCCTGCTCCCCATTTTACTGTATCTGGAAACCCCTGAGGGTGGTTTCTGAGTATCGAGGCTGTGCATTCAAAAGACATACTGACTTTCATATTAACTTAGCATCAACCCCTGTGGGGATGGTGGAGGGACAATACACAAAGATCACCCAGTCCCACTGACCTGTCTCTTCCTACATTCTGAAGTGTCTTGGGGTAACACACTGGTTTTGTGTACGTGATCGGGCACCCTACCAGCGACTGTCCCCTGGGATCATAACAACCTCCGGGTTACTAGTCACAGCTAAAAGAGTTCTCTAGCTCCAGTACTAGGGGCCTGTGCTTTTGCGGCTGAATATTCCAGGTTTGATCTGTGCCAGTGACTGACATCTGGATGTATATGGCCACAGTTTATGACAAAACAGCACCCCTGCTAGGAGTTGAGCCCCTGTAGCCCTTAGCCATTCAAGATGAGTTTGTCTAACACATACTGGCTTGTTGCATGCTTACTGAATATAAATTACCCAGGGACTAGTAGTTTGTAATTTAGAAAATCCTATGTAATTAAGATAAACCCTGAACAAGTGATAAGCACAGGGGGGCTGGAACAATTTGTACAGTGGGGGGTGCTGAGAGCCACTGAACCAAACTGTAAATCCTGTAGACGATGAAAACCACTTCAAACCAGGAGGTGCGGCAGCACCCTCAGCACCTATGAATAAGCATAAGGTAAACTCCGCCTTTCTCATCTTTTCTTTAGAATCTGGTCATTGTTAGTAGCTCTCTATTCAGCTGCAGTGACGTAGTGCGTGTTTCAGAAAAACTATGGGAGCAGACAAATGCATTTGTTTTTCCATCAGAATTGTAACAGAATCAGATACAGGGCTGCTCCTGCTTCTGTTTCAGGCCAATCTTGGGCTATGCACACGTTGTGCTTGGTGAAGTGCTCATTGTGGGGACTGCAAAGATGGCTTTAGGCACCCATGATCCTAGAGTTGACTGGAGACTCAGGACTGCTGTTAGCTATGCCCAGCTATGCATGACCCCGAAGAAACATTTGCAAGTAAACTAACTATAAGGTTGCTTTGGTCTTCTGGAACTGTGTATGTCAGCCTGAGCGGGGCTGAGAATCTGACCCTAAACCAACAGGAGACTTATTATCAGCAACCTCAAAGGGAGCAGGAGCAGGCTCTTGGTCACTGCCAGTGCTTGCATATGATTTCCTTTGGCCTGAACATCCCCTGTCTATATACATGCCCCTCCTTTCTGTCTGTTGATTCCTGTCTCACGTAGTTTTTTTCATGACAAGGTGATATTTTGGCCCTGTGGAACCTTGGCAGAAACTCAGTTAATCTGGAATTCTGCTAACATATCTCAAGAGGATTGAATGACAATAAACAGACATTTCAGAAACACAGCAGCTACTGAACAAGCTCAGGGAACTCACACAAACTACATAAAGAAGGTGACGGAATCAACCTGACAAAAGGAAGGGAAAAGACCACAGAGACAATATGTCACGTGTCGTTCAATACCTAGGCAGAATGGGGAGCACTGAGAAATGCCACACAACTGGGGAACACATTGAATGGTAATTAACAATAGATTTTCTTTGCTCATGTTGCCTTGCACCATAATTTGCGTAATTCTTTTGAGTTATCTATTTGTGAATTTCCAGTATTTCAGTTAACAGGTAACAAGGGAAACCAGCTTGTAGGGGCAAATCCATCTCTCATCTCCTCTGCAGTCAAGAGATCCCTCAGGTAACAGATCTGGTATTGTGCTTCTGTGCAACGGTAGGGACTGGTTTCACCCAGATCCACTGCTGTGTCTAGCCGCCAGTGTCACAGAATTCATACTGGCCAGGAAGCAAGCAGCTGAAATAACTCCTACATGTGTCAGCAGCCACTCAGCCTTCCGCTTCCCCCCTGTGTATCTCCTCTGCCCAGCTGAGGAACTGGAGTTTTTAATGCAGAAGCTTTTGTTTCTGCAATAAACTTGCCTGGCCAGGAAGAATTATTGATGTGAAAAACCACGCACTGTATCTCATTGTTTTATTGATCATTCCTGATCCTCAGATGTTTTATGCTTACTTAATAAAATATTAATCTGAATTTAAAACATTGCTCTTAATATTTTAAAAGTAAAGCTTTGATAAATTATGACAATTCAGAGCTAAGTTACACTAATGTTTTCAACTATACTATAAAGATCTTCCTGTTAATTAAGCCAACTCAGCATAAAAAATCCTGCCATTAATCAGTCAAACAATAAAAAGAGAGTAACATTATCTCATCACTAGTATATTTTATAATCTACTTACCTATATCTTTTGCTCTGACTGCAACTGGTCTTCTAAGCTCAGTGACAAATTTCTTTGCATCTAGACGTATTTCGATGATGTTGTTCAACAATGCAAACAAAGGAGCCAGCGGGAATGATGCAACGAACAAGGTTACAAACCCAAACTGGATAACTGCAAAGAGAAACTGTTTCATTGAGTGTGCCCTGTATATATGAATTATGCTTTGGTGTGTTACAACAAATTAATGCTGTCCCCCAAAATGTTTCCACAAACTCTAACAACAGAGAGACACTTGCCAGGGGCTGAGTTATACCTCACACAAATTTCAATATGTAGTTGATTAATTGGTACTTCATCCAAGCTTAAAGAGCCATAAATCCCTGTTCTGACAGCTTGTGCTGCTCAGGGAGCACAAACCAACCATAACGATACCCTAAAGGGGCAACTTGGGATTCTTCTGATATAATGGAATCCCCTGAGTGGCAAAAAGACAGCTTCACCAGCTCCAGGCCACCTGCTACCCATCTGAGTAGGAAGCATGTCAGAGGCAGGGAGGAGTCATGCTGAGAGCGGGGCTGGAATACACCACACGTCAATCAATCCTGGACTGCTGGAATGGTCCTATAAGACGGCAGCAACGAGCATAACATCCTTAGCATCCTCCAGTTGGTCCCAGGATGAGGGGAATGTTCTCTGTACAATTTATTATTTTAGCTAGGGTACTATATATATTGTATACTGTATCGCTGTTATGGGTTGCTATACTCTTCTAATTTCTGAACCATAAAAATAAAAATCCTGGGCCTTCTAAAGTCTCTTGTTGTAGCCCTCCTCCCCATGCTGCCAGTCATTCTAGTTGCACTTCTCTGAACTTTTTCTATATCTGCTTTTGTTGTTGTTGTTGTTACTGGAGATGAGGTGGCTGAAACTGAATGCACTGGGCAAGGCAAAGCCACCTTTCCCCTGCTCCTTCAACAGCACTAATGCTGACACTCTATGCTTATATTAAGTACTACTTGATCAAGTACTAATAGAAATTTGTGTGTGATCTGTGTGAGATCTCTGGGGTTTCTGTGAGGATTCAGCCAAGAATTCAGCAAACAGGGCCAAATTTTCTGCTCATTCACAGCAATGTAAACTAGAATTAACTCTACTAACTTCAGTGGAGTTATTGCTGAGGTACATGGGTGCACCTGAGAGCAAAGTTTGTCCCTTGGAGCCAAATGTACACAGTGCTATAAAATATTGTGTATTTTCAACGATGTGTTAAATTGTAACAAAGATCAACAGATAGCATCTGGCATTTCAGTACTGTATCGAAGTATCCAAAACCACGGCTGACGGTTGTTACCAAAAACGTACAATATGGGAGATAGCAGCCAGCCCTTTTCCACTTGAACTGTTGTTGTAGGGCTCTTTTAATCTCTCTAGATTAGGGGGCTGGAGCACAAGATTTATGAGGCGAAACTGAGGGAACTAGGCTTGTTTAGTCTGCAGAAGAGAAGAATGAGGGGGATTTGATAGCAGCCTTTAACTACCTGAAAGGGGGTTCCAGGGAGTGGAGCTAGGCCAGGGGTGGGCAAACTATGGCCCATGGGCCAGATCCGGCCCCTCTACCATTTCTGTCCGGCCCGCCATGATACCCGGCAATTGAGGAAATTAATAGAATCTTCCTCCATGCAGGGGGGTAGCTACAAGTGATCCGGGATGGGCCACCCACTTTGAAAGCAGGTCAACCCAAGCTCTGCTTAAGCTACCTTCAATTGGAGCTTTTTCGGCCGGTGGCTTCCCGAATTTCCTGCTTCCGGTCACGTGGCCAGAAGCAGGAAGTTCGGGAAGTGCTTGACCGCAAGTTGTAAGTAAAAGTTTAGCGTTTGTGTTGTTACAAATTTGACACGTGTTCACAAAATGACTTGCAATAGGAATTGCCTCCTAAGATAAGCTTTGGAGAAACGTGTATTCAGTTGCTTGTTCTTAAATGCAATTACTTTGTTGTGGAAAGAACATAATGGGGTTTTATTGATCTTGTAGAAAGGTGCGGCCCGCGGCGACTTACCAAAATTAGTGGAGTGGCCCCTCTGCAAAATTTATTGCCCACCCCTAAGCTAGGCTGTACTCAATTGTAGTAGATGACAAGGAGCAATGGTCTCAAGTTGCAGTGGGGGAGGTCTAGGTTGGACATTAGGAAAAAGTTTTTCACTAGGAGGGTGGTGAAGTACTGGAATGGGTTACCTAGGGAAGTGGTGGAATCGCCATCTTTAGAAGTTTTTAAGGTGCGGCTTGACAAAGCCCTGGCTGGGATGATTTAGTTGAGGTTAGTCCTGCTTTGAGCAGGAGGTTGGACTAGGTGACCTCCTGAGGTCCCTTCCAACTCTAATATTCTATGATTCTACTGTCGGAAAGTGGTGTACATACCACCAGGCCACTATGACATACCATGTAAACTGTAGCAGCCAGTGGTTTCTCAGTCAAGAGTTACAGCCATGGAGGACATTTTCAAAAAGCAGTGTAACATGAATCATATCTATTAGTTCAAAGAACTCAACTCACCATTTTCTCAATTATCGTCATTATAGTTTAAATTTAATTTTACATCTCACTCACTCATTTCCATGTATTCTGGAGTAAGCCCAGCAAAAGGCTCCAAGTTATAGTCCACTTCATAGCGCTGTTTTTTTTTCATATGCTCCTCGTGATCTAAAGAGCGTTGTCGCTTTAATTTGATGTATCTTATTAATTTTTTCATTTTTCTGGGAGAAAAAAAAATGATCATCTTAGCAGTTTTTAACCCTTTAAAAACACCTACTATTTGTGTGATTCAGAAATGACAGTTAAAGTCACACTAATAGATATAAAAAAAAGCTTTATGTCATCAGTTTTCATAATCTATATAAAAAACTGTGTAAAAGTTATGATGGGATAGTTTAATTTGAGCAATTGATTTGGATTATCGGCAGATAAGTCTGCTCAATGGTCTGTGGGAATGTTGGATGGGAAGGGAACTGAGTTACTGCAGAGAATTCCTTTTTGGGTGTTGGCTGGTGAGTCTTGCCCACATGCTCGGGGTTTAGCTGATCACCATATTTGGGGTCGGGAAGGAATTTTCCTCCGGGGCGGATTGGCAGAGGCCCCGGAGGTTTTTCGCCTTCCTCTGCAGCGTGGGGCATGGGTCGCTTGCTGATGGATTCCCTGCAGCTTGAGGTCTTCAAATCTCACTTTTGAGGATTTCAATAACTCAGTCATGGGTTCGGGGTTGTTATAAATGTGTATGGGTAGGGTTTTGTGGCCTGCCTTGTGCAGGAGGTCAGACAAGATGATCATATTGGTCCCTTCTGACCTATGAGTCTATGAGTTTATGAGTATAAAGCCAATTCATGCTAAAGGTAAAGACCAGCAATTAGGGATCAGCACTAACTGATATTCAAATATGGTAACAAGTGAACCAAATATTCAACATCACACTGAGCTGTAAATAGTAGAAACCCAATAGGCTTTAACTCTTTTCAAAGAAGTCTGAATGGTCAAAAAAATACATTGGGTGTTATGAGCACTTTGAAAATGCTGTAGCAGTGCAAAAGCACAGGGTGTTTACTGTATTGCAGGCATAGTCTTGCTGTAAAGATTTCTTGCACAAAGACCATAAATCAAAATAAGCCTGATGTTTGCATCATAAAAGGTTGATATGCAGTGTATTTTACATATGGTATAAAATGAAAGTAACTATATTACTTACGGGATGCCAATCTCAAAGAGATTATTCTGAATCAGCTGTTTGCCCAACATGATAATACTAAGCTGGATACACAATTCCATTAAGCAACCACCAGGAGCACACTAAAGCCAAGAATGGAAATTAAGTCAGCATTTTTGCCAAATCATTTGATCGTGAATTCACTGTTATTTTCTTGATCAATGATAAATACACACAAGATAAATTGCAATTACCTCTTCCATTCGGAAAGAACGAAAAATGTAGACATAGTCTCCTGGACGTCCAACAAATCTAGGACAGTTTGGAAAAGAGTGGTTAAAATTATGTTCTACCTTCTTTATACACCTGATCTGCAGTCCTTCACACAACATAGCTAATGATTAGAATGGGAGTTACACATGCATAAGGACTTTAGGATCAGTTAATAATTTGTCATCATATAGTAAAGTTCAGAAAGGAAAATTTTAGGTACTTGTGTTTGGAATATTTTTCTTTTTTAAATTTAATTGCTGAATTGCTTACATTAAAAAGTTTTTACTGAGTTTTCTAGATATACCCTAAGTATTACAGACATATATCAGCAAACTTCTTTTAAAAGCACATCTAACAAAGAAAAGAAACAAACTTTAGTTAAAATGAGACAAAACTGAGGAATGAGAAAAAGGAATGAGAAGTCAAGCAAGGGGACAACATCAGAAGAGAGAAACAGATAAATTCTCTGGATGTAGATTGGACTCCCTTCCAGTACTAAATGCACACAGAGACTCAAACAGAATATGGCCCTCCAAGATAATCTCAAAGTAACAGCTGAAATTTTAAACTACATGTTACTCACCGGCCTTTGAAAAAAGCAACATAGAAAATGGGAGTATAGGCATTGACAAATTTCAGAAGGAAGGCCTTGAAAATCAGCCGCTCTTCAAAGCTCTTGTCAGTTTTTGGGACCTCTGAAGTAAAAAAGACACACATCAACTGTGTTTGAAAGGAAACTTTAGGACTGGAAAGTGTTAATGGTTTATAAAGTTGTGACTTTGGAAAACTTCCCAATGTAATCCAAACAGCTATCCCTTAAGGAAATATGTACATATTTACATGGAGTTGCAGAAACCTAATCCCATTGAAGGCAATGACCAGTGGGAAAAGAAACAAGCTGAACTCATTCTGATCTAATTAATATATGTGAGATTTAAAAAAAACAAAAACAATAACAAAACAAGAGGATTGTCCTCAAGTGAAATCCATGGAAGCTGTTTGCATGTATTGATGGCAGAACTGCATATTTAAACAAACAGTTATGGCAGGAGAAGATAAGAAAATTGGTTAGAAAAAAAAGAAAGGTAATTTGGGGACCCTACTTTACAATATTTCTCAAACAAGAGGCTCATTTGATAACAGCTGTATAACTGGAACTCTTACAAATCTCACTTGCAATGACAATATCCAAACTACTCGCATCCGTAAAATTAGTCTGGATCTAGCACAAGAACATGAGATCGGACAAAATTTCTGGCCCTTCTGCTTTTGATCCTGCCTGAAAATACTACCAGTATATTAGTTCCACAGAGTTTTAGCATTTCCTTTTTCTATGTTTATATAGTTTCTGTGCTAAAAAAATAATTATTGGAAGTGAAAAAAAATTGCCTCCCCCCCCCAAAAAAAGAAAAGAAAAAATATCTCTACATTACCAAACCTTAGAAAGACCCAATTTAAGTTGCATCCGCAAAATAAGTTATGACTGGGCACAAGAGTTTTATTTATCTGGAGCCACTTTGCCCATTCATAATTGGAGCAATACCTGCTGTTGAGAGAAAAGCAGCTAAAAATAAAGCCAATTTCACGTGCCCTTTGATTTATTTTTCTTTAAACTAAGGAGATAGAATTTCAGCCATATATTTGAATTTCCTGGTTTTGCTTATCTGTCTGAAGGAGGTAACGATGCCATGGAAATAGGTAGTTTTTGTATTTTATGAAATAACTGATCTACCAGAACTGACAGTGATTGATACCTACCAATCTGAGTCAGCCACCTGGCTATGCAGCCATATACTTCATCCAGGATGATGATCACCACCAGATTAATAATAACTGCAGTTGCAGTGACAGTTACTCTAACACTAGACCGGCCAGATGGAGTTGAGCTGATGGCTAAGGCTGCTGCAGTGGAGATTCTGTATATAATGACTCCAAACACGATCGCAAATGTCAGTCCAATCTGGAAATAAAAGATAGCATGATCTGTTATATAACACGCAACTGTCATTCTTCAGTAAGTAGATGTAACTCTGAAATGTCTCTATGTACTCGCTGGGCCTGATCCCAATCCCACCTGTATCACTGAAAAGACTCCTCCTGATTTCAATGAGCTCTGGAACAATTCCTCTGATTCTAGCACTTTGATTAGAACAGTAATTTCATATGATGGGGTTAGCACTATAGTATAAAAGGCTTAATAAAAAGGAATCTAAATCTCAATGCAAATGCTCGAGATACTGTTTATGCACTTCAGTTTTAATTGATGCTCATAACATTAATGGATATGTATTAAGTGGGTTATTATAAAGGAAAATCCAGCAATGAATCTGGCCTGCAGAAATGAAGAGGAAAATATTTTGGTGAGTGATATGGCTTAGCTTTTCTTCATGTACAAACTTCTGAATGTCCCTCTGAGACTTCGTGAGAGTTCAAAGATTAAACTAAAAATAATGGTGTGCAAATAAGCTACATATCATCTGGGAAATTTCAAGAGTACAATTTAAACCCAGAAAAATATAACCGACTCCTGAAAGATTTGGGAAAAAAGTCCTGCTTACATTGTTACAGTGTTTAAATGGAAGAGTATATTTAAGAACATGATTCTGTAAGATACTGAGCACTTCCTGAGAGGTGATTAGCTCCCACTGAAATCACAGGAGGCTCTCAGAACCATTCAGGATTGGGCCTGAAGAGGATTTTAAGAACATATTTCTGCCCTCTGATCCCAAATGATGCAGGCCCACCAGTTCGGAATAAAGAATTAAAACACTGAACAATGGGCTACTCCACATGTAGGCCCAGATCATTGTTCCCAGAACCAACCACCTCCATGAATTGTTTACTCTACCTCCAGTGCAGAAGTGGGGTGCCAGCTACTTGTGCAGCACCTCTTCCCCCTCTGAGGCCACTTCATGAGTCTATACTGGGATAGGGGGCAGCAACTAAATAGGCCAAGTACAGACTTAAACTAGAGCCTTGGACAATGCACATTGTCCTTCCTTATCCTCACAGAGATTTTCAGAAAGCAATAGTATAGTCTAGGGCCTATATCATCTTTTCCACTGAGATTCTCTCTTTTCTCTTGCTCATACACACACACCAATGCAGAGGGCAGATGAAGCCAGAGAGAAACCCTGATAATGAGACTGTACCAGAGCTGTGCTGTTATGAAGCGGAGGGGTCGGTAGCCACTAGAGATCAGAATTGGTGTGGAGGCACAGGGTCTCCATTTGAATGTCCCTGGCCTCCCTTAGAATATCCAGATTTGGAGATCCCTGGACTTAGACCATGGAGACAAACCTGGTTGGTTAACAATTGGTTAAGAACTCTGGAATGGGGATCCCCAGATACCCCTCCCTGCAGGTATTACCATGAGAGGGGACAATCTGGGTCATAACAACTACGGCAGTTTCTGCCCATCTGCTGAATTATAGACCCTGCGTTGCCATACCACTGGTGAGCTTCCAATGCTCTGACTCAGATGTAAGAGAAGACATACTTAATTTGGAACGTATGATCCAAAAGAACCCATGATTGACAACCTCTCCAAAGCAGGCTGCATGCGGTAAATTAAAGTCCCCTTCAAAGCAGTGCATAGGAAGTGTAAATTCTGTAGAGAAATATATCTTGTATCCCAGTCCTCATTCAGAACACCATGAAATAAAGACATACAAGTAAAACAAAAGTCAAGTATCATCTGAGCTAAGTGATTTTCAAATGATTTAAACTTTAAAATGATTGAACAGTTTTTTCTCCTAGAAAAAAAAGGTGTCCATTGTAAAATGCAGGTTTCACAGTGACTTACTAAGGTGAATATTAAATATTTGTGAGGAAATACTTACCATGAAGATAATGCCAACAAAATTGGTAAGATATGCTGGAAAACGATCTTTCCATGTCAATTTCACTTTATCAGTCTAAAATACATAAACAAAACCCTTGCAATTTAATACAACATCTAAAGAGATCCCTTCTATTTGTTCTTGTAACAAAAACATCAAGACACAGGAAAACAATGTGGAAGGTGGAAGCATACAGTGTTTAAAGACACAGTTTTATACAGATAAACTTCTTACAGCACATTTGGTTTCAATTTGGTGCTAACTCCTGCATTGTATTAATGAGTCTGAACAGCTTATTTTAGAAAAACAACAAAGTAAGCTATCACACTGTGAATTAGAGTTCTCCTAGTGTAAAATATTTTATTTACCTTTCCCAGAAAAGATTTAACCTTTTTTTGGTTAGAATATGTTGTCAATAAAGCACAATTAGGGCTGTCCCTGCAAGCCTTACTCATATGAGGAATACTTAATCCTATAAATAGCCAGATTGCACAATGGATTGCTCACCTGGGAGAGGCTCTTTAGGATCAGGCCCTTAGCAATGTTGCCAGGGTTGATTTTACTTTGCTATGGATCTAATCCTGCAAACACTTGAATATGAGTAACTTTTACACACGTGAATACTATTGAAGCCAGTGGGACTTCTCATGAGTGAAATTATTCACAAGCAAAATCTCTGCAGGATTACATACTATATTTGATCACTCTGTCGATTTTGACCACATCATATATCTGGGAATGACAATCTCATTTAGAAAGTCATCTCTGATCTGATTTCATTTGTAAAGTTTGCAAAATGAGAGTGATTTCTTAAGAGCAGAAAGACAACGTCAAGGGAAAGTAACATTAAAGACACTACATTGTACTGAACAACATCTCATTCAAAGTTACATGCATGTTGTCTGATAGAAAAGCAGGCAACTTTGTCAAACATGTGGCACATGCTATATTACAATATCCATTCAAGATTTGCCATGCAGTGCCATCCTCACTACACGTAAACACAGTGTCTATCTGGGTGCTGAAGAGAGGAAAAAGGAAAAAAGAACAACTGCACGTGAATATTAAACAAAGGTTCAACAGCCAAAGGTTGAGAAAAACAATCAATTTGTGTCTTCCATAATTACTCATAGTTTGAGTTTCTCCATAAATTTGAATGAAATGTACCAATTTCACCCCAGCCATGACTGTCTTAACTCTTTGTCTCCATTTGTTTGCTGTCTCTTCTGGCAAATGTCGACGCTTCTGATGGCAATCAAAGGAAACAAAAAAGGACCAGGCAATACAACGGTTACAAAGCACTGATTTAACAATGCCAAATTAATCCACACTCTCTCTGCAGAGTAAGTACACACTGCAACTTAGCAACAAGTTCTCCACCAGTTTGCTCAATGCTTTGTGTTCCAGCTTCAGGTTTCTTAAAAAAACAAAACAAAACAAAACAAAAACAAAAACAAAAAACAACAAAAAATAGCCCCCAAAAACCCATTATCTGGTATCCCACTTTTAAAGGTGACCTGCACAGAATTTACAAACTATAGAGCACCATGCCCTTTTTGATTGTCTCTGATGTACAAAGAAAGCCTAAAAGGCTTTTCTTTTAAAAGTTTTTTTTATCTTTAGGTTTGGTCTGAGAAATATCAGGAATTTCAGGTCTGGGTTTTCATGTTTTGACTGGCCTCCAAAAGGTCTCAGGGATGTTTACTGTGAACTGTAATACACTGACACTTTAGGCTGAAATTTACAGGGGTGAGACCTGTATTTGTAATGTATAAATGTAAGAATCCCTCCACTTTTTCTGGGGAAATAAAAACAGCCCACTATTCAGATCTTCTTTCTTCATCACAAAAAAGCTAAAAAGGGCAGCAGCCTTCTTTTTTGGGGGGTGGTGGGAGGGGGGAAGAGGAGTTGGGGGCAGTGGAGAGGAGGAGAGGGACAGGGCACTTTTAAAAGTAACGCTGCATATAAGGTATTCCACACTGAAATTAAAACCTTTTATTATTAAAGAGGTTAAAAGCTTGAACATTTTCTGCTATAGTCTAAAATGGATCAGAACCATTCTATATGAATGGCCAACTATATCTAACTATAAGCAAGTGAGAAAACTAAAGAGAAAATTCAATTTAATTCCAGTCCAATCTATCTAACGTATCCATCACTAGGTAACCTAATTGTCATGTGGTATCTGGCTATATTAATATTTTACATTTACATAGTGCTTTCTATCTTGAAGGATCCCAGTGTGTCTTACAATCTGAATGTTGTCTGTTATGCTGCACAAGCTACTCACAGGATCACTTCATCCAGCATTGAAATGTAGCCACATCTGGGATGAAATGTATCAACTGTTTAACTGCCACAGAACAAAAGAAGTTGGGACCAGAAGTGAGGGATACCTTACTCAGCTGAGATGGCAGGGGGGTTATATTTAGAAATGCAAAAAGTTATTGCCCAAGTTGGAATCTGACCAGGAAATTGGGGTTAGTATTGTTATTAATTATTTTAGTAATCTTTATATTTTATTAAAAGCCTAGGATCTTTAAAAGCCACAAACATCTCAAGAGCTAAGCGCAGAAAGCCAGATTCCAATCCAGTGGCTGAACATTTGCCTTTTAGAGGCATTTTTAAATTTGTGAACAGTCCTTTCGAATGGATCCTTATGCCATGAAGAAGGAAAAAGCAAAACTTAATTTCCCAATGGAAAAGTAGGGAGGAAACTCCATCAGAGTCCCTTACAGAGTTTTCCTTTTCCAGATACCTCTCCTTTGAGAAAATCTGCACTAGGATATGAATTAGCATTCAGTGTTTGCTCCATTCTTATTCAGACAAACTTTGACTGGAATAAGTAAAGGACCGCAAAGTTTGGTCCAAATGATTAGCATGTTGCTATGATAGTGGATGCTAGGAAGACATGGGAATCTCTCCTGAGAAGTTCTAGTTACTTATAATACTGCAAGATACCAGGTTTAGTTCTAGATTTATCACACTTTATCCGACAGCCTAAAAGAACTCAACTGATAGAATTATTCTATTATAATACATCTTATACACAAACTCTGAAGTCATTTCTAGAGTTTTACAAGCTTTATGTACATGAAATGTATGTGCTATTGCATATGTCATTAATAGTTAAAGAAAATTTTGGAAGCTTACACAAAATATACAACTTTGTCTTTATGTTTATCTTTGTTTCCAAAATCTTGGTCAAGTCACCACTGTAAATGGATTTGTTCACCAAAGGGGTTTACATTGTTAAATAAACAGATATTGTTACCATACCTTTTTATGTCTGTATTCTTTCCTCAGTGATTTTTCTAATACTTTAGCTTCATATTCTGCTCTCGGATGAGCCTGTGAAATAAGTCATATTTAATAGTAAATAAATTATTTCTATTTCCTTGGTCAACTATATATGAACAAATGACAGGTCAATTTCCTACTAATTTCCAATTTCTCACGCTGAATTCTGATTTACTATACATATAAGTAGCATCAGTTGATAGCATATAGGAGCTAAAATCTTTGAAGCATTGTATCATTCTAAAGTCTACTTCATGGAATAAATGTAAACTGAAAATAAATGAAACTGAAAAAAGCTCTACAGTGTAACCCTGTGCAGATCAAGCTTGGTCATTGTGATTCATAGCGCAGCCTGAAGAGATTACAGGTCATGACATGCGATGTTCCATCTTGATATTAGACACATTCTCATTTGGATCAAGATGAAACATTGCTTTCTGTAAACTGTAATCTCTGTGTATCACACTCCATGAAAAGTAACTGTTTTCTGCTATAATTTAGACAAAATATGTGTGGCTCTTTTGGTCCAAGTAAACTGCCAATGAGGCCCTCAGGTGACCCAAGTTTGGATACCCACTTTATTCATAGCTATATCAACATCCCTAGAAAGGTACATCCCTGCAGCACAATGGACACTGCACATTAGACTAGCCACATACAATGAAAAGAGAAGATGTAAGAAAATAACCAGAAATAGAAGGAAAGAGACAAGTGAAAGATTCCAAAAGTACCCACAAGAATGCACTGGATGGAAAATAGAATGGATTTGAAAAAAAGTCCAACCACTGGAAAAAAGGAATGAAAGAATTGCTGCAGTGGGAGCTCTAAAAGAAATTAGATGCTGGAAAAAAAGAAGTGAGTGAAATCAAAAGATACCTTTCACTGGTAGACAGGTAATAAAAAAGGTAGAGCAATTAAAAAAATTCCAAACCTTGACTGCCTCCTTCAGGAAACCAGAAAAGAAAGAAAAAAACAAAAACAAAAACACAAAAAAACAAAAAACAAAAAAAAGGTGATTACTGAACTGTTGCAAATTACACAGAATTTATTTTTTTTAAATCACATGGAACAACATGATAGATAGAGTGGATGGATAAACATAACAAGGGAATATCAGTCTGCTCTTGTTTTCACACTGAAGATGTACTAACATTATTGTAGGAAAAAGTTTAGTGAATAAATGTCCCCAACATACACGAGATGATTAAATATTTTTGGATGCCATCTGAGATCCTGATTCAGCAAGCATTTAAGTCCCATTGAGGTCAAAGACTTAAGCAGGTACTTAAGTGTGCTGCTAAACAGGGGCTGTGTTAACTAGAGTGGAGCATATTAAGTGAAGAATAAAATATACTTCATTAACAGCTGCTGTCTCTGGTCAGACATTGCTATTGCTTCAGAGAACTCTGGGCTCACCCATGAAGAGGATAGCTATTGGAAAGATACAGTTAATCCTTTCCACATTCATGTATGCTAAAAACTAGATACCAAAAATAAAACGACAGTCATCTTATGATATCTAGAAAAAAAGCATCCTCGTATTGTCATCCAATAAAATAGCAACGTGCTCAGGCACAGGATTGGCCTGCATGGAGCACCAACAAGGACTAGAACTTTAGAAACCAAACTTCCTTCTCCCAAGTCAATTAAAACTAAAAAAAGGCTTTTGTAGAATAATTATATCAGGTCCCTCAGGCAGCATGACACACAGTTTAAATAAAAGGTCTCCTAAAATACATTCCTGTTATTGAATAATATTTATTGTGCATATATATTCAGTATGTCTAGACTGCACAGGCAGCCAAATTTTTCATAAAAGAACTACAGGCAAAAATCCCAAGAAATGAAATTATTTACAAAGGTGTAGAGCCCAGTCTACACCAGAGCTGGAACAGCTGACTGATGGCTTTGAAGGGTTTTTTTGGGCTGAATAAAGCCCAAAGATACTTACCACTCAGAACTCCTATTCCCTTCAATTCCAATTTGTAATCCAAATATTGCTGATAAAAAACCCAAAACAGCGGGGATGGAATAAATCTAAACTGTCTTTCTTATCTTCTATGGGCGTTTTGGGTATGCCAAGGATGCTCAAACATTATGGGACTTCACAAATGAATTGTGCAGCTAGGGTCTCATTCAAAATGTATTAAAGTCACTGATAAATTGCAAGTGCCTTCAGTGGGCTTCAAGCCCAGATCAAGATTCAGATCAAGCCCATAGGAAGAATTTTAATTAAAAAAAAACCTGACAGAATTTAAGAAAATTAACTCTAATGTAGACACTCAAACACGTTGAATATAAATTTTGCTTAAGATTTTTTGGCATGCAGAGAAAAGACAACCTCCAAATTAGTGTACTAGCGTTTTTACACAATGCTCTGTGCCAATGTACCTGCTCTATTTTCCACAAAATTTGCCTAATTAAGACTTGATCCTGCACCATTAAAATTTATGGGAGTTTTCCCCATTGACTTGAATGGGACAACTAAGTCATTTTCAGAACCTGATTCTTCATGCTGGTTTTACAATGGTGTAACTTCATCAACTTTCAAAGACCCCTTCCTGATTTACAATGGTGTAACTAAAAGAAGCGTACATCTCTCTGTTTTTAGTACACTTTCTTGAGTCAGGGAATCATGTCTGAGTAATATATTCCATTCCTGCATTACTAGGTATGATCTAACATCATTAAGAAAAAGAAAAGTGAGTGTAGGGGGGTTGTAGATATACAATTATGCTTCCATGGTAACAAGATGTGCTAGCAATACACCCACAACAAAAACTTGGAAATAGTTCCACATGGAATTTTTTTTTTGCACCAAGGAACTAACACAAAAATCTTGTAGTATTCCATGAAACAAAGTCTAACAGTTTAGAGTAAGGAGCCATTTACAGTGTAATTATTGTATTTAAAATGTAACAAAACAAAATACTGAAATGGAGTCAAACCAACTTAAAAACTAACCTCCTCTTCTTCAAACCCAGTCAGATCCCATCTGTAGTTGAGACGCATCTGTTTTCTCTTCCAGTGTTCCATAAAAGTGGCAGCTGGGAATTAAAAGAAAAATTTGTTAGAGCATAGTTATTTGGATAATTCAAATTGGCCAAGGTTAGAATTTGTCTAAAGTATCTAAATCTCATAGCTTAGGTGTGTTGGGTCAAATTTATTCTCAGTTATGCTTGTGTAAATCCAGAGGATCTCCACTGGGATCAACTGAGAGAAGAATTGGCCTGATATGTTCAAGCTGTTAATATGTACAACTATTATGCATAAAGGCCTGATTTTGCATCTCTGGTACATCCAAAACTTCCAGTAGGTTTGAACAGAAGGTGGTTAGTTATTAGGGCAGTTTAATTTCAGGATCTGTTTTTTAACATTTAAAATTAGATTGTAAATGGAAATGTATGTCAGTAAGAATTCTGAATTCTCCCGTAGGTGGTCTTGGTAAATACTCAGGGCCAAACTCTGGAGGACAACTTTTAACTATGGGAGCCAAAAGAAATGCATTCTCATACCCACAAAGTCTTAGTTTGTACTTGCTACTCAGTGGATAGTTGGGATACACAATTAAGGCTGGGATTTTCAAAGGTGCCTCAGGGAGTTAGGTGCCCAAATCTAATTTAACTAATATTTTGTCTCTGTAATGATATTAGCAGGCGTCATCTGTATATAGTTGTCTAGAAATCTGAACAGTATTAGGCCTTGTCTATACACAAAAGTTGCACAGCTCTAACTATACTGGTATGGTTAAAGTTAAATCCACACATCCCCAAGCACCCCCGAAGTATGGACACAGTTATATTAGTATAAAGGTGCTTATAGATTATTCCCATATGGAAAGGAGGATAAGCTATATGGTATAAGGCACCTTTATACTGTTAGAAATGTGTCCACACAAGGAGTTGTACTAGTATAACTCTTTCAATAAATAATCACATCCGTAACAAATAGTTATATAAAATCTGCACGTAGACCGAGCCTTATATGAGATGGAAACAGGAAGCTTTTTAATGGCCATTGTAGGGGATCCACTGTGCAGCAGTCATTTCATTTTTAATAGGATAGACTCAGGAAAAAGGAGCAATGTGAAAACAACTCTTGAGTTGCAGCAAATAATCCCGCTCTTTATCAGTCTATGTGCCTTTGAGGTGGAGGAAGTTCTCAAAGGACCTACATTGTAATGCTGGGAACAAACCAGCACGGTTCAGTAAATAAGTAATTATGAAAGAAGCGAGTCTACTGAGAAAGGCTAACCCCACGAGAATTCTTCTGCAGTGAATACTAACAGATGTGCTCAACAAGATGTACCATGATATTCAGAAAAACTTTGGAGGCAAAGAGGGGGAGAGAGAGACTAATATAGAAAAAAGGATGACTGGAATCAGGCTGTACTTTTAATGTTCATACATCCTCCAAGTGAAACTCTCATGTACAAAGCCTACAACTGAACTGCTTTATAACTCTTGTGCTTCCTGTAAATTGGTAACATCATCATTATATCTTAAAACAGTCTATGATATAACCCTTGAATCCCTGCCCCTTTCCTGTACCCCTTACGCTGCGGTCTGTAGTTTCCACATACAGTGAGAAAATGAAAGACTCATTGTTTTTGTGTTGCTACCAGAAATCATTTCACAACATCAATTTAGAAAAATGTCAAATGAAAATATTACATCTGAAACATAGCCAGCTGTTAACTCTTATGAAAAGGACCAAGTGAGTGTCAGATTCAAAGCAGTAGCAAGGGAAGAATGACTTTTTGCCAAACACATGCATTTTCAGATTTCATGTATGTCCATGAACACAAACTGAACTCAAAGGTTCTGGTAGACTGCTTTCTAGATTATTATTTGAGCTGGATTTTTGAGGGATTCTGGATGAGATTTCATATCATGCAAATTCAGGCCTTGTTTTTAGGGGAAAGAAAATCTATATTAGATTGCTAATTTAAGATTAGATTTAGGGATGGGTCCAGGAGGCACTGTTCTGACCAGAATCTAGATTAAGTTTAGGCTATAGTCCATCTTCAATGCTACAACGGGATTAGGGTTCAGATTCAAAGGCTGTGAGCCGTTTTAAGAGGTTTTGACTCTCAAATGGTGAGGATTTTGTGGGCTCTTGAAAGATTTCCACCATAAAGAGGAAGGAGGGACCAGTGGCTAGAGTGCTAGACTGGAATTTGGGAGATTTAGATTAAATTCCCTGCTCTGCTGCAGATTAGCTGTGTGACCTTGTACAAGTCACTTAAGCTGGGTCTACACTGACGGCGGCAAATTCGCCGCTGTCACATCGATTGCTCTGTATCGACTGAGTGGTTCCCTTTGACACAGCGCAGTATGGCTGCCGTGCGGAGGAGACGCTGCAAAGTCAACGGGAGATACGCAAGTGATTTACGTCACTTACGTATCTCCTGTCGACTGCTGCCAAATCGCCAAGGTAAGTGTAGACCTGGCCTTAGTCTCTGTGTACCTCAGTTCCCCATCTGTAAAATGGGGCTAATAGCACTTCCCTACCTCACAAGGGCTATGTTGAGGGTAAATATATTAGATTGTGAGATGATCAGACATGGTATTGTGCCTCACTTTGCACAAGCTCAAAAAGGCTGAAATACAGTTGAATTTCCACGGTTTCAAAATGCATGAGGGGCAGACTATACACAGCTACTCTCCACTACTGATAACCAATTAATGGACTCTTGTGTCCATAGTAGTACAACATGTGTGTTAGAGGTGGTCTAACAAAAACCAGCAGATCACTAAAACATAAGGTTATGAGAAAAACTATGTGTTTGGGAAGCACAGTGTGCTACTGGCTTGTAGCAATATCAGCAGATATGGAGTGGCTGTGTGGGTGCCAGGCTGGTTGGCCCCGTGAGAGAGGAAGGATGATCACGTAATTAAGGCACTAGCCTGCGAGTCAGGTTATCATGGTTCAATTCCCAGTCCTATCAGAGATTTCCTGCATGACCTTGTACAAGTCACTTAGATCGACACCCACAAAGGGGTTTAGGCATTCAGACAATTGCAGGAACAATACTGCAATCCACAAAGTGTGAGTTAGATGCCTAGGCTTCTGATACAATGTCTAGAAAGACACAGGTGCCTAAGAATGGAATCCACAAAAGCCAGTAAACTAGGCAGAGAGCCACCTAAATTAGCCAATAGGATACCCTGATAAGAGGGGTGTGTCCTGAGGCCCACCCCTCTCAGGGAGAAAGGCACTTAAATCTGTGCTGCATGGTGGTTGAAGATCTCAAAGGTGGCAGTCTCTGCTTGTGACACATGAAGGGGCTGGGGAAAGAGATCAGTGTTCCTCTGCCTAACTTGTGTGTGGGGTCTGATCCAGTAGGTGTGCTCAGAGGCTGCCTGAATCCATACAAAAGAGCTGGGGGCAGGGGACAAGCCCCCTTATAATGTTTAGCTCTGTGGTTTGGGTACTCACCTAGGGTGTGGGAGACCCCTGGTTCAAGTCCTCCCTCTGCCTGATCAGGAAAGGGATTTGAACAGGGATCTGTCACCTTGTGCTCTAACCACTAGGCTGTATAGTGATTCTCACTCTTCTTCCAGCCAATTAATAAATTATAACTGTAAAGTGGAACAACTTCAACAGGTGAGGGACAGAGTCCCAAAGCTCAGTAATTGGGGCACTTACCTGAGTAGGTGGCAGGTCCCTGGCCAAATCCCTTCTCCTCATCAGGCAGAGGGAGGACTTGAACCCAGGGGTCTCCCATTACCGAAGTGAGTACCCACATCAGTGGACTAAAGCTTATAAAAAAGTTCCAATCTTCCCTTCCCCCAGCTGGTTTGTGTGAAGTTAGGAGGCAGCCTCAGAGTGCACCTACAGAATCAGGCCCTGCATGCAAATTAGATGAATGAATGCCTATCTTCCCCTGGTTTGTGGATTGCTCTGGGACTTAGGTGGGAGACAGGCATCTGGGTGCCTACAGCACCGTTGCCAGTTTTGAATGAAGGTATTCCTGGAGGTTTCATCACATGACAGAATCTTTAATTAACGATTAATCTTTAGTCTCCAGGAGAGTTGGCAACCCTAGCCTAGATGGAGGCAGAAAGGCTGATGCCCAGAAATGGAAAGATAGGTGCTGAGTCAACTTTTGCTCTCAGAAATGTAGGCAGCTGAGTGGGGGTTTGGTGGATCGTGGTGGCACCTAAAACCAGCACCTAGGCACCTAGCTCTGGGACCTTTATGTATCCAGGCCTAAGCCTTGCTTTGAGGTACATAAGCATGTAAATAGTCCGATTAACGTTACTAGAAAAATTCAAGTATTTAAGTTAGGCATATGCTTAAGCACTTTTTAAAATCAGGGACTTGATCTCTTTAGATCTCAGTTCTTCACTGTGAAATAGGGGCAATATCTTCCTGCTCCAAAGAATAAATTCATAAATGTCTGCAAGTCATTCAGATGCTCTGGTGATGGAAGAGATACAAGTGTCCAAATACACAAGCAGTTGTGGGGGAGGTGTTTTGCCGACACCCCTCTCCCCCAAGTTGTTTGTTTACTCTGGTTTGCATAATAATAAAGGTTGCCCCTTCAATGTGCTGTTTTGTGTACCTGTACATAAATCACCCAAAATGGGTGGAGGGGGCCAATATACTCTGCTACGGAATGGAACCCAGGCAATCTTCCATGTCATGCTACATTTGACTAGCTACAGACCAATTAGGGTACCTGTCAATTCACACTGAGAGGGAGAGAGCAAGCAGATATTTGATTACCCACATCATGGAATCAGACTATTTAAAGTCTCTGACATGGGATGGCATGTTTAAAGTTAGATCACGTTTCTCAATATATGTAACATGACAAGAGGCTGTTCAAGATAACAGATCACTCATCTCCACTGCATAGCTGGTTTAGTTCAGATTCTGCACCTCTCCTCCCCAGATTTCCTGCTGATTACCCAATTATGCCTGTTTGCTGAGCGCATTTTAAACCTAACTCTCAACGAGACCATATAGTAGATACCCATTTCTCTCCCCACCTTACCTTATATTGAATAGAATGTTCAGTCAAAGCTGATGGCATTGCTGCTTCTATAAACTGATGACTGTGGTCAGGAAAACAAGGTTCTTGCTTTATTTTAAAGGATACACTAACCTCAGCTTAAATTAAGGCTAATAAAAAATGGCTCCCTATATATCTCAGTAAATGGGTTGTATTTCCAGAACGAAATGAGACACAGCAACATATTAGGACTTTGTCTCTATTTAGTGTGGTGGATGGTGGGAACAAAATCCATCCCTCTAAGTTGGACGCAGGCTGTGAGGCTGGAATGGCAGCCACCAACCATCTGTGCTCCCTAGGCTATATACTAGTTCTGTACACAAGAGGCTCCAGACACATCTATCCTCAACTCTTCTAATAGAAACCCCCTGAGATGCAGAGGGTGTAGTTAGTCACTTAACATTCTGCTCATGCAGGGCCACTGTGAGGATTCCATAGCTAGGAGGACCTTTGATGAAACCTCCTCCAAAAAGTGAAGTCACCCACAAAGATTAGTAATGCTAGAAATTGGAGTTCTCTCTGTTCACCATATCAGCTAAAAGGAAATTATTGCCCTGTGTTTCCCATTAGTGGCAATGATCTTGGCTAACTGAGTTCTCTATTCTAAAGGAATAAGTCCTGGTGTTACCTCAGCACTGAATCTCTCTTCAACAGAAAATTGTGTAGTGCTTTTCTGATACTCTCTGGGCTATTGTCCACACTAGGGAATCTAGCTGAGACAATAATAGAATGCTTAGCACTTGCCCAGTGCTTTCAACCACTTTACAAACTTTATCTAGTTCATTCTCACAACACTTCCATGGGACAGCTAATTTTGTTAATTCAATTTTACCAGTGAAAATTGAAGCAGAGAGACTTTCTCAAGCGTTTGAGAGGAGTCAGCATCTGAAAAATAATTAGAATGCAGCAGCTCCAGGTTCATGGTTCCTTACGCAGACCGCTAGTCCATGCCTGTTCCCTGATAAACTTAATTGCACTTAGGAGCACAACCAAGACTCAGTCATGTTTTGTTCTGAGACTTGAATGGCTATTATGCTCCTCTTTCCCCCCTCCGCCCCACATACTCTATACATCCCTTCAGCAATATTCTAATTTGGAAGCTGGCGCTGCAAATAGATTTTGTTGGCAAACTATGCAATCCCCTTAATGAAATCTAGACATACCAGCAGCAGTTTTATGACTTATGCTTAACAATTTCATTTTATATTCATCTGAACAACTTTCTGAATTTTAACCTTCAGTCCAGAATATAAATTTAGGAATGACAGTTTCATTGGAAAGAGGGGGTGGGGTGGGTAGGAAGGAACTTGACATAATTAATTGTCCCAGCATAAAAATACTGGTATGGCTTTTTTCATTTTTTGTTTTTCCTCCTGTATTTAAGAGAATGAAAACCCCCACGTCAAGGCCAGATATTTCTTACCCCAGAGAGCCATAAAGACAGAGAAGAAGACAGTTGCGGGGTTGTCAAACAGGTGACTCGCTCGAGCAGTGGCACAGGCAGAGCTCATTTTCCAGTAACTGCATGTTATGTCACATAAGGGACACATGGTGATGTTGTTTCTGTCATCACACATCTCCATACTGCGAGAAAGCAACAAGTAAATGGAAAAAATAAGGTCAATACATGTCATCTTCCTTGCTCAGGTCATCTCTTCTGATAAGACATTAGTCCTCTGCCATGTGTTCCCTGTCACTGAATGCACATTCAGCCTGTAGGACTGCTAAACACTTCCTTCTCACTTCCCAACCTCTTATTAGTACTGTTACTTTGTATTACAGTAGGTCCTAAAAGCCCCAGATAAGATCAGGGCCCTGCCATGGGCCTGATGCAATTCCCATTCAGGTCAACAGGAGTCTCTTCAATGACATCATGAGGAAACTAATCAGGCCCTATTCTAGGCACTATGTAAACACAAAGGGAGAAGCAGCCTGTTCTGAAGTGCTTACCATGTAAATAAAAGCAGACAAAGGATAGGAGAAAAAGAGTATCTTTAAACCCATTTTACACATGGGGCAGAGAGAGAGAGAGAGAGTCTGTGGCAGACCTGGGGACTGATTTCAGATCTCCTGAAGCCTAATCCACTGCTTTAATCGCAAAATTGTTCTTCCTCTCTATTGTCCTCAAGACTATCCTCTCATTTAGCCTAAAACTACACTACTGGGGATATGTGACCTCTGCTTAAGGCAACTGACGACAATGTTAGAAGACGCACATTAAATTAAATTGGTCCAATATTTTTAGCTTTGACCAGCACTCCATTTAATGGGTCAAAGAGACCGTCTAGTAGTCTGGTCTAAAGCTTGCTGTGTGGTATGAGAAAGTGTACCTTGAACTGTCATTAGGGCACTACTACGTTCATGGATTTTAGCACCACATTTTTAAAGTCATCTCAACTGAAACTCTAATTTTGCATCTACAATCAATTGCAGGTGCAATTAGTAGCGTGTGAAAGTGATCGAGTTTAGGAGCTAAATTCTCTAGTCCTCCTGAGCTAAGCTAGGGACAGGACTGGTGGGGTGGTAGGCAAAACTGATTTCAACTTGCACCAGTACCCAGCATAAAGTACAGAAGCCTGGGGACTGCTCTACTTTAAGCATGGCTGTCTACAGTTCCCAGCAAATATTCTAGCAGCTGGGGTATAAGGTGCCTTCACTACATCTTCTTTACACCAGAAAACCCCCTGTGATAGGGGCTGGAAAGGGGATATCAGACGAGCTTCTATTCTGGCTGCTAAACTTGTCAGCTGTTGGAGTGATGAAAAGCAAAGCTATCAGACAAGAAAATCTGCCCCTAGATATCCAACTACACGATTTGTGGGCACAGGTATCATTGCTCCTGGTTGATATCTAAATTCTATCATTTGTACATGAAACAGATTAAGGAAGCATAAGTGGAGATGCAAAATTAGAGGCCTTTTTTGAAAATGTATGAGAAAATACCTAAATTCTGTAATTAAAAAAACACCAGCGCACCTTGATTTTACTAATTCGATCAGATTACCTCGTTTAGACATGTATTCTTGAGTTGCCTTTGTGTTCACAGTAGATGCTATCCACTACTTAATAACAGACTGTCTGTAGTCTGGTTTCACAATTTTTAAATGTCCTTTAAAGATTAATCTGTATAATGATCTGATCTACAATTATGAAAAGGACAGAAAAGTTGCTGGCAACAAATTAGCTAAAATAAATTCTTTTTTAGCACATACTTCATCAACAGGCCACACATGATTATTTTGTCACATCTCTGGAGATTTAGGTGTATATAATCACACAAAACTAATCAAGTGCTGACTTATCATAAATTTAACAATGACCTCCTATTTTGTCTACATGCTCTTTTTTACCCATAGCTGTTTTCCAGATTCAACTTTCTGAGAACATATATTTTGTTCCGTACATATTTTATCTTTCCACTGTGGAGAACAAGCTCCTAGATTAATACTGATACAAGGTTATGCACACCTATGGCACTGTCTTAATAAATAATAATAATTATTATTATTCTCTATTAGATGATTGGGGTGGTAGAATGCTGATAACATAAAAATATTTGAGCAATATTGGATATTGTGGTCTCAGTCCTGAGACCTGCTTCAAACCCTCTGCAGAACTCCAGCATTAAAAGGGAAAAGAAAGAGGCCATATCTTTCCTGCTAGAGATTCCCCTGGTGTGGAAGAGTACCCATCATGTGTAAAGTGTCCCCAAATGGATGAGCTATGGAGAGGGTGTGACCAGAGCATGCTGTGCTCTGGCAAGTGCAGCCTGGCAGATGGACCCTGGGGAGCCATTTTCAGCCAGCATACATTAATGCTGGTGTAGAGCTGGTCCCAGGACTGGGGAGCTGCAACTAGCTTCCTGGCCTGCCAAATTCTAGCCCTTACTGGCACAAGACTTTTTACAGATATGTAGCATATTATTTTGGGTTTTCAGTTGTCTCAACAAAATACCAGAAGGAAAAACTGTTGTTCAGTACAAAATAATATAATTACTTCATATTTTTACTGAGTGGTCAACATATCCTACAGCACTGATATTCCCACTGAACCTCTGAAAACTAATCCTTTCTCATCTCCCATAGCCTGATTGATGTGAACTATTGCTGATCAGGCATGTGGAAGTTTTATGGTGCAGCAGTTGTAAATTATAACTGTTCCAGAGCCAGGCTGCGTTGACTCTTAAAGTATTGGCAGGGACATTCTATTTTATGATTAATTGTACTTTTACTTCAACAGCTAAGAAAATTTACTGCTGTTTAAACTTTGCCAAATTATCAGATATGAGCACATTAATTCACTAAGGCCTTGATTTTGCAAACATACGTGATTAACTGTATACATCTGAGTAGTCAGAGTGCGCCTAATGGGACTAAGCATGTGCATGAAGTTACGCATGTGTGTGTTTATATGACCGCAGCCTAAGTGTGGAATTCAACCTGATGAAGGGACAAGGCTTGTACTGGAATTGTGCAAAGGAGACAGACTGGCTGCATACCTTTCCATAGATTTCATAGCGTTTAAAGCCAGAGGCTTTTAGATCATCTAGTCTGCCCCAGAGGCAATGCGTGGGGAGGGTTGTGTGTGTCACGATGGGTCATGTCCCCCCCCATATTTGCTGCTTGGCTCGAACTGAGCATGCTCACATGGAGTGCACATGCTCAGCAGCACTGCTGAAATGGACTGCCCTCCATCTGCACTCCTACTATCTGCAGGCACCGGCCATCTCTGGTCTGCCCTGTATATCACTGGCCAGTACATTTCATCCCATCTATACTGAGCTCGACAACTTGGGTTCAAGCAGAAAACAGAAGAGACTGAGATGCCACCAACGCCTTCAGGAATTGGAAGGGAATTGATTAAGGGAGATATGCCCAGATGATCCTACGAGATGATTCGTGCTCTATGCTGCACAGGAAGGTGATAACACCCAAGGTCCCTGCCAATCTGACCTGGAGGGAAATTCCTTTTCCACCTGAAATGTGATGATCAGTTGGATCTTGTGCATGGTCCATGCTGTCTGGTGTCCTGTCTCCTGCTGTGGCTTGATGTTTCAGAGGAAGGTGACCAACACCTGCTCTCACCCCAAATACATCTGGCCAGTTGTGCTTTGGGGAAAAATCCTTCCTGACCCCTGCAGGTGACTGAATGAAGCCCTGAAGCACTGCAAGTGACTCACTGCACACATAGGCAAAATTTTCCCCAGAAGCTGAATTAAAGTATATCTTTCAGAAAGGTATTTGATCTCATGTTAAAGACTCCAAGCAGCAATGGCAAGTCCAGAACTTCCCCTGATAAGCTGTTCAAAGTTTAATCATCATTAGTTAGGAAATTGCATCTTATTTCAAAGTTGAATTTATCTAAATTAAACTTCCAGCCATAGGATCTTGTTATACCTTTGTCACCAAGAGTAAAAAGCCCCTCCATCAGCTATCTTTTCCATGTCTAAGTCCTGTACACAGTGATCAAGTCACTGCTCAAACATCTCTTTGATAAACTGAATAGATCAAGCTCCTTAAGACTCATATTGTAAGTCTTCTTTTCCAGCCTCTGGAACATCTTTATGGCCTTTGTCTGAACTCTATTCAGTATGAACTCTTGCTATGACATGAATGAGCTTTATGGGGCTAAGGCTAGTGGAAGGTATGGGCGCGGCTCCATGATCTTTGTGTATGACGATCTAATGATTCTATCTCTGCATATGTATGCGAAGGGGCTGTGGCTAGTATTCCAGCCCAGGGGCTTGTCCCAGGTAGGACTGAAGATTTCACTGCTTCAATCCTGCTTAGCACCAACATAAAGCCTGTCATACCCATACGACAACCTGGATTCTGAATGCCGTTTTGGAGTTGTAAAGAAAAAAAAGTGAGCATTTGTATGTTGTTGTTTTTTACCTTGGTATATTCTCATCCACAGTTGCACAGCCGTACAGAAACACAATAACCCCTACAATGGAAGCTGGAATGAGCATTTGAGTATAAACTCCCAGCCAGGCAAAATATAATCCAATCTTCTCTCCAAAGTATTTTCTGAAATACATTGAGAAAAACACCCCCCCAAATGTTTACTATATCTTAAAATATATCATGGCTAAAATTATGAATCACAGCAGTATTTAACTTGATGGGGAAAGTGAACTCTACTGATTAGCTGGAAGGCATTGCCCCTTGGAGGATTCCTCTTTGCATGCCCCTTAGAATGAATCCAGTGATGGAGGCACCAAGAACAGCCGTTATCCCTACTAGCTAAACTCTTGTTCTTCTGTGTGTCAAAACTGATATCTTTAGATTTACCATAAGTAAATCCCCCAAAACAAGCATTTTGCCTTCTTCTGTATTGAACTTACTCCATGGACTCTGAATCTCAACAAAAAAACCCCCAAATTTATCCTCAATAAAAAGAAGAGAAGTCAAATACTTGCATTCTTTTGTGCACCTTAAATTCCCATTGTGGTAAGCAGGACTTTTGAATGTATTGGGAATGTATGGTCAACCCAAGAGAGCATGAAGCCCAAATTTAGAAAATAAAGCCTTGCCTCTGTTCCCACTGGAGCTTTAAATTAAATGTAACTGCAAACTCAAATGCATCTTTTGGTTTACGTTACTTGAAGGGGCAGCTCTAATGATACAATATGCAAAATGCCTGTTTCTCATCTGGACCCAACACTTTCTGGTTTTCATGCTTTGTTGGTCTATCTAATGGTCTTTAGTCACTGTAACATCTAAACACAAGTATCTAGGTACTATCAATATCCTGCCACAGTGCTTCTACTGAGGGAAAGTAGTGTTATGTTCTAGTCAGGAAATCAGCATGTCTACTGGGTGCCTGGGCCCTGACCCATCCGTAGCCAGCACTGCCTCACTCTCTAGGCTGCATCAGGGGCTCCAAGCCTATTGAGGGTTTGTGTCTTTCTGTATCATCCTCCAGGGAGTACTTTCCACTGCCAGGGATCCTACATCCTGGGAAACCAGTAGAATCAGGCCCTGTATCAGTAAGAAAGAATCAGCTATATGAAATTTCTGAATTTCTGCATGGAAACAGGACATTTGGAGTTCTCCTTACCTCACCAGGTCAATTGGCTGGTATTTATAAAAGACTCCATAGCTTGCCCATTCCTCACACAGGAGCTGTAAAATAAATCACAAATCAAAGCTAAAACTAAAGCATCACATAAATGAGCAGTTTCTCCATTTATTCCAACTCACTGCATTGTTCATGTTGAGATCTCGTGTCACTCTTTTTGTGATTGCACATACCTCAATCTACCAATACATGCATCTGCATTAACTATTAAAAACAAGCTTGACGGTGTGGCACACTGCATGCTACAATGATGAATTCTACTGCAGTAAAAGCTCTCTAACAACAGGACTAATGAATAGATGTAAGGGGGAGGGTAACCTGGATCTTATGATTTGTTGCAATCCATACATCAGACAAGCATTTAGCAGACTGGATGTGCATGTGAAGGAGGATTGTTCTTGGAGTTGTTAGAGAGAGACCAATCTGGAATAAACTAACTTGCTGCACTAATACTTGCTCCATAGAGAGGAAGTACACTGAAGTGTCCAAGAAAACTGCATTTAAGATCCTAAGAAGAACACAAGGATCTTCACTCATTCTTTTCGGTCGGGATTTGGGCCAAACAAAATAAAGGCCACCCCATTAGTGGCTCAGAAAATGAAATTAAATACTCACAGAACTAGGTTCATTTGAAAGCACTCAATTTATTACATAATTTGCATTATAAACAAGGCTACACTTCTGAGATCTGATTCTTCCTGAATGTCCAATTCTGGAGAGAACAAGGCGTATTCCTAAGTATTAAACTGGCTACTTGACAGCCTTCTTGCCATTTAGCACATTTCATGGATTATATTTTGCCACAGAATATCAGTTTTGGTGCAAAAATCTCATTGATTGACTTTTTGTGAAAGTTCTTCATACAGAACAAGGAAGAATAAAACCCTAGGTTCCCATGATCTACCTGCGAATTCCAGTACAATGATAGTCTCTCTATTTTGTTTTTTGTTTTTAGTTTGCTATATTAATATAAACAATATAACAATGAATATCCATGTAAACAATAACAATGAACAGGACTGTCCTAATTGTCACCAGTCTGCATTAATTCATTTGGCAACGGTTAAAGCTCTTAAATTTAAATGCATGAGTTGACTGACTGATATTAACAGGTTTCTTTAATTGTAACCTTTGGTAAAAAAAAACCAAAACCCAAACACATCAAAGGTAACACAGAGAATCAGAATCAGATTAATTTAATCAGCAAGTGCATTCATATTCTAAAATAAGCAGAATCCCTTTTAAAGTTGCTGCAAATTGCATCCCTTTTTCCTTTTGTTTTTAGTTTAATTTTAACCAAATTTAGCATTCCTCGTATCATCACCACTTACACATATTCTAACTGTTGTCAACAATAAAGGGTAGGTTTCTTTGCAGTAACAACTGCTTTTAATATTAAATGCTACTTTCCATTACAACACACATGTCCTCTGTGTTTATTACAGAAATCCAAACTGATTGAGAAGGTTGGGAAGTTCCCCAATCACATGAACAATCTTTGAGTCAACTCAACTCTGGACTCATATTCTTAAGAGTGAAGGACCACCATTTGTTACTCAGTTTATATAGGCCTAGACTGTATAACCCTTACTCTCATTAGTGAATGCTTACTTATATGAGTAATCCAATTGATTGTGATGGTACTACATGAGTAAGAATTGCACATCGTAATGTGCTCCCATGAAGTAAATGCAATCTAAGCAGCAGCTTTTGAATGGGGAAGGATTATGTTTGATCATATAGAGTACATGTACAGATGCTCTCACTAATGTTGGTGGAAAACAGGAGTTTTTCCCCATGGAATATTTCAATTTTTTGTCAAAAAGTTAAATATGAAAAAGTTTTTGGTTTTCATTTTTTTTGTCAAAAAGTTGCGTTTCTGTGGAAAGCTAACACTTCTTGTGAAAATTTGCATGTGGTCAAAAACCCAATTTTTCCACTGAAAAACAGTTTTGATGGAAAATTTTCAACCAGCCCTACAGAATATACACTCCTTGAGGGCCACAATCTGCTTTCACTCTGCACATGCCACCTTCATTCCAGGCAATGGGAATTTTATGCCAAAATCAGTGGAAGAAAGCAGCCCCCAAACTATAATATGGCTATAGGGTAGGATTTCAAAAGTGCTTAAGAGACTTAGGAGCACAAATCCCATTGACTTTCAATAGGACTTGTGCGCCTGTGTTACTTAGGGGCTTTTGAAAATCCCAAGACATAGTGAGCTTAAAAATATAGAAACTGAGAAGGAAATCAAGTAATCTAAATGGAAAACAAAATTAGAGTAGTCTGTGATGCCCATTCAATGGAATAAGAACTCATGCACATTTACTTAGACCTGGGGTCTAGACATGTGGAAGCAAGCCAGTGCTGCATGCTCATTTACTTCCCACTACCAGAGCATGTGGGAAGTGACTGGGTAGGGATATAGGTAGACCTGGGTCCTATCGCCCTTATTTCCGACAGGCATGGGGGTATAGCACAGCAGCAAATTACTAACCTAATCTACAGCATGGGGATAGCAGAGCAAGATTTGATTTGGAGGTATGCCTCTGTGTGTCAATGCCAATCATGGCTCTATGCCAGGGTGGTGCAATTTATGCATCACTTTTACCTAAAGCTGGGCTTAAAGTCAAAACCTGTATCTGAATTAACAATTAAAAAAAACAGTAAGTGGAATATTTAGAGGCATGTGTGGGGTGGAGAATGGGGATGTGAATACCGCCTATTTGCAAAAACCAAAGAGCGTGATATTTTCCTTTAGAGTTTTAATTACATTGATTCATAGATGCAAAATAATTAAATCACAAAAACTAGCATTGCCTAATTGTAAATAATGAATTCAATAAAATGCTTTTATCTTGCCCATGTCTTAGACAGAAGGCACACTAAATTCCTTACCCTTAGGTGCAGATAAACCAATTTCAGATTTTTTGTTCATTTAAGATCAGGTAATAACAGGCTGATGTTTCCTGAAGTCATTAGCTTATTTGTAACACAATGTGCTGAAACTTGGCACTTCTCAGCATCTTACACTTCTATCATAAAATCCAAAAAAACTGAAAGCCACATTGGCAGTCTAACTGCAACCCAAATTAGGCTCTCAAGTGTTCCCTCATGTTCCTACTTTTAGCAAAGGAGATCATACAGGGGATATTGTTCTTATAGCAGTTTTGCTGTTCTCTTGCAAAATGATTACTAAAGCCTTCAAGCTTGATTGCTGTAATGTACCTCTTCTCTAAATATGTTCCAATCATTCAAAATAATTACATTTTTATTTATATAAAAGATGTGTAGTCAATAAATACTTAAGTGCATTGCATATTTTCCTCTTTGCAACTCAAATCAATCACCATTTATTGATTTGAGCACAATAGTAAGAACAGACATTTTAGGAACTGAAGGTTAAAAGTCAGGCCTTTATTATACACAAACGTCGATGCTAATGTGCTACATAGATCTTTATTTTAATCTATTTTACACCAGTGATTGAGATTCTTTTGCTACATCACCAAAAATTTTGTTAGTTTGACTTCTATAGCTTAAAATTTAAAAATTGATTTGTGATTTTTGGGCACCTCAATTTTCAGGTGCCCAAGTTGCAACATTATAAAAAGGACCTTATTTGATTGGGCAGCTGCTCGGCACTTTGTAAAAATCAGGCCCCTTTCAGGTGTCCTAAGTTGGGCACCCAAAAAGTGAGGCATCCAAAATCACAAGACATTTTTGCAAAGGTAGGCCTATATGTCTATATATTTATGTGTGTTGTATGGTCTTCCCAAAATGTATCAGAAATTTATTTGCATCAATGCAAATTTTTCAATTTTGGAGGATACTTCACATCTTAAGGTTTATATCTGTAGTTCAGATATAAACTATTAAACCTGTCCTGCTGTTTAGCTGCCTAAACTACAGAGTGCAGCTTCAAATCAATGACTATGATGTATCAGTGCAATGGTGCTAAATATTTATTTCAGGGCCATCTCTCAATTCTTCTTTAGATGTAAGGTCAGAGCAGCTATTAAATTAGATTTGGGAAGGTTTCAAAAGTAATTATTAAAACCCATGATTGTTTGCCAAAGAACTATTTGAAGGAATTGAATGTCCATAGACAGTAAATATTTTAGAATTTGAGGAACTTGAGAGTCTTGGAAAGGCACTCTTCAAGAAGATAATCCAAAGGCTTTGAAGAAATGTAGTCTTTTGCTCCTGCTTTTATTTGAATAACTTGTTGTTCAATAAGGAAATCACACATAATATTTTAACTTAAGTATAAAGGAGAAAGCAGCAGAGTGCAGAGGCCTAGTCATAGAACTAGAAGTCTGAAATCTGACTATGAAACCTGGCTCTGCCAATGATAATGCAGTGTGGTTTATGGTTAGTCGTGTATACCCAAATTTCCAAAAGTGCTCTCTGATTTCAGGTGACTGAAAATCAGACAAAAGCCATCTCAGATCAGATATGCCAACCACCTGCAGTTCCCATTGACTTCATCTGGAGTTGTGGACATGCAGCAACTGGCCTAAGCTGTCTCAAGTTTCAAAACCCAATATCTGAGGCACCCAGACTTAGTGTTCTCTTTTGAAAATTTTGGCCTTAACTGCTCTGCCTTAGTTTTTCTGCCTGCAAAATGGAAATAATAGTTATTCTCTTCATGGATGCATTATAGAAATTAATTTGATTATGCTTACAAAACACTATATATGTATCAACTATTATCTTGTTGCAATTGTCCTACTGTATTTATTATACCTATCTTATCTATCACCTCCTCTATCTCCTTGCTTTCTTGTTCTTTCTATAAAAATATTTAAAAATAGAAAACAAAAAGTCTGATGAAATATATATATATATATATATATATATCAGTTAATATAACATAACACCGTGTCTTGAAACACAGTCAGTCTCAGCCAGTGTGAAGCACCTTACATCAGGAGAGTAACATTTAAACAAATACTTCAAGTCGTGAACTTGGCTAAACAGGAATTAAAGTGGGGTTCAATACTGCCAGTAGATCCCATCTGGAAGATGCACTGTAGCACTCCTTAGCACAGCCTGTGACTTAAAAGATAAACATTAGCCCTAAACTGAGCAGCAAAAATGTGTTTGAAACCAAGCAATCACTTTTTGCCCCAATAACATCTAAGTACCACAATGATTACTTTTGAAATCATTTTCCTCAGGGCCAGATTCTGATCCCCTTACTCCAGGCTAGCAGTACCTTATTCCATGAGTAGTGCCTGTGACTTCAGTGTGACTATGTGTGGAGTTAAGTGCTATTCCATCCAAGTAAGGGGATCAGAAACTGGCTGAAAATGTTCATATACGTGTTGGCCTGAAATTAAGTTTTGCAACTGTGGCACTCCGTACCCTATGTTCACCCCTTTTTCAAGACTATGATAAATTTTGTACCAACTATGCCTTGTAAGGTGTCATTTGAAAACATTGTATGTAAAGTTATAAGATTCTACTGCATGATGTTACTAAGACATATTCTAAATCTGGGGAAACAGCCACATAAGAAACAGCCTTAGAGACAAAAGGCAAACTGATGCCTCAGCTAGGTATCAACAAAATCCAATGGACCATACTTGGTTAAGTGGCCATTCTTCAGCAGGAAAAAATGTGTGAGTGAGAAATCTATATTTTGGCAAAAAAACAGCTGGAGGTTCCAGTCTACACAGACTTTCTGTCTCCTGAACCCCAGATGGAGATTTTCAAAGAAGAGGAAAAAGTTTAAAGAATGGGGAACAGATGCCCCAATTTATCTCGCTCTTCATCTCTACTCATGGCATTGACAACACTTGAAGGACAAAGGAAGAATCATTGGACTGAGGAGGAATCCTGGCTGAAAGATGTAGCCAGTAAGACTGCTAGAACATGTGGTGAAAGAGACTTTTGCTTTGAATTCACTTAGCTCATTAAGTTAGGCATTAGTTGCGATTTACTTGTATTTCTTTGTAACCATTTCTGACTCTTATGCCTCATTACTTATAATCATTTAAAGTCCATCATTCTGTAGTTAATACACTTGTGTTATTGTTTTATCTAAACCAATGTGTATGTGGACTGAAGTGTTTGGAAAACTTAATTTGGTATAACAGGATTTATGCATATCATTTGGTATTAATGAAATAACAGACTTCATATGAGCTTGTATTGTCCAGGAGGGTACTGGACAGTACAAAATGGACATTTCTGGCAGAAAGTCTGGGACTGGGAGTTTGCTGGCATTGCCCTGCAGTGTAATTCATGGGTGGTTGGCTATATCACGTCTGTAGTTTAGCTGGGAGTAATTTACATGCTGGTGGCTGTGTGTGAACAGACCAGGAGTGGTAGCTCACACAGCAAAACAGTGTAAAAGACACCCAGGTTGGAGAATTGAGGGGACACAGCTGTCCATCAGTCCAGATTGTATCCTGGGTAATGTCACAGCAACCTTAAGAGAAATTAGAATGTAAATGTTGACTTTATTTTTCCTATGATGATGTGAAATGCACCGTTATATATAGGGTATTTTATACACATCCATGTTCTATTTTGTGTTGGAGTAAACTTAACATTTAGAGATACTTCTATTATGTGGCACCGGCTGCCTTTCCATGATACTTTTTGGGAAATCTTGGCAAGTGTCCAATTCCCAACAGGTGACTCTTGAGGCTGACACTCTTAAGAACTTGCTGAATTCTATATATCAACTTACTTTTCTGTCATTGAGCTCAACATTTTCACCTTCGTAGTCACCCTTTAAAAAAAGAAAATCTGCATCATCCAATGAGTCACAGCCTAAGCTGTTATGCATCTCACATACCATGTTTCCCACTCACTTAATGCATCAAAAACAGCAAGGCAATTTGTAAAAGAATGCTGTATTACATGGGGTGATTTCTCATGGCACACTTTGTCTTCTGTCATCAAGCACATTAAGAAAAAGTAATAAAGTCGGTCACTGGGTAAAAGGAATGAATAAGTAATAAAGGTGGCCTAAAAATGTCCAGGGGAAGAATATTAGAGATAGGCCCACATTTGAGTGGTATGTGAGGTTTAGTTAATCCATTATAAAAAGAGACCAGCTTAGAAGACTAACCCTTATCCAAACTGTCCCAAAACTTAGGGTGATTAGGTCTGTGATTTTGATTTGGGGCCTTTTTAAAATACGACAGGAATGAAATTACGGAACAAATAAAATATATATGTCATTAGCTATCGGTAGTTGTCTACATGTCTAACAAAGCACAGCTGAACATTAGCATGGGTGTGAAGCAGAATTTATTAATCTTTTTGAATGCTAAATGATCTCTATTGCAGATACTTGTGATAAATGCCAAATGGATAAAAAGCCTGATTTTTTTGTGATCTCATTCACACCAGTGGCAACCAGTGATAAACCCATTCAAGTCAATGAGGTTTCATTAGTTTTAAATCCCCTGCAAGAGACAGGAGTATGAGGGTCAAAGTGCCTTTTTCACCACTGTGTCACTCCAGTTTCACACCAATGTCCATTATACACGCAGGGAAGAGGTGCAGCAGGGGCATCAAGCACTGCTCTGTTGACATTCATGAAGCCTATACAGGAAGGGACCACCCGTAAGTGTTTTTCAGTGCCATTCACTTCTCAGTCTTTTGGATAAAGGTATAAATTAATGTTAACTGTGGTGTACTTATCAGTCCACTAGGGCATGGCTGGTGATCTCCAATGTCCCCAACTCATTTTATGATGCCATCAAGTCAGAGGATGAAATCTTTGGTCACTACCAACCGGACAGAGATCCACACCAGTGCACCAGAGGTAAAAGACTCCATATAAAATTTCTTATTGTCCTCTGATCCTACCAGTCCCTACTCGCATTATAAATTAAAGTATTTGGACAAATTAAAGAACTGGTCAGAGGGAGGCTTTGGGTAATACCTGGTGTCATGAAATACATCACTTTAGAAACACAGGCTGGAGTTTAAAAGCACTCAGAGTATGTAGTTATATCCCCTTTCCCAGTGCAACCCTTTATACATACAATCATTCACATTTGCTATATTTGCTAGAGGGATGCCAGGGGAATTTAGACCAGGAGACCAGCCCCTTGGAGCCACAAGATATTAATATACCTCCTAGCAATGGTACCAGAATCCTTGGGAGCAGAAGGTCAAAAACTAGCAAAAGTATTTAATTTGCCAAGCCACAGTAATAATGCCACAAACTTTATATTAAAATAGCATTTTTGATAACCAAGGGAACTAACTTGGCAGGTATTATTAAAAGACAACACAGCTGACATGTAAAAACTATACATGTTGTGGAAACTCATTGTAAAAGTAGAGCAGGAAATTAGGCTCATGAAACACTAAAGATGTTTGGGATGATGCCATTAATACATAACACACTAAGGATTTCTTGGTGTCAGATTGTAGAAGTATAAAATATATTCCAAGATCACTTACATCATGCAAGGGATATGCAGCACTGTAAACTCCGTTGGCAAGCAGACTGGTGATTCCTTGACAGACAGACAAAGACATAATAGCGACGTACAGTTTTAAATTTGGACAGTCTTAAGTTAACATCCAACATTTCTGGAGAATTCCCTCAAAATAGTACTCATTTGGTTAGGTAATAAATCTTCTGCCATCTAATTCCTCTGCATGTAGTTCATACAGATCATTAAACATGATTCATTTTACAAAATGGAAAACTGAAGAGAATAAGAGGATGTCATATATTTGAGACTGGAAGAATTAGGAGACAATGATTTGAAATCAGCCACCACAATAAATGACATTATCTGAAAAGTCAGTCTGATTTGAAGGGCAAGGCTGCAGATTTGAAAGTGTGTAGCAAAAGGCTGGATCATAAGAAGAATACTATTGGAATGGATTGTGTAAGGGCACATACATAACTAGAGTTGCCAACAGTCCCTTATTACAAGAGAAGGCTCTTATTTGTTCACCTCTGTACATCAAGCTCAGGAGTTGTGAGTGCTGCAAAAAGCAACAAGAAACACCCCAGGCAAATGCAGGTGAGTACTGCTTATTAATTAGTAATTAATTATTATTATTATTATTAATGATAATAATAATATTGGGAGGAGAAGTGGAGTAGGGTGCTAAGATAAAAGTCCCTTATTTTTTAAATACAATGTGGCAACCCTAATATATATGCACTCATCATACACTCAAAGATTTGCAGTTTGATTAGAGAAGTTGTAGGGAAAGCCTTTGCAAAAACCTTGGCATAATACTTACCATATTTACCACATTTCCAACTTTTATTTAAAAGCGTAGTTTCCGTCATTCTTCCCTCTCCTTTCCCTGTTTACACATTTGTCTATTAGTTACATGTATGAGCCTTAAAGCAGTTAATGCTGCATCTGTAATGTGTGTGGAATGGAAGAGCTCTGTGGACTTTATTCTCTGTCCTCTGGAGAGTGATCTCATTCTTTAATTTTGGGATAAACTAAGACAAGTGAGAAGTTATATATATGGCTGGAATTGTGCAACGGATGAAGAATTCACTTAGAATTCTCAGCTTGCCTCAGACCCGCCAACTGGTGAGAAGGGGAGAGGGGTGGCAAAGGGGTCAATTGCCCAGGGCCCCGGCAATTTAAAAGGGCCTGGGCGGATGGGATAGATCTATGGGTGGTGGGTGAAGCTTCTCCCCAGGGAGGCTAGCTCCCTGCCCCGCCTCTTCCACCTGCAGCCCCGTCCATGCACCATCTTTGCTCCACACCAGCTCCCCCCATCCTACTTGGCCCTGCAGCTTGCTTCTCAGAGCCTCCCTCCTTCCACCCCTCACTGCTCGGTCCCCCCACCGTCCACACAGCTCCATCCCCACTCACTCCACCCCACACCCCACATCATCACTTGCCATAGGCATCCCTCCTCCCCCGCTCACCTCCTTGCTGCTGCTTTCCACCTTTCTCCTTCCCCCTTCCCTGCTCAGCCTTCCCCTCCTCCCCCAGTCACTCACTGCCTTGGGGAAGGGTGTGTGTGGAAGAGAGGAGGGGGGCTGAGTGGGTGGGGAGGGACATGGCAGCGAGTGGGTCAAGTGGGAGAGGGGCAGAGTTTGGGGTGCAGTGGGGGTGGGGCTGCAGACAGGAGAGGCAGGACTGGGAGCTAGCCTCCCTGAGGGGGGAAGCTTCACCCACCACCCATGTTCGTGAACCTCTGCCATCCCTTTCTAGGAGGGCCATTGACTATTCTCCTCTGGGGCCTGGAATTGCTGTTGGTGGCTATCGTATATAACTTCTAGATACTGTATGTTTTATTATAGCTGATGGCATTAATATAGCTAATTCCAAATATGGAGTTTCTACAAGCCTTTAAATGGGTCTCATTACACTGAAGATATGTTTGGTGACTCTGCTACCTAATCTTGAATGATGACTTTTAAGACCGCGTCCTCGGTGGGTGTAAATTGACATAGCTCCATTGGTTTCAATAGTTAAATGGATTATCACCAGATGAAAATCTCACCAACGTGTTTAAAAACTGTTTACGAATATTACAAAAAGAAAACAAAAACTGATATATTGTGGTACGTCCCATCTAAACAATTGCTTTCAAAACCAAGCTGTAAAAAAAAAAAAAAATTCCTACCAAGACTGCACAGATATCAAGCAGTAAGAATTACCTGTAGACAGATGAAAGGTTCATACTAATTTCAGTTAGAAATGGGGAACAGGCAGGCTGAAGCCTTGAGCACCCTGCCCCCTACATATTGACATTAAATATTTTGGATGACAATTCGCAGTTTCACAAGCATGCACTAATAAACGGCAGAAGATTGGAGTATTCTCTGGGCAGCGTAGTTATTCTTATTTGACAGCAAAATTGAGAGGAAAGCACTTCCAAAATGTCCCACTGTTACTAGTATTTGTTCAAATCTGTTCCAAAACTTGCTTTAATTATATAATGACCAAACATGCAAGATCAGATGGAGCTACACTAATTTACACCCACTGATTATGTGGCCCAGTCACCTCTTTAAATCATACACACTGTGTGGTTTTTCCATGACAACCTCTGGTAAAGGTGGTAGAAGGAAGGTGGACTGAAAAATATTAACAAGGTCTTTTTCCTCATTCAAGTGACTGTTAATATGTTCCCATCTCTGACCAGGAAAGCAAGCAAACAGCCAACTCCAGGACAACATTCCACATTGAGCTGTGGGACTTTCCATCTGTCAGACTGCAAGTTTGTTATTTCTGCTATGAAACTGATCCAGAAGCAGCTTTGTGAATGGGAAGTTGCTCCTGAATTTGGATTTCTCATGTTAAAGGAAACAGCATTTCTGCAATTTTAGCAGCCTGCTTGCACTCAGAGCAATCTTAACGCATAGAAGGACTTGCCACCTGTACACTGTAGATTGCGACTTAAACTGAAAAGTCAGAGTATACAAACCACTTCTGGCTTAATCAGCCCTCTGTTGATGGATTTCTTAATAGCATTTGTGTCAATATTTGGTCAGAGCTACCCGTAATTCAAGTTTCTATACTTGTATTTAACTATGTGGGATCAAATGAATGTTTTAACAGTTGCCAGCAGTCAGTGAACATTTTTTTCCATTTGATTTTTCCTTCCATGGGACATCAGTTGTGGAGACAACTGGATTTGAAGAAATTCAGCTTTTTGCCATATGTCATTTGGTTTATTATAAGCTATTTATTCACTTCAGTGGTATAGTTTAGTGGATCTCTATATATCAGTTTTAAAGAGATTATAAAACAGTTGGAGAAGGGATACATGGTCAGCAGGTCTTTATTTTTTCCTCTTTAGTGAATTTAACAGTAGGATCAATTCTGAAGGCTAAAATCCCACATCCATAGGAAGCAGCAGGGTAAGCTTCCCCATATTACTCCTCCACTTTGTCACTGAATTGGACAGACCACTTCTAGGGATGAGGGATTAATTTAGTCTCCATGCCCACGCCAGTCCATGGCTTCTCTGCTGAGTCAGTGAAGAATGCCAATGAATGCCAATGATAGCGGTGTTTTGAAGACTTGTCAACTGAGACTATTTCACACAAGCCCTTGAAGAGCCATCAGATGATAACAATTTTAGGTGACTATTGAAATAGGCTGGACTTATGTGGCTGGATCTAGACTGTGATCCTGAAGCTGCTGAAGTCCACAGCAATACTCTCATTATCTTCAATGTGGACAGGATTGAACTCTTGGCAATCAAGAAGTGATCACGTTATTAGTTCCCAGGCCATACCTTAGTGTTTTATAGTGCCATCCAGTCCCTTTGTGAATGAAAATATTAATCTTGCTTTACAATTTGCTTAAAGATCTGACCATAAAAGTGGTTTACAGCAATGGGTCTACATCTTTACAGATGAAAAGTTTTCCTGACTAAACATAAATCATACACAATAACTAAACTAAATGAACTTAAATCAGAATATGGAGGACACAAACAAACAAGAAAACAAAGAAACATACCCCGCCCAAGCCATCCCCCCAGGACAATTTGCAAATATTTTTGACATCTAAAAATGATGCTGATCTCAAGCCTAAATAAAATTTCTTACCCATGCTGTACTTAGCTTTGGTACATGTTGTTCTTTTCAGTATTTCATAAACCTATGTTAGCAAGATGGAAGAAAAGAAAAGGTTATATCAAACACTGCCTTTGAGCATCAAGACGTTCTGTGCAAACAAATCTTTTTTCTACATACAACCCAAATAAAAGTTATGGGCACAACTGAGCTGTTGCTCACAGCTATAAATTAATGCTCTCTATTAAAAGCTGGGGTATCATAGTGTTTTAAGGATGTTGAACTTTCTTATTTTCACATATGGTATCTAGAGCAAGGAAAAAAAGGCTTGATGACTAAGTTGCCAGTTAGTAAGTGATGTGATTTTTATTTGTTGGAGGGGAAGGAAGTTAGATTTAACTGTTCACTATGATAGTGATGCTATTTATAGGTACAACAGGAAGCACATAGTTCCCAGATTAAAGGCATTTTTCTATAAATAGCTTGTATGATCCTAAACTGGCATATAGCACTAGAGCCTCAGCTGGTGTAAATTGACATAGCTTCATTGACTAAAATGGAGCTGTGCAGATTTCACTGCCTGGGGATCTGGCCCATTAGATCTAGGCAAAACTCTAAGTACTCACCATTTTGTCAATCACTGAACTACATAAAATGACTTGACACTAAAATTTCCTACGTAGGAGGACTTCAGTGCCAAAAATGGCATTTATTTATTATTTAATTTATTGTCGAACAATATTTGTATGTTCCACCAAGCAGCTGGAGAGGCTGAACATTTACCCCTGTTGTTTTGGTTGCAATGCCATACACATTGAACCTGGAAGGAGGCTAAGGGGAAATCCTTTTGCAATTAAAAGTGAATGAATGAATAAACAAACACTGTGAGGGACAGCACCCTGCTCCTCTTTACTCTGTCTAGTCAGGAGAACCACAAAGTGGTATCTTGAGGATGCTGGCCTGCTCTCTCCTCTACTCCATGCCCTAACCTAGGACACCATCATGTAATTTCCCTTCCCTCTTGAATTGAGTGGGCAGGTGCATATATGGAATTTCTGTTTATAACTTACTAGTGCAGCCACATCTATAAGTTCGTACTTTGAGAGAATAATCTTCAAACGAGGCTCAGACAATGTTTCAGAAGTGCAATAATGAAGGACTCTACCACACAGACCTTGATGTAGCCAAAAGAATCTCTGAGGTCTGTTTAGTGACGAATTCACATGCTAAGGATGCCCAAGTAGGCTCTGGCACTTAAATTATATGCCTAGTCGTATAAACATTTAAAGGGTTGATTTTGGATGTCTTTGCTTCTGTCTTATGAGGTACATATATGACCCTCATCACCACAGAATCTGAGTGCATGACAATCATGGATGAATTTTATCCTTGCAACACCCCAGTGAGGTAAGAAAATGTTATCCTCATTTTTCTGATGAAGAACTGAGACAGAGTACTCTACGTGACTTGCCTAAATTCATCTTGGAAACCTGTACTTGAACTGAAAACGGAATTAGAATCTCATGAAGCCCAATCAAGTTCCCTACCACCAGGCCATCCTTCCTCCCATCCTTCCCCCAATCTTAAATCTTACTGTTTGCAGTGTTGTAGACATGGTGGTCCTGGGATACAAGAAAGAAAAGGTGGGTATCTTTTATCGGACCAACTGCTGTTGGTGAAACAGACAAGCTGTTGAGCTTGTGTAGTTAGAAAGCTTGTCTCTTTCACCGACAGAAGTTGGTCCAATAAATGGTATTATCTCACCCACCGTGTCTCCCTTAAAACGTACTATTTCTTAATTTAGTTGAAATCTTGCTCTCATTCTCACATATGGAGACTTGGCTGAGCTGAGGGGTTGTTATAGAAATCAGTTTAATTGTCTCATGTTTATTAATGATTAATTATATTGTATGTTAAAAACTATAGTCTTATCTAGATTAGCAAACAACATAACTATTATTGAGTCACATGCATTATCTTCTCAAGAGACTGCTTGTTCATATTGTCTTCGTCCTTGTCCCCTGCCCTGACTTCTCTTCTTCTTCCTTTGTTTTTTTCTTGATTTAGGGCTATATTGAGACTAGCCCCCTCTTGCCATCACACAGCTGTGTAAGGGCTACCCAGATCTCAGAGCCTGGGGATGCTCAGGGGCTGTACAGCAGATGAGTAAGGAAACAAGTGGGTAGGAAATTAGAGGAGCTGCAGAAGAATCATTCCTCTATTATTATTTGCACTTAGAAGTCCCAGATGAGATTGGGACCCCATTGTTGTTATGTATATTACGGTAGTGCATAAGGACCCTAAAGAATACCAGGACTCCTTTGTGAAAACATAGCAAGAGACAGCCTGCCCAGAAGAGCTTACAATCTCGACAAACAAGACAGGAGAGGGAACAAAGGCATAGAGAGGTAAAATTACATGGTCATGGTCACATCATAGGTAAGCAACAGAGCCAGTAATACGATCCAGGTTTCCTGACTCTACATTCAGTATCCTATTCACTAGACTACATTACCTTTGACATGCCTAGAGGCACAATCTAGCCCTTAGATTATAAATGCTTTGGGGCAGGGACTGTGTCTTTATTTGCTTTGCACATCTGTGGTACAAAACAATTAATAAAGAATAATAACTCTTCAGAAGAGCTTTGTGTAAGCTTAAAAGCATCTCTCTCATTAATAGAAGTTGGTTCAATAAATGGTATTACCTTACCCACCTTCTCTCTCTAATGGTTTGTATGGCAGTTCTCCTATGCACAGACCATTAAGTCATGCAACGGAGTTGTAGGGGTATACATTAGGGCAAATTTATAAAATCCTCTACAAGCAGTATAAGTAATGCGACTAAGGGACAGAACACCAGAAGTGGAGGCAGAACCTGTATTCTATTCCTGGCTCTGCACCAACTAACTGTGTACCTTTGGGCAAGTAACTTCATCCCCAAATGTCTCAGTTTCTCCATCTGTAAATGGGGGTAATACTGACCTCTTTTGTAAAGAACTCTATGGATGAAAGATGCCATATACCTGCTAAATATTAGTAGAGTTCTGAAAATCTACCATACCACTGACTAAAGACCACCATAGAAGTGAATGTCACAAGTTAATCTATTAATGCAGAATGGTTATTCAAACAATAACTTTGATTGAAATTCAGTGACTTCTGTTCCTGTTAAACTTGGTTTATTGTCATTTTTGTTGTTAAACACAGATATTATTTTAAAAGTTAGGTGATGTTAATCTCAGTCCATAACCTAATGCTGCTTTAAAAATATCCACCAGTTGTGGTAATACCTAGATCTTAGGTAGCGCTTTTCATCAGTAAATCTCAAAGCACTTTACAAAGGAGGTCAGTAGCCTCACTTTAAAAATGGGGGAATACAAGCACAAGAAGGGGAAGTGACTTGCCCAAGGTCACTCAGCAGATCCATAGCAGAGCCAGGAAAGGCATTGAGATCTTTTGCGTCCCTGTCTAGTGCTCTATCCAGTAGCCCGTGCTGCATCCCAGAATTATTGAGATTCTCAGGGTATGTCTACACTTTTGGCGATGTGAAGAGTACAGACACTGCATAGCCTGGGTATAAATAAAAATGCAGATGATGAGGAACAGTTTAGGTGAGTAGAGTGTCCTACATGCCTGAACCCCCGAGTGTAGGTAGCCTGCACTGCTCTCTGCACGCCAAAGGAGGGCCTCCCACACTCTTTCTAGCAGTGTAGTGTCCCACTGCCTCTCGGCTGCCAGAGACTTTCCCCATTGCGGTGAAAGGTTCTGACAATGCTAAAAGGCTCTGGCAGGGGGAAAGCAGCAAGGAAAGACACCCCATTGCCACAGCCTTTCACTGCCGCATGCAGCTACAGGGCAGTGAAAAGCATGGACACGCTACCTTTCACTGCAGCACGTTCCTACACGTGCAGTGCCTGTACTCAACACGCCATCAAAAGCACAGACAAAGCCGGAAAGACTCAAAACTGAGTGATTGCGCAAAAGAAGGCACACTGTTCATCTCAAATAAGTGTTTAGCATACACCCTGGAAATGCTTCATTTTGTTATTTAAACAATTTCTGTCACTGACAATTAGTGGCATTTGTATTGGAAGTTTGGACTAAACCTAACTAAGGAGCACTTAAAACCCTATAACTCTGGGAATACCCCAGCTGTAAATGTTTAAAAATACAATACTTACTATCGTGCTTCTAGTTTTGCTGTCAAAAAAGGACTCTTTGTCAGACAAATCAAATCTGTTAAAACATTAGAAAGGAGAAAAAAAAAAAGATTGCTCATTAAGTAAAAAACTGCCTACAATTTTCTACACTTGATGACCTCTTTTCATTTACTCTGGGGATAGTATTGAGTGGTAATGTTCACTGCTTATAATAAGTGCTATTGTCAACTAATAAACAAAAAATAAATCTAATCTAATATTCCTTCTAAAAGAAACGTCCATCCTTTTTAGGGGATTTGGCAACACATTTCATTGGCTTTATAGGTTTGTAGATTTTAAGGCCAAAAATTATAATTCAATCTGACTTCCTGCATAACATTGACCTAGCACTTCACCCAGTGATTTTTTGATCTAGCCAATTGCTGTTTTGTTAACCATGTTGGGCCAGCTTTTCCCTCCTTTATTTAGTAATTACTCTAAAAGTAGTCTCATGGAGAAAAAAAAGGAGACTAGACATGATGTAAAATACTTCTCAATCCTAGTGCAGTTTACTAAATCTGATCCTTTGTGATACTCAGGTATCAGATTATTTTATTGGATGAACATCCCTTATGCTATAATATAATGTGATTATATGTATAAACCATGCCTCGTCTCCCAAAACCACATCCTTTTAAACCCCTCTGCTCAGATGAGACACTAGGGAGGACCTGTAGAATTGTCTTGCTAGAACCTTCCAGAGGGGACAAAACTTTTACCAAGCCCTCCCTTTTCCATTTTTTCTGACATGCATGTATACACAATTTCATTTATTCTTGATATCTCATAATGGGCCCAAACTTGTTCCCATTGAAATCAATGGCAAAACTCCCACTGACTTCCAGGAGAGCCAGAACAGGCCTTCTCCTTGTAGATGGTACACAATACATATATTACTTGCCCATATAATATTAATGAGGCTTTCAGGTATTTTTATCCTGTCTACAAATCTTACTGAACATTTCATTTTTGCCATGAAAAGGACATCGTAAAACCATAAGTATTATGATATAAATTTATCTTTATAGTTGAAAAGGCATATTTGTTACTCTGTTCAAGATGATTGCTACATATACTATATGACAGCTAAAATGAGCACAAATGCCAGAGAGAAATTCTTGAAAAGCCTGATTTCTGCATAGTGAACTAGATAAGATTTAACTAACCGTGAAGGAAAAGGAAAAGCAATCGTTTAATGATCATAACACCAATATCACTGCTGAAGCACATTTTTCTATTAACCTATTCATGCCTGTCTCAAGGCTGGATCCTGTTAACGCAAACAGTTAAGTCAGATGAAGCTTTCACTTACAAGTGTTGTTTCTCCCGGGAGAAGGGGTAAGAGAGGCGTTTCACTGTCTGTGGTTTGTGTTCTGCTACTTTTGGCTGGATAGGTTCTGTTATTTTTTGAATTACAGAATTAATTTTTTTCAAAAGACCATGGGGTTGATTTATCTGATACATCTGAGGAGAAGGAAAACGAACAATCAATCTTTATTGCACTCAAGTTATTCATAAAAGATACTGAAGTATAAGTAATAAAACTATCATTTAAATACATATATTCAAACAAACTAATGAGGAGCAGTGTGATATGGCTTCACCGTCTTTAAAAGGTTGAGAAACAGATGGGCTGTGAAAGGGGAAAACTGAGGCAAACTTTGAGTCTAATTATTCCCTAAGAGTCGAATCCTGCCCCCTAAGTAACTCCTAATGATAAAACTGGACTGCTCCAAGAGCTAAAACCATAGAGCTACTCTGTGGCAACTGCTGCAGCTTAAAGGTTGAAGTAACTTGTATTGCAAGCCTCCCTTGCAAGCCAGCGAGAACAAGGATGTAGGAATCCATTGCTATGTGGATCCTCTTCTCCCAAGAACCGCTGAGTTTAGTCACATCAGAAGCACTCTTCTGATCTCCCTAGTACATAGGAAGGTTTGCATGTGAATGCCCTGCCTGGGCTTTTGGCATCCAACTCCTTCCATACAATGGAACCACAGTGGAACCACTTTTCATCAGTGCAGTAGGGGCAATTTGGGCCTATGGTACCAAACAAATGTCAAAGTTATACATTGTATTCGATGATAAAGAAGAAAAGGATAAACTTCACAACCTGAGCCACAACGTACTGCTCTAAATCCAGATACAAACTCCCCAAGGTGTCCAGATGAAGGGGTTTGGTTTGAGCTCATTTCTAAGTATAGCTCAGTGAAAATTCATTCCTAATTTCTGCTAGGTACAGGCAGTAATTGGACTTTGGGTGAAAGCTTAGAAACCTCTCACTCACTCTCTTGACAAATATGCCCTTTCTTGTGTGATACAATAGCTTCAAAGAACTTAATTGCCTTAAAAAAACAGGAAACAAAGTAAATAAAATGATAAGTGGGCTAGGACGGCCACTAATACAATATTTAAACCAAAAGTTTAATTTTAGTTTTACTTGCAATAAATTACTTTCTGCTTTGAGGCTCTCTCTTGTTCCATTAGAGACTTCTTTCTCTGCAGTGTCTGGAATCTGCACTTAGAGGTGGATTAATATTTAATGACCCCCTAAATTATGTTCACTGAACAGGATATAGCTACATATCAAAGATTATTTAAATTTTGGTGTCTGGAGAAAATACACTATCACTTTTTTAATGGCACTTCAAATATTTCAAAGGGTAATTTATTCTAAGGTAATTTAGTTCCAGACCCTGCAAACACTAACATGCATGATTAACTTTATGCACATGAGTTGTCTCTGAGCTCAATGGGACTATTTGCATGCAAAATGCTACTCTCACATGTGTGTTCAGGACTGTGTGAGAAAAAAAGAAGCATCCCCCATAACGTATATTACAGAGCCCATTATCAAGTGGAATCTACCATTTCAAAATGGACTGACGGTACTATACAAACTCATTTGTCTCATATAAAAAATAGGACCAGGAGCCAGGAGCACTTGATTTCTGTTTCCAGTTCCAACCATGATTCTTTCTGTAGCATTAGGCAAGTCAATTAACCACTCCTTCTCAATTCCCTTACGTGTAAAAGATAAATGGCAATACTTTTCTCCCTCACAAGGCTGTTGTGAGGATTAGTTAACGCTTGTAAAGTGCAGTGTTACATGAAGTCTCACATAACTGTTGCATGTAAATTGTATGTGCGTGAGTTGTGGGGGAGAGGAGCAACTCGTGGAGAAAAAGAAAATCATCACTAACCTTTTTTGTGGGCATCTTGAGTTTCAGAAATTCTGCTTCTCGGCACAAAACATTCCAAGGTGCATGTATTTTAACAAATCCAACCCCATGTATTTTAGTCTTAAAAAAAAAAAGGAAGAAAAAAGGAGACAATAATTTAGATGAAATAAGATGATATTTTTCCTCCAGTTTCATACACATTGATACTGAAATAGTCCACAACAGACAACATTATAAATCTCATCTGTTTGAAACAAAACTGGGAAACAAGTGCTTCTAAATAGCTATGACACAATCACTGAATAAATCATCTGATTTACTGTCCACAAGGTGTACACACCACAAACATGAAACACCATAGTCCTTCCAACAGAATAATTATCCCAAAGTAGAATAATTATCTTATTTTAAAGTGAGAAAATAAGTTTTTGTTGGGAAAATAAAGGCTATTTGATAAGGACAAGGAAAACATACCCAGTCACTCAAATGTGAATCAGGCTAGAGTATGTCTACCCTGCAATTAAAAAGCCACAGCTGGCCCATGCCAGCTGACGCGGGCTTGCAGGACTATGGCTAATGGGCTCTTTGACTGCGATGTAGATATTCAGGCTCAGGCTGGGGCCTTGGGCTCTATGACCCTGCGAGGTGGGAGGATTATAGACATACCAAAAAGGGCCTGAGCCTGTGAAGCTGTTGAGTAACTTGTGCAAGGCGTTAAATGGACTGATGCAAATGGAGTTGAGGATGGACAGCATCACACAGCATGCACTCAGAACCACTAAGGTCAGAAAGAGGCAAAGATTCTTCCTCTGGAGAGCTGTGGTATACATCTGAGCTTAAATGGTAAACTTTTAAATTAATGCTACAGATTTATAGGAAAATATCCAATTTCTTCATACATCGGTCCAGATTCTTTCTTGCATTAGGGCCTCTTTATACTGCATGGCTGACGTGAAGCTTTCCTAAAGACAGCATAGCTGACGCAGAGATCACTCCAGTGTCGGGTAAACCCTGGGAGGCAGAGAATTGGCTTAATGACTCCTATGATAATTCCCCTTCCCGGTGCTAACATACAGGGATAAGGTTGGTTGTACCCGCTGAATTGTGTGAGAGTCAGGATTCATTCATCTTTTCTGTTATAAAACTTCTTTTCAACAGACACATTTGATCTCAGTAGTGCATTCCTCACTAACCCCAGTGGTGACTGAGCTGCTGAGAGAGTTCGTGCTTGTTGCTTCTGAGCGTCATATGCTGAGTGCAGTATGCAACAATGGCAAAGAGGACCAAACAATGGATGTCAGTGCATTTCACAAGAGCAGATTGGTGGCAATTGATTTAAGGCACTTTGCTAGCCTTCAAAATCAGCAGTTAGCATTAAGCGGAAGCCATAGAGCTCACTAACACATGCAGACCACAGGAATTGCTCCCATCTATTTTCTGCCTTCCTTTGGCAGCCAAGTTTACAAGTAATCTTTGTGTCTTCAGGTGCTTTTTTTATTATTTCTTTTATTGTGCATCCTAAGAGCTGAGGAGCAGATTTGACTTCCTCGTTGAAGTATACACTTGCCTCATCTCTGGCCTGCAGATAAACTGAGGAGCTTTCACATGAACAGCTTTGTCATCTATGTGCAAGTAAATCTGCAGAGAGCTTCAAAGCCAGTAGTAGCGGTTCTGTATTTGAAGAACAGGAATCTTCAAAAACATAACCACCTCTCTTGGAACAATGAAAGCAAGGAAGTGTTGGAGGCCCTGGGGTGATTCCGTGTTTTTGTAAGTCTAAGTTCCACTATGATGACAGATAACAGCACTGGGCTTTATTGTTCCAATGTTCAATGGAAGTGCTGGAAGCTCCAAATGTACACCAGAAAATAAAAGCCTTTCTCTTCATTCCACCCAAAATAGAGTGTTGCTTTCATGCCAGCATGCCACTGAAAAGGGAAATCCTAGGCAGGTGTGCAACAAGCAAAAAGAGGAGTTAGGATGACTGAAATAAAATAATACATGTCCTGGGACTCGAGGGTGCTTGTAAGTGTTGGAAAAATCTCTACAGCACATGTCTGGGGATGACAAGCACATGAATCAGACCAGGCACCCTGATGGCAATTGGGGTGGGACAATGTAAGAGGAGATAGGCTGAAGAAGTGAACTGAAGCAATGAAAGGTCAAGATGGAAATACACTGCAGGCAGAATTGTGGTCAACCCTCATCATGGGCACAAGTGTTGACCTCACCATACAGCAGGAAACAGGATTATAAAGGCCCAACATCAGCTTCACAGAACAAGGTGGTGTCTGAGATGGCTAATCTCATTTACTGATGATCACCACTGCGTTACCTGTATGATTCGCAGGTTATGCGTGTCCGTATCTTGTTCTTAGTCCATAAATGCCCATAAATAGAAACCCTTGGTGAACCACTTTGCATGATTCTGTCATTTCCTGGTTTGCCCTGGGCCCTCTGACTCTGCCGCTGCCTATTGGAGTTCTATAGCCAGACATACACATTAGCTCTCCAATACCAAGAGATGATCTGGAACATGGGGAGGAATGTAATTTAAAGCAACCTGGAGACCGCCTGAATTAGCATAAACATTGAGCCCCTTCCTAAGTGCCTGGCTAGGAAAAGCCACATTCCTGGAAACACACCCATTTTTCAGCTGACCACTCTCCTATTATGTGCGTATGTATAAATTCTGGGCCTAGCAACTGTAAACATCCCGAAGCAGTGGTATCTGTACATGGAGGCACCTTTTCTTTGCTACTCCTCACTGGGTGGCATGTTGTTTCTCATTTTGCTGTGGCTATGGCATGCGGCAGATGGCATGACAGGACTCTGTGCACATGTGCAAGACCAAAATTGAAACAAAGTTTGGAAAATTGAGCCAAATTCATCCCTGGTGTAACGCCATTCCATACAACTTCATCCAAGAGGATTACACCTGGGATGAATTTGCCCCATTAAGCCCAACATTCTAAATACGACTCTTTTGAGGGCCAGATCAATTTCTTCTGCACCTGAAATTTATTTGCATTTGTGCCTTTAGAATACAAAAGGAGGGTAGTAACTGACATGGATAAACACAAATATGGATGATTAGTATTAAAAATGTTAATGAAAAATTGGCTAAACTATTTAAATATAAACAAATTACAGAGGGACATAAGCCACAAAGTTTAGATCCTGTTTGTTGATCTGAACTTGCCTCAGTTTTGGGGCACCTGGCTCTGGGGTTCTACTTTAGGCCCTTGTCAGATGCACATGTATTTACATGTACATTATACTCAGATAGTGGTTTTCTCCATTTAGCATTTCAAACCACTAGAGTGAATGGTGCCAATCATTCATCTGTTCAACAGGTTATTCGATTTAAACTAAGGTATAGCTTTAAACAGCACAAGACTTCAACCTTGGCTTTATCTCTCTGTTCTTGCTGCTGTAATTGCTTCTGCAAGTATAAAAGCTCGTTTTCAGTCTGCAATACTCTGCACCTGCTTTCTAGAAACACATTACTCAGGGGACATAAATAGTCGTCAACCTCCACTGTGTCATAGCTTCAAAAACATTTACGAGTTCACTTCACAGAAGAGAATTTCAGCAACGTAATATAGGTCTTCCCTTTAACAAGTGCTCACTTTTACTAATATTAAAGTCTGAAGTGTGACTTCATGGCTTCCCAATAATGCCTTTCATACCGAAGCAAGTGGCTGCAAGCCTTTTGCCCTACACTCATGCTTTGGACATGGAAGTTGATATAAATCCCTGTGGCTCTCATCACTGTACATTTCTTTTCTATTTTGATATCTTGTATTGAGAGGACAGTGTCCCTCAGAATGGGTATGCATGTTGTCCTAGTTTGAACTCAGACCTTCAACATTATTTAAAGTACTATTACATGCCATAGGTGGGGACACCCTGCCATGTAAACTATTTTAAACCTGCATGACTCAGCACAAGGAGATTTCCAATCTACTATGGTAGTTTGCAAATTAGATGGAAGGCTCTAGATACTTACATTTGGGAATACAGAACTTGAAATGAAAAATCATTTCACTTTCCCAGGGTTTGTCCTATTTGTACATTCATCAATGCTTAATGGACATATTTAGGATTTTTTGAATGCTCAAATCACAGATCTAAGACCCAGCTTTTAGATCTTGTAAGTAAAACTGACAAAATATTTACCTTCTCCCTCCGCAACCCCAGGCATACTGGCTGGATCAATTAATTAAAACACAATCACTTCCTTTGAAATGAATCTGACCATGGCTATCTCTACTAATCTCACTGGCAGCAGATCACATATACTCCTAGTGTTTTACATAGGCAAACAATCTTTTAATAGAATACATTGTTTTTGATGTGCAGGTGAAAAGAGTTATGTACTGTGCAACTGATCTCTAATCATAGCGGAAGGATAAAGAACATCTGAAATCCATTCACTTAATCTAGACAATTTACACAAGGCCCCCATGAACATATTTCTAGATTGAAATGTGACAATTTCAGTGTAAATAGCTCTTTTCCAAACAGACTGGAATTACTAGTGGGCCCAAGCTATAGAATTTAGATGCAGTATGGACTGACTAAAATTTGTGGGGTGTTTGAAGCTGGAGCTGTTTTTCTGATTCAGTTTTAGCTGTAATATTAAAGTTTCAGTGTCTTCTTTTAAAATAAAGGATACAACATCATGTGAAGTTTCTAGAGAGAGTCCTAAAATGAGAAACTTCATATCTAGGTCAATATTTTAAACATACCAATAGAGAGTTGTTCAATCTAGGGATTAGGTCAAATTCACATCGTGACTTTGACCATTCCAAAAAGTTCAGTGATGTTCAGACCTCAGGGTTTGATGTGGGTCCAATCTTAAAAGGTTTCAAAGTCCCTTAAATTGCATATTTAAAAAAAAATTCTACATGTTTTAACAAGGAGGCTAATTATGAAGCGTGCCATGTAGATCAGCTAAAGATCAGTTAGCGAGTCCATAAAAATAATTTTCAGATGTCTGTATTAATATATTTTTTGTTTTAAAAACCTGCTAAATTCTGCAAAGTGCAGAATATCTAACTCTGTGATATATTAAATATTGTAATGATGAACTTCTAGGATTGACATTGGTCACCTCTCTTATCCCTTCCCTCCTCTTCCACCCCACTTTTGTCCTCAGTTTCACTCCAACAGGAGGGAAAGTGGCAGAACAATCCCATAAGAGGGGTATAATTAGGGAGAAATACGGCAGATGTCTCAACTCATGGAGTTAATGAGAGAGAGAAGGCAAGATTTGCTGGTCTTGGGAAGGAGAGAGGGCTCTAAAAAGTATGGAGATCCTGAGGTCTGCTGAGAAAACTTACACACATCTGGCCATCTACAAAGATGTCCTGGGCCTTCATTGAGGGCTGGATCCTCTGTGGTATTCCCCAGGCTTCTCTCCCCAGAAGTAGGACTGCCTCAGGAACCATGCTTCTCTGACAACTTGTTCCTTAACATCCCCCCACTACCTCTGGGGGAGAGAGGGGGTGTCATAGACAATAAGAGATAGGTCCTGGGGGGCAGTGTTTAATACTGACAGGGTCAGAATTCACTTCCATGGGAATTTCCCAACCAGTTTGTCTTGGGAAAATGCTACACAAGAAACTCCCCATTACCACTGTTTGATCCACCTTCCACCCCAAACCCACAAAAACCTGCAGTGTCTGCATGGAGAGCCTTGTGTGGACTAAATGAGAGGAGAGTGCCTGAACAACCGTTTGTTTCAGCCCCTCCACACCATGAGAGGCAGGATATATGCTACAGTCGTGAATGTTTTCACGTTACGTTTGCTTGTTTAGGCCTTGAACTAGATTAATGCTATGGGCATTATACATAATATGAAAAACTGAAAGAATCTGAATATTGCTACTGAGAATATAGACACATTTTCCCAGTGTTTTCAGAATGTGCAATCAGTTTGTGTTATATTTATGAAGAAACAAAAGTTATATCTTATCATGCTAAAACAAAAATTGATGTAACGTATTCTTCTGAGAACTACTGGGGTTTATTTATCACCTGTAGAAATGCTGCATGTGATGGGTTTATGAAGTCCATGTTTTGTTAGGTTAGCAGTATTATTTTTTTTTAAATAGGTCCAAACAAGAATAAAAAAAAGCTTATGAGTCAAACCAATGAGAGATTCAATCCTAAATCAGAAAAAAAAACACTCATTGGCCCAGATCTCTGGTATGATGTGGTTGTTTTCGTGCCTCACTGCTGATATAGATATCTATGGGAAGATCACCCCAGGATAAAGGGATTCTCTAGTGGCTTCTAATCCATCGCTCTCTGATGGCATGGCGGGTGTGTTTGCAGAGAAGGGGATGTGCCTGGCTTCTAATGCTCTGCTGATCACAGCTGCCACATCAGGCTCTTGAGGGCTGTTGGTATCTGTCTTAGTTTAGTTCAGATTTCAGGCAGTTAACATCTAGAAGTATGGTACACTTGTATACTCTGATCAGACATTTTCCAGAGAAATATGGTATCTGTCTGCAAAATGTCAGATAAAACAGTTCTAGATGTGCTCTAGTTTTATTCTTCACTAAATGCTCGGAGCACTTCTATTCCTGGCTGATGAACATGCCATCAGAAGCCTGGATCTCATGTTTTTTCTTGAGAAATAAAAACATGAATTAAAAAAAGTTAAAAAGCAAACATTCACTTCAGAAACTGTGTTTTATATACCAGGAGATCACCTCCACTATTGGCCAGATCCTGTGAGCGGCTGAGATGTCTGGTATTGAAGGGAGTTGGGGTGCTATGAAAAATAAAGACCAAATACCGGAAGGCGGTGAGCACCTGTAATTCCCACTGGAATCAATGGGCATTTCAGTTTCTTAGGACCTACTTGATATTTCTCAATATTTGGCCCTTACTTATCTTATTAAGGTAAAAGAGTTAAAAAGTTTATTTACATCTTCATCTCTTTCCAATTCCAGACCAGCCTCCATGAGGTTGCCTTCATACTCCTCTCTGCGAAATCTCTTATCATCTTCATGATAGTCCATGTGGGGCTCACTTTCTCCCATGTCAAGGTGCCCTCCTTTCCCAGGAAGCGGATGATCCTGTTTGATGCTTCGGGCACTTGAGTCATTGTGATGAATTCGCCTAGTGAGTGTCCTACTGATGGAGGACTTCTTGTAATGGTAAACCAGGATGTAATCCACTTTCCTCTTGCCATCTCTAAAATAGAGTCCATATTTGCAGTTGGCATCTGGGTCCTGACACAGTGAATTTAATAACTGTGAACACAGGAGAGGGAAGAAGAGTAATTAGTGCACATGCAGACATGGACACCAAACAAGCCAAACATTGAAATAAATCACCTTCACTTTAAGTGCTTCTTCTTGTACAGAGCAGAGAATGTCTTATGTTCAGACACATGAGAGTTTGAGGACTGCTCTCCAGTGCCACTTAAATTTTTCAAGTTAACACTTGCAAGTCTGTTGATTGACCAGCTGGAGTTTTACTGGTCAGAAATAAATAGATTAAATTACTGGGATTGAATCTGATTACCAGCACTCTAGCTCATAAGTGAGCTACTTGGTAGGTTTAGTTTTCCCCCTTTATAGGTTAATCACCAGTAAGATCATCTGTCCTTCTTCACCAAAGACATCTGTGCTTTAATTCTGATAAATAGATTAATATCACATGCAAACATTTCTCACTTTTTTCTTATCCATGGCTGGAGTTTTGCAGTATCTGAGAAAGAGATCAGCTTAAATAAAAACTGAAAGGAGTCAGCTGGCTATGTAGCTGAGCCAAAAATGCAAATGGACAGCAGACAGGGAACTAGGTTAAGTCCTAGCTTAAACAATGAGAGTTCTGTAGCACTTTAAAGACTAACAAATTTAATTTTTGCAGGCATAAGCTTTCGTGGGCTTTAACCCACTTTGTCAGATGCAGGAAATGGAAATCAGATAGGTGGTATATCTATACAGTTGAGGGGAAGGTACAACAATGAGTGGAGTAGGTAATAGCAAAGTCCATACAGTTAGAGTAGCTGAGGCGTATTCACAACCATTGATTAGAAGGTGAGAATGTATGAACAATGACAATTACTTCTTGTAATAAGAGAACCATTCCACGTCCCTATTCAGACCCAATCTGATCATGTCAAGTTTGCAGATCAGTTCTAGCTCTGCAGTTTCTCTTTGAAGTCTGGTTTTGAAGTTTTTTTGTTGAAGTATGGCAACTTTCAAGTCGGCTACAGAGTGTCCTAGGAGACTGAAGTGTTCTCAAACTGGTTTATGGGTGTTTCCATTTTTTATGTCTGATTTGTATCCATTTATTCTTTTGCACAGTGACAGTCCGGTTTGGCCAATGTACATGGCAGAGGGGCATTGCTGGCACATGACGGCATATATCACATTAGTAGATGTGCAGGTGAATGAGCTCCTTATGGTGTGGCTGATGTGGTTATGACCTGGGATGTGATCACTAGAGTCGATGTGTGGGCAGACCTGGCAACGGGGTTTGTTGCTGGGACAGGTTGGTCTTTAAAGTGCTACAGGGACTCTAACTGTTTTTGCTGTATACAGACTAACACGGCTACCCCTCTGGAACTTTAGTCCTAGCTTAGTTTGTCATTTTTTTCTCATGTACAAGCCATGTCTCAATGCAGTTTGTTGGTAGCAAAGATGTACTCCAGACTGGAATAATTCATTGCAAATTAAAACCTATTTACACTGTTGTTACAATATGCAAGAAACCCCATTTCTGAAAATGCACCATCAGTAGACTCCTAAATCAATAATTTCTTTATTAATTCTAGATTGTACAGGGCAAATTCAAAAACGTTTATAATGTTTATAAAATACTAATACATAACACTATTAATACCTATCTCTTATACAGTGCTTTTCTTACATGATGTAAAATTCTGCACACACAACTGTGAGGGCAGAAATTGGCCTATAGATTTTACCTGTTTTCACAGTAAATACTAATGGCAGGAGTGACACTACAAAGATTCAGGGGACCTTGTACATTTTATGGCTTTTAATTTAGCAGGAAGAATTTTAAGCCCACAGATATTTTCCCTTGTAATGAATTGTTGGTGCAAATGGTAGCAATTGGCCATCAGCTGCAAATCAAAAAGGTCAATACACACCACAACATGTGTATCTGTAGTTTGCTGGGTTCATAAACCAGTGGATGCAAACATTTGCAGGAACAAAACTTTCACAAAGAGGCCAGATTTGAGACCCTCAAAAGAGAAGAGCTACATGTTGTTGTCCTTTTTGACCTGAGTTGCTAGTCAAAGTCTGGGGCCCTGGGGATGTTCCAGCTGAGAACAGAAATTGGTGACAGTCAGGTATATCGTTGATGCAATTTTTTTTGTTTACAAAGAAGGTACAAAGTCCTGTTTCTCTGAATGTGGAACCAAACAGCAGGAAACAGCTTATTTTGTTCAGAAGCACCAAGAACACTCATACTTACATTTGTGCCCCACTGTCCCCTGGGGGAAGGGAGTGAGTCTTTGGGCCCATTTCCCACTCCCTGCCACACTCAAGGGGAGGGATAGTGGGGGAGAGTGGGAAACAGGCTCACAGACACCCCCCCAGGGCACTGCCGCTGCTGCTGCTGCCGACTGAAGGGGAGGGACGCAAATGTAATTATTGGCCCCTGGGTGCCAGAGACCCACGATACACCATTGACTCTCACTGACTTTGGGCAACAATTCCCATCTGCCTGAGTTAAAAGGAAGCTAATAAACACTTCAAATAAGGAGCCAGTCTTGGGGGACCATGCAAAAAACTCTTGTTTAGAAGTTTAGTAATAACATAGTTAAAGGTAACAAGATATAATTTACTCATCGTTCATTTGAATATGAGGGAAGAGCCCAGATGGGACCACTCCTCTCCTTAGCATCCCGTCTCAATCAGGTATTTGGTTTGCAGGGGGCAATTCAAAGATGTGCACATTTTGTGACTGCAGAACATTCTGGGATACCTTCATGCAGTCAAACCACTTAAGTACAACTGGCCGCTCTCACTAAGGCCTGGGAACTCTTGGAGTTCCATCAATACCAATCTCATTTCATTTGGAAAACTTGGAGTCAAATGATGTATTCTTCAGTAAAATAGAGTCAAGTCTAAAAGGTAAAAGTTAGGGCTGGATCCTATGAAATGCTGAGCACTTTCTATTCCCACTGGAGTGAATGGGACTTTCTGGACTGCTCAGTATCTCTCTGTGGGCCAATTCTGAAAAGTGCTGAGTGTCTTCAATTTTTATGGAAATAAACAGGCTAGACTGTAGAAGCCACTAGGAAACCATCTTCAGCTCCCAGGTTCTGTGGCCAGCTCTGCGTTGGATCAAGCAGATGGTTCTGGCAGATTAGAAAAGTGTACCAGTTGTTTATGGCCCACTCCCAAGGGGCCATCTGCCACCTGGAAATCATCACAGAGCCGTGCATTATGGCCATACCTTCCCTTACCTGCAGAACACTCTCTATAACGGGGGGGGTGTGAAGGATGGCAAAGAAGATTTATTTCCTTTCTGGTCCCTTTTAGCCAACAGAGCAGCAGAAAGGGGACAGATTGCTTAAAGAATATGGCCCAGTGGGTGATGAGGACCTGTATATGGGTTCTTTATGGTTTGCATGTGTGGTCTCTGTCCAGAGGACAATTCTAAATTTCCTCTTTGTAAAAACAGAAGTTATTCACTTTTGGAAAAAAAATGTTTTAATGCTTTTTGTCATGTTATTTCCCCAAACAGCATGGTCAACTCACTTAAAACGTGTTTTATTCTAGACTGCTTGAGTTGCTCTAGTGCCTATGTTTGCATTGGACAGTAAATCTGGTTTAATTTTTGAGTCACTTACTTAGTGATTTGCTAAGGTTTAAGAACTGCACCAATGCTACAAAAAACCATGGGAAGAGCACCAAGATTCAGAAACAGAATGGGAACTGCACTGAGGATCCAAAAAGCAGGGAAATGTGCCAATGCTCTAGGGTACAAAAATATATGGCTCCTACCTCTCTCAGTCCCAAATGGACTCATATTTGTACAGTTTTTCATTCCCACATGGCCTTCTATGGAGACTATATGCACTGAAAGGATTTAACCAGGCATTTAAGCATCACATGGGTTCATTTCATTTTCTAAGACCAGCACAGAATCCAATTGATTTTAGAAATTGCTAAAATCACTGGCATGGGGAAACACAGAGATAAACACTTTCCATCCCACAGCTCATAAACAGAAATCAGAATTAATATATCATAGACACTGAAATTCTCAACTCTGCAAGGATTCCTGCCGAGAGCCTGCTCTCTCCCCCCCGCCCCCCTCCCATCTTTGAGTCTTGCTTACAATGTGGTAAATCCTGATAGGTTAAGGACTTTAAGGAGTCCATAGACCTGGCCTCAATAACGTTACTAAAGAATGGGGATATCATGAAGTCCAGCTCTGAACTGGCAAAGTGAAAAGATTTTAGGAAGCCTGCAAGTACAGCTTTGCAGAAATATTGGTGCCGTTCTGTTAAGCAAGTGGCTACACTCCTGTAATCTAGAATATCATGTTGATTATGTACTCGAAGGAAAATAAACATTTTCCCATGGCAAGTATATCAGAAGTTTCCTATTATAATGTTATTAAAATGCCAAGGAAATTCCCAAACCAAAAAGTGCATTAACCTGGAGTTAAGGCTGAGAAAATATTGGTAGGCCACATCCTCATTTGATGTAAATCTGTGTAGTGTATTGAAATAAGTGGAGCTATGCTGATTTACATCAGATGAGGATCAAACTCCTCAATCGAAAGGAAAAATCACTAAAAGGACATTTTAGTTTTAAAAACCCACACTTAGGAGGCTGTTCAAACTCTGACCATTCTTCGCTTCATTCAGTCAATTCCAATCAAGTATTCTTTCTCCAGTGTGGAAGAGAATATTGTATTGGTAGTACATTTTCCTATAAATTAAGATTTGTGTTCCAGTCCTTTTCAGCCTATATTCCATGGGTGGCCAAACTTATTGACTCCCAGACACCTCCCTTCCAGCTGGGCAGAATCCTCTAGCCCCACCACACTGCTGCAGGGCAGAAGCTCTGAGCTCTCCACCCCAGTCTGGGTGGGGAGGAGGGGTGGGGTGGCAGCAGCAGCATACGGGACTCCGCAAGCTGCATTTTAACTGTAAAAGAGTCGCTTGTGGCTCACAAGCCACAGTTTGGCCACCCCCGATATATTCCCTCATCTATTGTTATTATTAATCTAATTATTAATTTGTATACAATAGTGCCTAGGAATCCTAATCATGAAGCAGGACCCCATTGTGCTAGGTGCTGTACAAACCGGAGAAAAAGACCATTCTTGCCATCAAGAGTTTACAATCTAAGTATAAGACAAGAGAAAACAGATTGGCACAGATGGACAAGGGAGTACAGGGAAACAATAAGCCACTATTGATCAGCGTGATAGCAGTGATATGTACACACAGACCTTTTACATGTTTGCAACGTTCCTGGCTCCTAACCACCTGAGCATCCACATTACAATATTTAGAAATTACTCCAGGAATATTTAAAGTACAAACATTTTAATTAAAAAAATTTAATCAAGGCATAAAAATGACAGTGAAAATCCATTCAGACAACTGGAATCGATACTGTAGGTTACTGGTGCAACATCAATGCAAGCAGATGTGTAGCTTTTGGGTGCACGTTTTTAGACATTTAAGGGCTCTCTTTGATACAGCTACACAGATTCAAAAAGCTGACGTGGTCTTAGTTACTGGTTTGTTTAATCTGGAAATAAGCAGCCCTAAATATGATTTAACTCAAACTAGGATCCCTCGTTCTCTCCCTTCCTCCAGTACGAGTCAACACAAACTTCTTAAAGTTGCCTGTACTGTGGCTGCTGGTAACTATTCTCGTCTGACAAGGAATAGTCCAGAATGCACAGTATCCCAACCCCTAAACACATGGTTTTTAACATTCCTATGTTTTTGCAGAGGGCTGACAGTGCTGAAAATGAAGGCACTTGGATTCGATGGTGATGAGCAAGGTACAAAAACCCAGAAGTTAAGTAACATCTAATAATTCCTCTACTCACCGTGCTTTCATGCTGGACATATCCGATGTCTTCAATAGCTCGGATGTTGATAATGTGAATCCCCTTCTCCTCATCTGGTAGAGAGGAGTATTTCTCATTCACCCTCATTCCAGGCTTATTCGGAGCCTCACCCAGCTCTTCTGGCAGAAATTCCACCCCATTAAATGCACTGTCAGTGTCTAAAAGAAAAAGGAACGGGTTAGTCTAAACACTTTCATCCCAGTCCTAGTCCCTCCCAATGCCACCCCAACCGGTTCTTGCCTTTCCCTGCTCCCGCCTGCCTTCTCTGCTCCCACCCTTTGTTTGTGCCTCTCCTCTCAGCCGTACCTCCTGCTAGCCTAACTATGCCCTCAGCTCTTCCCAGCTCCCTTCTGGATATTTACTTCAGCTGCTTTCTACAGTGCTTATTAAAACGCAAGCTTTGTTTACTAATGGTCTTTTCTCAGCCCCATAGGAACCTGGATACATTTTAGTTAAAAATAAAGTTATTCTGCACATTAGCAGCTGAATGGAGGCTGGATACCATTTCCCCATTGTACAGTAGGATTTTTTCCCCCTATATGATTACCAGAGACTCCACATTTTTACCTAAAGGGAGATGGAATACCGCAAGTTTCCCTTTGAATTGTTATGTACCGAGGAAGATTCTGCTTCTTATTTAAACAAAGCTCTCCTTTGTCTGAAAGGGATTATTGTTGTTTTTCCTCCTTTCAGAATGTACAGTCCGATTTAGAGAGACAGACTAATGTACCGTTCCAAAAAATTTTGTGTCACAGTTTCTAATACAAACAATCAGACAGCATATGGTAAAATGGAAAGCACAAAGACAGGCATTTACAATTGATATTAGGTAGATTTTTGTAATATTTCACTTATTTGCAACTGAGGCAAAATCCTGCAATACTGTAGTTTTTTTTCACTATTTCTGAATTCACTTGGGAGGAGTTTTGTGTGGCTAAAGACTAGACTACAGGATTGGCCTCAAATGACTGATTTTAAAATACACAGTTAAGCACACTGCTGGAGATGCTATGTGGCAAGAAGTCATCAGTCCAGCTATACCCTCCCTGTATCAGATGATTCAGAGGAATCAAACAAACAACAAAAATGGTCAGAAAACTTCCTTCCCAGCTGCAGTTGCTGATCAGCTTATGGCTTGAGCCACGAGGGCAGCTCTCTCATCACTTTTTTATCCATGTATCTTTTAACTAAGAGGACATTTATTGTTCTTAATTTAAGTGCCTTTCTGGATCTTGCTGAACTACAGGGATAAGTCAGGGGGCAGCATTTCACTGAAAATAAAATTCTACAAGATTTTACAAGTTCTTATTTCTCCTGATCTTCTCTTCTCTGAATTTACTCAACCCATATCTCAGCTGTGAAGTACATTTTGGAAGGGTGAAACTAAGGTAGTTAGTGATACAAGTACCTGTGCCAGTAATCCATTTTATGAGTACAAATTTGGGCTGCAAGAAAGGAATCTGGCATTTAACTGGATTGATAATATACCCCTGTATAACTTTAATATAAGTTCTATGGGCAAAGAAGTTCTTTCGGTTTTTTGAGTGTATAAATATTTAGCTGAATCTGCAATTGCCAAATGTCAGACAAATCCAAATTTACTATTTCAGATCTGGCTCAGATGTAAAAAACTATTTGCCACAATAATATTCTGTAGCTGTGGTTTCCATAGTGGAATTAAACTTTGGTTAAAAAAATGTATATAGCCTTCTATCCAGTTTGATCATATACTTATTGGCACCACAGAAACACATACTGTGATAAAGGTGGTCACAGAACCATATATTTTGCGATAAATAACAACAACATTGAAATATATACTTTAATAGATTTAACAAAACCTCAAAACCCAATGTGATCTTCTCCCATTGAACCTGCATAAAACCCAAAGTATGTACCAATCAAAGTATCTTTTGTGTTTTGATAAAAGCTACTCAGTGTTAAAATATCAATATTTAACTCTCAGTTCCTACAAGTAGAACTACTGGAACCTTTATGCCTGATTCAAAGCTTCATTGACTTAGTGGAAAGATTCTCATCGTCTTCAATGGGTCGTGGAAGCCCTTAGCAACTTTGATGTATATAAGATGTCAGTGACAGCCACCTCACAGAGACTGACGCTTTCAAAAATTTAACTGTAGCTTAAAGTCTTTAGTCTAGGGATTTCTTTAGAGTTTTGATAAAGTTATCAAGGAAAAATTCTGGTATCTTAGTGTATGGAACTATTTATTTTTGATTAATTACAGGATATATATTACAATATATCTTAGATATATGGTATTTTACATGCTAGAATGGCACTAGAATGTCTTCAAACTGAAACCAGTAGACTAAAAACTTTTCTTTGTGGTTCCTTTGGTACAGACTTTAAGAAGTCTGCTAACTTCATTAAATCTACAGAGACAAGTTATCCCTAACATCTGGTATGTCTTACTAAGGACTTTAAGGTAGCCTTGTGAGTCTTAGAATCTCATTTGTAACTATTACCTTAGTCCAGATGCATTGCGTGGTGTGATTATCCTTGTGTTTTGAGGATTGGGGCAGAAGAGTGTTCTTGCTCCAATCTCAATAAATCTAGTGGATTCAACACTCACTTAAAAGCTAGGTAGGGCTAGAAGAAGGATATTATATCTTCCTTCTTCCTTGCAGGATATGTGAGTTCCCCAGGAGGACGTGTTAGTTGTTCCACTGTAGTGAAGGCATTGATCCAGGATGTGAGGGCAGATGTGTATGTAGCCTTGGCATATTTCTTGAGTTTATCACAGATTTGGGGTAGCTATCAATTTTCTTTGGAACTATGGAATGCAGATACATGACTCTTGGGCGTTCCTGTTCAGTTCCCATACTTCTTTGAAATCTTGACTCCAGCTCCCATGCCACTTTAAAACTATGCGAATTCCCCACCCTTCTTCAGAACCTTGGCACAACTACTATGCTTCTGCATGTCTGACACCTTCTTCAGAATACTGGCACACAACTCCATGTTACTTTAGAACCGCAGTGCATTTCCCACACGTCTTCAGTTTCTTGGAACAATTATAACATTTCTTTGGAACTTAAACATTTTATCAAAACCTAGTTGCCCAACTTTCACACTGCTTTAGAACTGAAGTGCCAGTCTTCTTCAGCGTCTGGGCACAGATCCCAAACTTTAGCAAATCACAAATGAATAACTAAGTTCAAACAACAAAAGGACTATCTTCTGAGGAATGCAGAGTGGAGGCCAACACAGATTTTGATAGCAAATTCAATGCAACTTTATATTATGGATCATTAACTATTTTTATCATTCATATGTATGCACATATACACATACTCCCTGCAT